>JAIFHY010000028.1:600000-1178255 GCA_022264835.1 Melampsora americana | reverse complement strand
TGGAGATCAAAAAGAATTTACTTGGGGAGACACAAGACAATGTAAAAGAGCCTTAGTTTTCACAAATGGAGGTCAAACTGGTCTGTAGATTTGTCTCTTTTTTTCGTTCATCTAAAAAAATCTTCAAACATCAACTCTTTCACACACTTCAATTGAAAATATATATATTTATTTATTTATATCTGTGTGTTTTTTTTGGTTTGATTTTTTTAAGTTTGTGCAACCGGACCAAATGATCGACCCAATTACTATTGTAAATATAATAGTTGTATTCGTGCAAGTAAGTAAATTCTTTAAAGAAGAAACTAACGATCTGAGAATCACTTGTCAAATATAAGCTGACTATTTCACCCCTACCTTTGATGATTGAAAATCCTAGAGACACAATACGTTCAATATAACAAATGTTGGGAGGTCACTAGTCCAAAACATACTGGGATCAGTCAACAAAGATGTGCACAATACTATCCTTCAAAAAATGATAAGACCGTAGTGGGTAAGTTCACACCCCTTCAAATTCAATCATCTTCCTTCTATCCTAAATCCTATGACTGACTTTATCCTTTGGATGATCTTTTTTAGTATGTGTCAACGCCGGAGGCATCATGTACTTGTGTGACCCTCAACCGGTCAATAACAATTTTATAAGTGAGTCAAAACTTTAACCCGAGATTCAATAGGGACCATCAATGATTGACAAGAGAAATCTTTCCTTTTTAGCCTGTACTGATTGCAGGAAAGTTCCGGCAAATGTATAGGTATGATGACTAGGAATGATCGCCTTTTATCAACTCATCTTCAACAAAATCATATCAAGTTGTGATCTTATTTGTGCAATTGAAGATTTGCTTTTTTTTCCTTATTTTGTATTTTTAAGATTACAACTTACCAATTTCTCTTCTGTTACTCCTTTGAAATAATCATTCATCTTTACCATAAAAATTGACATTTTACATTTTTTTCCTTTTCAAATTCAAATCAATTGAAAAAATTCTGATCTTATCAAATACTCTACTAAAGCTTTAATAAAAACCCAAAATAAAGATACATATATCATTTTCCAACATGGGTATGACATACTTAAAGATCTTCAAGGTAAGTTTAAATTAAATTTTAATATATAAAGATTTCAGGTGATTTTTTTTCAAAATAAATTTTCCTGACATCATCAAGTTTACAGAAAGAAAAGAAATCAAAAAAAAATCAAACAAAGTCATTTGATTTCTATTGATACTGTCTCATGTTTTTTGACACTTTTATTTCATTCCCTTTCACAGAACCAACACTGAGACAGCTTCACTACTCTATGCTACCATTCATGTAGCATGTAAAGTAGCTGTATCCTGTATTGGGAAATTTCCTTAGGGAATAGTGTACTCCAGCTATGCTACACGCTACTGTAGCTGGTTTTCTGAAATGCTGAGCTAAGTTAGAGGGCCAAAGTCTGTGTGGTGATTCATTTCTTTGGACTCTGAGTAGCGTAGCTGGGACACAAGTCTAACTAGCTTTGACTTAGCTGTCTCAATGTTGACATAACTTGGTTGTGCCTTTGTAGGTTCTTGGAAACATCTTAAAAGCTGTGTAGCTGATCTAAAGAGAATGGTGAAGTGGTAAAGGGCTTTGCCACTCTTGGAGTTTAAGTAAGGGTTATTGGATCATCATTGACTATACATTCTTGCTGACCTTGTATTTGATAAAAACTTGATGCAAATTTTCATTAATTTGCCAACACAAAGAAAAACCTATGGAGATAGATGATTTGAAGAATCAATGATGATTTTCTATCCTACCAATCCTCTGGTGAGCAATCTGTTTCAAAAAGATCTTCAGCCTTTGAAAACATTAGGAAGACAAAACTCAACAAATGTGGCTACTGCTTCTCTGAAAAAACAAATTCTGCACAAGAATTGAAAGAAAAGTTTTGGTTTATTTAAATACCCAATCAAAGCTTCATCTTCATCACTTTCTCCCATACCAATCACATGATCAAACTCATGACCTTCAGCATTAACTTATTGGATAAGGTCTCATGTAAGTTCTGTCTTATCTTGATTTTTACAGTCAAATGTTCCAAAGTCTCCAACTCAAGGTTTGCTCAATGGTGCAATCTATCAAGCCCTTGAGCTTCTGCTCAACATTCTTATGAAGCAAGGATACTATTTCCATCAATTGATTTAAAAGTACCAGGGTACCAATATTTGAAGAAATACACAGAAAATACATTATCAATCACTCATCTTTTTCTTCACCTTAACTTCTGCAAACAATAATGGCAAGTAAGAATTATTGCAGAGAAATGGCAGGATTGATGACAAGAATAGGTATAAGGAGAAGTTTATGTTTCAAGTAGATTTGTACCTTTTTGTCTTTTTGAACATCTTACACACCCACCCACTCAACACATTTCTTTAAGCTAAAGAAATTTCTCATTTTATCTTTTGAAGTCTACTTTTGATGAGAAAATCATCCATTGAAATAATATATAAACATACTTTAGTGTATCACTTTCCATGTTCAAAGCTAAACCAGGTTGCTGAAAAAACCCAGTTACCCAGTTACTTTTCTTAGACATCACTTGGTGTATGAAGAACAGTTGTTGACAGCTCACTGCCAAAAAAGCCAAGTACCTTTTTGAGCAACCGAGTTAGCTTTGAACACGACTAAGGTATTCTTTTGAAGAGTTTTTGTTTGAAAAATATGATTTAATTAATAAATTTACAAAATTAGTCAAAGAAGGGTTACACGTGTTGATGATTGAATAATGTGCTTTAAAAAAACAAAACTATGTAACCGTGCTTCTGAAATCAATTTATCTAGATATGTATAGAGTAAGTAATAAATCTTCTCATCATAATAAATTAATAAACCATCTGAAAACCTTAAATTAAACACCTATCAACAAACACACAATATATCTCTATCTCTATCTCTATCAGGTCAATAATAATAACGAGAGTAAAAACAAACAAAAAAACATTTCCACATTCGATCCGATTTATATAAAATAAAAGAACAACAACAAACTTAAACTTAAGAAAAGATCTAAGATTAAAAACACAAAGTTAACTTTCTCTTTGTTTTATCATAGCTTACCTATATTCACCCTAAATGTCTTCAATCCTCATTCTTCTTCCTTATGTGCAGTTCAAAAAAACCCTGTCTATTAAACTTCAATACTCTGATGACCATTGATCTTCACTATCAGTCGAAGTATCAGCCTTTAAAACCGCCAATTTAACTTTCCTAGGTAATCCTAACCCTTTCTTCCCACTTCCCATCCTTCCATCCTTCATTTCATCATGATCATGTGAAGGATCGTTTAAAACTCAGTAGAACCAGAAGATCTACCTTTTCCAATCTCTTCAGATTTACCCACCTCTAATCTTCTCCAAAGCATTCGATCTTTCCTTAACTGATCTTCTCTTTCTAAATCAGATTCAATTAGATAACAATTTCTTCACTTTCTCAAACGTCACCTCTCCTTCTTCTCCTTCTTGATCGGTAATCGATTCTGCTATTTCTTCTTCAATTTCAAGGGATGGTGGACTTGGAATCGTTAATGGTAAATCAGCTCCTCGAAATTCATGATTGGGTAATGGACTCGATCGTCTTTCTGAATTATGACTTGTTTTAAAATCTCGGGTTTCTTCACGACCCTGTACAATTTGTCTTTCTAATCTTAATCGATTCTCAATCATATGTAACTGAACATAATTCACCTCCCATCAGTGAATCAAAATTTCTCAAACTAACAATTCTTCGTTCGAAAACATCAACTCTTAACTTACCTTTGGCCAGGTCACTCTTTTACCCACATCAATCATTCTACCTAATTCTTCTCGACTTGGATCTGATAAAATCCTTAACCAATCTTTGAATGTACTTTTAGGCCAAATCGTAATCGAACCTTCAAATTTTGTAAAAAGACTGCAGACCAACTTTGACCACCTGATTCTGGAAGTAATTCTAAATCTCTAATGACCTATCGTCAGTCGAAAAAAACACACACCACACACATCAGGTTTTCATAAATAAAAATTTCAAATCAGATCACAGAAAAGTGTTTAATGATCAAAACTCAACTCGAAAGTTTTTCGTTAATTCGATTTTCAAAAGTTGTTCTAATGCACTTAACAAAAACCCACCTCTCCAACCTTTACCACTTCGATGGACAACAGGTGTACCGGGTGCCCCACGCGGTTGAAAAAAAGAAAATATGAATATGAGGATTAACTTGAGAAACGATTGAAAAAGAAGTATTGAAATACTAAAGAAGAAAAAAGAAAAATCAACCCAAAACCGATATCAGTATCACACAGTGTAAATCGATAAACGAACAATCATCAGCTTCAAAATCTTTAAAACACTTCTTGAGTTTGAATCACGAAATAGAAAAAAAAAAGTGATTTACCAAATGTAAACTTTCAAGTGGGACATCAACTCTTAAAAACTTCCATCTTTATGTTTACCCTGAAACTGCCAAGGTCTTAAACTTCCATCTTTGATTTTCTCAAGTAAGACCACTGGATTTAAACACACCAGGAACAGGCAGCTGAAGCTAAAACTGCCACTAAAGATTACACAATTAGGTGCTGTGATATAATTTAATAGTTGGTGGGTGAATGAATATCAAACTAAATGGATCATAAGAAAAGAAGATCGAGTTAATTATCATTTGATTTCTTGGAATATGAAAAATTTCGATCCGACTGAAACAAAAACTTAACCTGGAATGACAGATATGTTTAAAATCCTTCCAGTCCTTTCATACGCTTCTAAGAAAGTCATTGAACCCATTGTGAAGAAACTCGACTATTCGAATTTCACAAGATTGAAGTCAATCAACACTTAAACAGGAGTCACATTGTGGAAAAGAAACTTACCATTCTTAGCCCAAGTGACCGTATCATACTGAGCTACAGTACGCCACAATCTTGGAACCCAAGCCTATGAAAAAGAACATCAAGAGTGTTGATTTGATTCTGTTTGGTTTAAAAAGCTAAATTGAGAGCTCAGGAAACGTACTGTGATAGGTTCAGAAACAAGCAGTAATCATATCTGCTAATTCAGGTACAATAAACCGATCAAGTTCTTCTTCCGTATGTGTACAAAGAAATGCAGGCAGCAACTAAAAACATTTCAAAAGAGATTCAAATTGTCAAACCTAAAATCAAAGGAACCGATTTTCAAAAAGAAATGAAGGCAAGGAATAAACTTACTGAGGGCACCAGCAGAAGTTCCAAGTAACGACTCTAGGAATCAATCTAACATCTAATAAAGCTCTGATCACTCCAAAATGATCTATTCGATTTCCCCCAAAAGGAAAACAAAATCAAAAGATCAAAATCAATCATATCTAGAGAAATCGGAAACTTTGAATGAAGTCAAATGTACAATAACCAAAACTAGCACCCCCACTAAGACAAAGAGCCGAAGTACCAAAGTTTTTAGAAGCTCTTCTAAAAATGTATATTTTTCAAGTTGAGATAAATGAGTGGTTTGTCTTAAATAACTTAAACATCTTTCAACTTTGATTTAAAGAAATGAATAAATAGTTAAATTAGTTAATTGGGTTTTTTTTTCGAATTGACAAAGAGAATTAAAGGTTACTTACCTTCTTCCGTATAAACTTCAATAAGGGTCTTGGTACCTTTTTTTAGAAAAAAACCCCAACCCAAACGGCAAACGAAAATTCAACTTCAATAAGACCCCCTCAAAATTCACTTTGTCCCTCTCATCCTCCGTCTCGAAAAAAAGAAAAAAGAAAGTTCAAAAACCAAAAACCAAAAAAACTCACCAAAATGAGTTTCAGAATAAAGTCTAGAACTTTCAATTCCAGCAAAATTATTTCGAACACAAACTTCCAGCACTTCCTTAATTCCAATCACATCATCCTTTCTCTCAATTCTTTTAAATTTTGAATCACTCTTCTACTAAAGGTGAATCATAATATGCATTTGATGAACTTCTTTTCCATCTATCATATCCCTAAGAAGAAGAAGAAGAAAAAAATTCAAACCGAATTAGATCAAATAAAAACAAGATCGTTTATGGGTTGGTAAGAGAGAAAGTGAGAGGTGAGCTTTACTAAGTATTCATCTAATTCTAATGCAGTAGATTTCCATGAGTTATAATCCTTTGCTGTACTTAGTTTTTGTCGAAGTGTACGTTGATATCCTCTCCCTAGAAAAGACAAAATGAAAAATCGAATTTCATTGATGATAATCAAAATTCAATTTGATTCAGAAAGAAAAAAAGGATAGTATGAAAGATGATCAAAAGAAGGACTTACATTCGACTAACCCATTCAACTAAATTCACAATTTGTCTCACCAAAGCATAAGTTAAAAATTCAATAATAAAAGCAAAAACCAATGATTCCCTTTTTGAATCAAACCCAAGCCCCGGACGAGTACCAAAGAGAGAGAAGAAAAAAAAAGTGAAGATCAAAACTTCAGTTTTTCAAAACAAACGAAAAAAAAGGGAAGGAGAGAAAGAGAAAAAAGAGAAATCAAGCTGATGCTTACTAAGAGAGGCCATCTTGAAACATGATAAAACCCATCCTTCACGAATGATATCTCTAGAACGTTTAGGTAATTTAAGGACGAGAAGAATTAGAGGTAGGAGTAGGATTGGTTGTATGTTGAGATAAGTGGGCGAATTCAGATAAAGCACTATTTTGTCAAAATCAAATAATATCAAATCAATGAACTCTTCTTCTTTTTTTCTTGTCTGAGGATGGAAGAAGAGTGGTTTTTGGAAGAAGAAGAAGAAAAAGTGAACTCAACGTGATATGTTCTACTTTTGATTGATGATCGAATTGATCAGGATCGAAATTTAAAGCAGATTTGAAAATTTCAATATCTTCATCTTTATACCATCTACATGAACCCATCACCATCATCACCACCAAAAGAAAAAAGGATATCAAATTAGTAAGGTTCTTAAGAGGTCAATTAAGGTTCAATGAGTTTCTGAGGACTCACCTTCATTCCAAATTCAGGTTGTGACCAATCTTTTGATTGAATGGAGGTGATCGATTTGAATCTATTTTTGCATATGGTCCATAACTATGTTCGTTTCCTTCTTATCTTTTCCTTCTTTTTCTTCTCCTTGTTTTTTCTCCTTCTTGTTGATTTTCAGATAAATTGTTTTTTAACATTTTAAAACCACTTTAATTTTTTCCTTCAATATCTTCTTAAGTATTCTTCCGATCTTGATTAACTTTGGATGTTTTTTCTTCTTTCTTACAAAATGATTTAGAAATGAAAGTTTTTGAAAGTGTTGAAGTAAAAAAAGTAGATGAAGATAGAAAGATGTTAAAGATTGTTCTACAAATCTAGTGAAGACTTGTTCAGTGGTGTTTGTATTTACTCGGTTTCGATTCTTCGGTTGTTTGAAAAACTAAATTCTCTTTGAAGATTTAAAATTTCCACTTTAAACAAAAAACAAATGATGATTATTTGATTGATTGATTGATTGTTGGATGTTTCAACTTTCAATGATGATGATAATTAATTAATTTGTCAGTTTCACAAAGCTTTTCACTTTTCTCTTTCACTCAAAAATTTCAAGTCGAAAGTCAAAATGTAAACTCAATTCACTTTAAAAATGTTTTATCGAGTTTGAGTATTACCACAATCAATTCAACCTTTTTGAAAATCTTTCTTTATACAAATTCCTCTATGGTTATTTTTTTTCATCAATCATCAACTCTATTCATGTATCTAACGTCATGTCAGATCAGATCAGGAGTTTGAAGATCAAAATTCAAATCTTATTCCTCTCCTATGTATGATATATTAACCAAAAAATAAATCGGTCTTGCATCATAAATCTTTTGATGTAATGGTAGATCTGTTATGAACCCCTTTTTAACTTACTTGAATTCTGAAGTAACTCATCATTTTGAATTGATCTTACATATGTTGCACCTCAATTCAAAAAACAAATCATAACCCAATAGAATTAATTCTTAAAGACTATTAAACTTAACTCTCAAGTTTGAATTAATTTTGTTTATTGATATTCATACAAATTTCATCATTGACTTTTCTCATTCATGTTCATCATCTTTTTCTTTTTCTTCTTTTCAATTTCAATTTCAATTGACAATCGGTATGAAAGTTTTTAAAAAAAGGATTATAATAATCTATAAAAAAACCAAAATTCCTTCTTGTTGTTCAACGTCCTTCTCTCTTTCTAGGAGTAGATCTTAAAATATCATCAACCCTAAGTATCATCTCTGCAGCTTCACTTGCAGATAAGACTACTTGTTTCTTCAATTTGTACGATTCATATACTCCTAATTCTTCCATTGATGAAATCTTGGCATTAAACATATCTGAAACAAAAAAAAGAAGAAACATTCATTGATGAATGATAAGGTTTTAATCCATTTGCAATTTACAAAAAAGAACACTTACCAAGTCCCATATTAGATTCTCCACGCATAATGAGCAGCTCTTAATTGAGCCACTAATTCAGCTGAATCATATCCAGCATTATCGGCTAAAATCGTAGGTAATTGTCTTAATGCATGTCCAAAACTTTCGACTGCAATCGCTTTTTTTCCCCTTAGTAAGTTTTAGCTTGATCATCTACTGCATTAGCCATTAACATTTCTGCACATCCTCCTCCAAATGTGATTCGAGTTTCTTTAACAGTTTGTGAAAGAACTGCTAATGCATCATGTAATGATCTTTCGGCTTCATCTATCATTTGAGCTGTTGCTCCTCGAATCACTACCGTACATGCTTCTCCTGCTGCTACACCTGAAAATTTTAGTAGCTTATCAAAACATTTCATTCTCTTTAGTTCATAATCAATCACCAAAGATTAATGAGAATTCATTCAAGTTAACTTACTACATCTTCACCAATCATCACTTCCTCAATTCGATCACATTGTCCAAGCTTCACTTGATCAGGTTGATCAAACGTACTTGTGATCTCTCCACCCGTTACTAATGCTAATCGTTCTACGCCTTCAAAATCAGCATGTTCTATACACATTATCCCTGCTTCTGCGAATAAAGATTCTGGGTAATTATAAACTAATTGTCGGTTTACAAACAATTAATTCCATGGGCTTTGATCTTGGCTACTTTAGCTTTCATCTTTTCCTATATCAAAGTCAAATGAAAAGTATTTAGTCAGATGAATTGTATAGCGAAAGTTGAATTAAATTGGATACAAACTCTTTCAGCTCTTTCGAGTTCAGCTAATTTTGAGGTTCCATCTACTCGAATCCTAGCACCAAAAATCTAACTTTATCTGTATCCATAGCTAAAGTAAACCCGACCAAAAAAGAAAGTAATTCCTTAAGGGTTAGTGAAGATGATCAAATAAAAACAAAACACTTGATTTTGATACATACATGTATTAGCGATCAAAAATTTTCGCATTAGTCATCACCTTGGGACAATTAGTTCCGATCTTCTTTTCTAAGATGAATCCTTCATCTAAATAAGAATCAGTAAGTTGGCCACCAGGTTTTTTGATAATTTGAATATGATCTAAATTAGTAGAACCCTTTAAAAACAAGAGAAATCAAGAAAACGATCAAGAATCAATTTAAAATCAATATGTATATGTAACGTCAAATGAAATTAATTTTTTCAAAGGTCTTACTTTAAGTCTTAAGACTGCATCTACAGCTAAATTTGCAAAGTAATCTTTATCAGCTGAAAGAACTTTTGAAGATAATGTAGTTTTGGCAATATTAATTAAATCTTTTCGAAATTCTATTGGATCTGATCTATAACAAAAACCCTCAAATCAATTGAAAATTAATAACAAAACTTTGTTCCTTTCTTTTCTTTTCTTCGAATTGGATTCAAGGATAAGAGCTTACGAATGATCTTTTGCATTTGCTTCTAAAGTTTTAAGTGCTACTTGACTTGCTATTCTATAGCCTTCAACTACAGTTTGTGGATGTATCTGCAAAGAAATTCATAAGAAGTGATTATTAGTTTTTACATTGCGATTTTCTTCCAATTCAATCGAATTTGACCAACTCGATTTGTTGTTACAAGTTTTTCAGCTTCTCTTAAAAGTTCAGCTGCAAGAACACAACAACTTGTAGTACCTGTTTCACAAGAAAAGAAGAAGAAGAAACTCTTTAATTGATTGATTGTCAAAATCTTAAGAGAGAATTTTGAAAGGGCTAACCATCTCCAACTTCATCATCTTGAACTTTACTAATATTAACTAAAATCTTTGCTGCTGCATTATCAAGTGGGATACTTTTTAAAATCGTCGCACCATCATTAGTGACTGTAATTTCACCTGTTGTTGTAGAATGTAAGATCTTATTCATTCCTATTGAATTCCAATTCGTTCAAATCAAAATCAAACATTAAATTCTTAACTTTTCAATCCTTCAAAAATATGATTCATCTTTGATTTTTACCTTTAGGACCTAGAGTACTCTTAACTAGATCACCAAGAGCTAGTGCACCAACAAAAGAAGCCAGTCTAGCATTTTCTGCACGTTCTTGTGTTGCTTCATTAGCGAAAATACTAAATAAAAAAAAGGAAAATCATCAGTTTATCTTCAAATGATTCAAAAGTATCATAATCGATTTAACTTACTTCATTTCTTTTTTTGTTTTTAAAGGTTTATGATATTCCAAGTGATATATGTGTTCAACAAGGCAGGTGGTGGTCAATAGGATTAGATCGGTCAACAAGTCTCTGTTTTCGAAAATTGAAGAAAAAATACAATCAAGATCCAGTATAAGAATACTTCGATCAGTCATCGCCTGAATGCTTATACTGTGTATGTAGCTCCTCTGATATGTAGTGTATCTCGGGGCTCGGACCTTCCATGTAACTCGTCCCTTTTTTCACCACACTCATCTCACCGCGGGGTGGACTGTCAAATCCCAGTCTAGGTTCCAACTTCAAACTTCACACAAGGTCAGGCAAGTAGATAAACAAGACAGTTCTAACTCCTGAACCCACTACATGACCGCTTTTCTGGTGGACTAGTGTCCTACTTAATTAACTGTTGAGATAGTGTAATATGCAGTTTAAGCAATCCGCACTTTAAAATATATATATATATATAAACACAGACATATTCAATCAAAGTGTAGATTTCTCCAAAACAGATGACAAGGATATCTTTGGAGTTTTGAGCACTACGTAATCAGTTTAGCCCTTTTAACATTCTCATTTTCATTCCTGTTTCAATACTAAGGTCTCAATACTTACAAACATGTTTTTTCTTCTTCTATATAGACCCAAATATACAGAGACGGAGAAACTCAAAGCTCCACAGCATTATGTACTACCTCTAAGACCATGTGTATAAATTTTTATCATCTTTGTGGTGCATTGAGTTTGTCCTTGTGTGTATATGTATATAAATAAATAAATTTCAATCAATCAATCAAGATCACTAATCCTGAACAATTCTTTTCCTTATCATTCCTCAAATTAAATCAAAAAGACCATTTCAGGAAAAAAAAAGTCAAAAGGAACCTTAAAGGAGACTAAAAGAATTGAAAAGCAAACCCCTTTACCATTTCACAGCTGATTCTTTTCCATTCGCGTTTTGTAATCCAACCACTCCAACTTTGATCCTATCCTCATCCAATCCTCCAATCCCTCCATTACTATTATTACTAATTAAAGAACTTCCAATCCTAGGTGAAGGTGCATTTGCAAAATCTTCTGGCCAGATCCCATTTCCAGTTTCTAATGTATTTAAACTGATTGAACCACCTTTGCTTGGTGGTTGTGGTTGTGATGCTTCAGGTTTGACTCGGAGGTATACATCTGCTGACCATTCGTACCATACCTTTCGAGTTGATTGATCAGTTAATCTCCAGAGATGAATGTCTATTTCACTTCCTGCTGGTACATAAACAGGTTCCTATAACAAAAAGGAGATCATCAGTTATGATTTACCTAATCTTTGTGGTATGTGACGTTAAATGTTTTCCCTCTTGAGAATTATGAAGTTGACTCACTTTGAATGGAAAAAAGATTGGAAACCAAGATAACATTGATTTTGACATTTCACTTTCAGGTATAGTTTCAATCACAACATCAGCATATAAAACTGCACGAAAATATCCTGAAAACCCATCACATGCAGCTGCTGAATGAATTTGAAAGGTTAAATGAGCTGATCTTGCATTATGAAAATTCGTAATTGGTATACCTAAAAGAAAGAAAAAGAATTTTTTAATAAGTCTAAGGATATAAAAGGTCATTGAAAAAGATGGACTACTAACCACTTTCACGACCAAAAACTAAATCTACTCTTGGATGTTCAAATGACCAAGCTTCTTTAACTGGTGCTAATAAATTAGCTGCATGTGCTAATACTACATAAGGAGTTTCGTGTCTTCCGATTTCTTTAACTTTAGAGTGAAGTTTACTAGAACTCATTGGAGCCACAAATGCACTATAACTGGCTGGAATCGAGATCCCATCATCTACCCAGAACAAGTAACAAAGGTCAAAAACTTTAGGCTGATCGTGTTTTTCTTGTTATGGATAGGTCTCTGTGTAAAAGAAGAAGAGTCGGCTAACGAAATACCAACCAGCAAGCCAACGAATCACTCCATCTAGACATTCAGGTGAAACTTCATTATCTCCAAATGATCCTAATAATTCAGATACAAGTATATCGATCGCTTCACTCGGTTTAAATTCTCTCATATCTCCATACCAAAGTTCAACTTCATCTCCCCATTCATGTGCTTTTCTACTTTGAAGTCTATCCAATCCAAAATAAGTTCAAACTGGTTTCAATTTGTTGTACTGAATGAGATGGCGAATGATGAAATAGAACGTTAGAATCACTGACGTAACATATGAATTTGGGTTCTTTTCAACCGCTATGATTTTGACTTTTCTGACTGCTCGTCGAGCAGCAACTAATGCTGCTTGTACCAAAGGTCCTCTACCTGCTCCACAAACCGCGATGTTGCTGCCCAAACCGAGTTGGTTTTTTTAGTATAACTCTCTTCGACGTTGGAATCTTTGAGAAAACTCAACTGGATTTGATTCGAGGGACGATCACTCAATGCTCGAAAAACGGCCTCTTCATATCTCTCATACTTTACTGGATCTTTCTCAAACCCTTCGTAAATACTTGAGTCAAGGTTATCAGCCAAAGGCTATAGGCAAAAATTGGTCTGTCAGCGCAGTACTATAAAGAGATTGATAAATTAAAAAAACTCCTCACTTGGAGCGGTGATTGAAGGTAATCTAGGTAATTGGATGCATATCGTTCGATCGGATTAGGACCTGGTATCTTTTTTTCTAAAAATTTAATACTGAATCCCATGAGAAAATAATAATTAGAAAACTCGGTTCCCATGAAGACACAAAATCTGGAAAAACTCAACTATTGTGCATAGGCTGATGGGCCTCCTTTTTGATGTTTTCCTTCGGTTGTTTGTGATAGTATAATTGTGGGTCTGTACTGTTTTATAAAATGTATCACCTATCAGTCAGACTGTTATCTTAATTCATGGGGTTTTTTGAGAATTGAAAAGACTGAAAAACTAAACTTTGAGAAGACCTTTTAAGAAGAGTTGACAAGATTTACTCAAGACAGGGTATTGGCTGTTTTTTTTTGTTGCAAAGGGAAAAATTCAATTCAATTAGCAATTCCATTGATGATATGATTAAATCAACATGTATAATCATAAAAGTCACAAACTTTGCATTTGAGATAAACGTAGTCGCGGGCATCCAAACAAAACTGATTGGCTCAGCTGCCCAGCGTCCAACATTAGAATGAGCGTTTGAAAATCCTGACATCTCTAACGCTTTGGGTTGAAAGAAATGCGTTTATATGATCAAAAGTAAAAAACATCAAGTGATTTTTAGATTGAATCAGTAAATTGACCTGGAAAGAGTTGTGTTTTTCTAGAGACCTAAGTGATTTGAGGATTAACTGAACTGATACTAAGACGAGGATGATGGCCACAAAGCGTGTAGAACGTATGCCAGTCTTCCCAAGCTGTAGGATTTGAGATAGGCACGACAACAGAGAACTAAGAGGAAAGAGCAAGAAACAAAAAAAAGGTTGTCGGACGAGATTCGGATGTCTGATTCTTTTCATACTTCAAGACACAAACCTGAATATTAGAGCTCATGCCAAGAGTAGCATTGATACCTCGAGCGTAATCTGTTATGAAATTCCGATGACGAAGAGCAGGTAAGATGAGATGACTGAGACCAAGGTAAGTTGCGAATGCGACCTCTTGTTTCAATGCCTAATCCAAAGCTTAGAATTGTATCAGTTTTAAATTACGAGGTTGTGAGGTTGACCAACAAGTCTCATACCAATTCACAATCAAATCGAATGCCTTCAACTGGTGAATCCAATTCCAACCATTCTGCTACGAAACAAAGCAATCGAGGTACATCTGCTGAATTGGTGATATTCAACTCTGCGCTCAAGAATGATCCATCCTTTCGCCAAAGTTCGGCTGTCTCGTCCATTGCCTCGTCTGTAGTTTGTAACATTGAAGGCATATCTGATCTTTCCACACACATTCTTTCCCATCGAGCTCGCCAACGAGAGTTTGAGAGAGGAATGGAGATACCATCATACTCTTGTTGATTTGATAATGTTGATTTGATAAATGATCTAAGTGCAATCGTATTTGGATTGTTATCTACCAAAGGAGCTCTATGGTCTGGATGATGAGCTGAAATGACTTGAGAGATGGGTTTGGTTTGAAGTAAAAGTGATCTTTCTAATTGGTTTTGTGAAAAGCTTATGATCATTGGACATTGATTTGATTGATATGGATGTTCAGACCAATGTTGACCTGAAGGTTCATTGTCAACAGATTGAGGGTTGTTCATCATGATAGTGTTGTCGTAAGTTGAGCTTTGATAAATTTGATCGAAAAAAAGGATTTTTGAAATCACCTTTTCCACAAAAAAATACCCGGCCCGGGCTGTATCTTTCCGGGACACCACCATCTGGACTTCTAAAACATGAAGTCATCTTGATTGCTCTGGTTTCTTAAACTTAGTGGTCAGATGTTGACTTGTTTTCCTCCATCGCCTCTCCTCTCAAGTTGCATAACCAACAGATTTTCGAAGCATTGTAGCTTGAAGGCTAACTTTGACTTTCTGTCAGGGGCGACTCCGGTGAAATATAAGCAAAATGGACTCAACCGCTCTTCGACGGCCCTAGATTGACGACAAAGCTACATAAATTTCTTTAAGATATCTATTGGGAGTAATGTCTTTGTTGCACGATATCTTTAAAAACAAGTAATGAGCGGATGATGACATGACGTCTTCAAAGCACAATCCGGATAGACCAAAAACGAGATAAGAAACGAGATAAGAAACGAGATAAGAAACGAGATAAAACACGAGAAACCATGGTGAGCACAAGGTGGAACTCATTACACTGAATGTTACTACATTCGTTCTTTAGGGTGCAACGCACTTGTTACAAGCTACAAAGAATGATCAAATCAAAGTCAACATTACTCTTTTCTTATCTGTTATCATATAGAATAGAAACTTACTAGCGTAAGTGCCTGCTACAATACCTCCGTTGCAACTGTAAGTACCAGTTGTGGTAAGACATGCTTTGAAACCAAATCAAAAAACAATGTTAGTCCCATCATGATCATGTGATTTGTGCTTGTTAGTGGGAATTTAAAAATCCAGCTTACCCCTGGCTGCGGCGGTATTACGCCCATAGCCAACGTTGCAAACGACCTTAGGTACTGCAGGGTTGGCGGGAGTGTTCGGTTTGGGGTTTCCCAAAAAGTCGGTATTATTGCTAGTCAAGAAACAGTTTTGTGCGGCTGGTTTGAGGAATCATGTTGAGCTGTTTTGTTAAAGAGTTTTGAGGATTGAGCTTTACGTACTGATGAAAGGACCAGTGCATTGACCAGAACATCTATAAAGGTCGTTACATACTGAAATTCCACGGAATACAATTAGTGAGCATCTACCAGCCATGATGCTGATCACTGATCATCATGTAAAGAAAACAACTTACTAGGTTGGTTAGTGTTGGCTCGGCCATACGTGGTGCACTGGATTGTTCTTCCTTGGTTGGTAGTTTGAGCTGAAGTCAATGAGAAAGCGCTCAGGGCAAAGAGAACAATGGGGAAGAAAAGGGCCAACATGATGCGAGAATTTAGATCGATAGAAAAGTGATAGAGGGTGTTGAAAATGTCAGAATAATGTAAAAGGATAAGATGTGAGATGTGATGGGGTAAACGACCTCGACATCGTCTGGAGCTCTTGCCTTTATAGTGTTGGGAATGTTTGTATGTAGTACACCGCATTATCAATGCGGTGCACGTCGTGATCGGAGTTTCAGAGGTTCTCTGCGGAGCTGCTGACTGGTGTGAGAGATGGAAGCCAAGCGCTCAAAAAAATCCTGAAAGATAAGTTGTGTGGGGATTGGGTCCAAGCAGCTGTCTGAGAGGTCCCCAAGAAAAACCGCGCATTGCCTTTTACAATATGTTTTTGACTTTTCCAGAAAAGCATCATCCTGCGCATATAAAAATTTCAAGATGGCCACAGGTGCGGGTTTTTTCTTCAGCATTGGCAGACTCCGATGATTTTGCCACAAACCGGTTACCAAGGTTGAACGAGCTGAATCCGACTCTTCCATACAAATTGGGCCAATCATAACCAATCTTTGGCGCCTGATGTCAAATTCATAAGCTGAGGAAACTTGCGGAATACGAATCCACTATTTATCTTAGTAGGGTGTACATGTTCGAGGAGATTGAGAATCAAATTTAAATACAGCTGTTTCAACAAAGATTGATTTTTTTTGAAAATTCCGTCGCGGTGCAAAACTCGGGTATTGTCTCTCACTCGATTTTGTTTCTCTGCTAATTGGAACAAATACAGAGAAATCAAAACCTGAAAACGAGATTTTGCTCTGGTTTTGCCCGCTGCGGCGACAACTTTTTTCAAAAAAAGTGGTCAATCTTCCTTGAAACAGCTGTAAATATTAAACTACATTACATATCCTCTAGGTAGTCCCGGCTATTACGCCCCGGACTACCAATGTTCGGGTTTTCCTTAAACCTTCGATTTTTATAATCTCAATTTTAGAATGAGATCTAAACAATAGGGTGGTTCAAGAAGGACTTTTACAGCCCATTTTTAACTTTTAAGAACTGCTCGCAAAACTTAAATTACAAACTTAAAAATAAGTTTGTGAACCATCTCTAAAGGTGGTTCACGGTTTTGCAATCTCTAAACTTGCTTTATAATTTTTAAAACTATCAGGGCCAAACGGCGTGGGAAATCAGCCGTTGAATCCATGAAACAAAGGAACCATGACGGTTGGGCCTGAAATGGCCAAAACTTAAAACTTATAAATACAAGTTTCGCAACTGTGCAATCTGGCTGTATAAGTTGCGCAACTTATAAAGCCAGATCGGCACGCTACAACACAGGTGCTCGCAGTTCTCTTCTTGAACCACCCTAATTGAATGAGCTTACCTATACTACAAATACCAAGATATCGATGTATTTCCGATATCTCGAAGAATTTTATAATACTTGAGTCTTTTGCATACAAATTTCTACCAGCTGAAAAAGCTGATGAGAATCATCTAGCTTCAGGACTCAAATCATCATTAATATACAAATTAATTGATGAATTATATTATAAACTTCTAAAATAGTGTTACCTCATGGTCTAAGAACACTCTAGAAGGGTCCTAAATCCTTGATTCAAACAATGATTCAAGAATTAAAGGTTTTAGTTTAAGCTCCAAATCCTTCTTGGGGTTCCATAGCGCTTTCATTCTTGCCTATCTTTGTACCTTCACTCTCAGACCCTCAAGTCTCTGCAGGGGTGGGTGGGATGGCTTTTAAATTTATAAATAGTTGGAGTCAGGAAAATTTATTAAATTTATTATTGTTAACCTTAACAATTATAAATGCTGGTAAATAGAATTGTTAAGCGTATAAAATTTCCTTAATGTGAAAGTAGGGTCTCAGGTATGAAGATAGAAATTTGGATGAGGAAACTAGGACATTGTTTCCTCATCCTCTCATATATTATCAACTTGATCATAGCTATCTAATGTCTTCATTAGTTACGGCTAAGTTTAGGCATGGGACCAACCTGGTTGGATTCGAATTGGTCTCTGGTGATAGGCCAGGCCAAGCCCAATACACGTTTAATGTATTCTCACAAATATGTTATGCCTGGTTTAGATATGTCAAGTGGATCAATATACATTTCATCACTGTCTTCATTACCCGAGACCGTGGACATTGAAAACCTCTGTCGTGCCTCCTCCGGAAACCATCTATCCAATTTGTTTGTTTTGCCGAACGGACAGATCTCCGTGTACCTTTCTTGTTTCCTTTTCCCCACAGGGGTTTTTACTGGAGCGGTGCACATAAGTTATGCCGGATAGCCTTAAGCTCAGGAGGCACTTAAAGCAATGCAAAAAAAAGGTATACGTAAGTGGATAAAGTCAAGAATGTGTAACAAGTCTGCCTGCAAAAGGCTTTGGGTCCAAAATTTTTGAGGGTTTTTTTGAGGAAAAGTCTCTTTTTAGCACTTCATTTCCATTGTTTTTGACCTTCCTGGCTCCTCGGGAGCACTGAATTTTGAGATCCCTGGGGCCAAACTTGAGCTTCAGGAATTTAGGCATCATCCTAAGTCCCTAGCTGACCTTATGTACTCTGCTACCCACCTGATTTAGTGCTAGGAAGTGCTAGGTCCAAAAATCTGATGCCAGTTTTTTTTGAAAATATATTTTTCAACATGTCCCCCACATATTTGGATCAAGCTCAATGAGCACATTTCAGCTGTCTAAGTATCATGGGCCAATATTAATATGTAGTTGTGCATCATTTGGCCAACAAGTGGATTTTGGTTTTGCAGGCAGGGTTGTTACACATTCTTGGCTTTACTCACTGTACTTGACACAGAACCCAAGGTGAGCTCTGGCCAGTATCCGGCTTGTTCAGCCCTTTGCGGCAACTGGACAAATGTATAAAATTTCTATCTGGACCCATCAGACAGAGTCCAATTGTTTGTTTTAAAAAAACTCATCCGACACTCAAACCAACTATCAGGCGGATATCCGACTCTATGGCTGAAAATGCCCCCTACCCCCCTTTTTTGCACTTTTTGTTTGCTTCCACTTTTATATTCATACAAATCCTCTTTGTTTCTATTATCTAACAACCCCGACACTGCCAATTGTTCAACAATCAATGTCTAGGTATTCCCCTTCTCTTACCGGCAAACTCAAATCCAAGACAAGATGCCTCAAGCCAAAACCCCAAGCAGTATCTCTGGGACTGGGGTGACTACTGATGCAGGGTCCCAAGCCAATCACTCCAATATCCAAACACATACAACCACTTGTGCAACAAGCTACATATCAAAATACTTTCAAAAGCTACCAAATCAAGATATCAATCAGCATCAATTTGTAATGGCCATGGAGATGGATGTGGTATGAAGCTATCTTGTGATAACAACGGTATTACAACTTTCATGAAAACCCAATTTGAATTCAAGTATGGGGTCTGTGGTGGCCATCAGTATGATCAAGGAAACCTTGAAGGGGCTTTCAAGAAAGTCAAGGTGGGTCATTTGGTTAGTAATTTTTTGGTTTTGTTTTTTGGTTTTGTTTTTTGGTTTTCTCTTATTGTCTTACTATATTATACAATCTCAAACTTTTTTCTTTTCATCATCTCTTTTTCAAATTCAATCTTTGGAACAAACTGAACATCACCAGCCTCAAGACCAATATTTGTTACCTCATAGCCACCCTGCTTTCAAAGGCTTTTAAGCCTTTGCAATCCTCAAGTTGATAGAATTCTTTTCAAAAGGCATGCAATTGCCAAACACATGCACAATCTATATTATCATTACAAAGAGTATGTCAAGAAGTGTTACTTGGATCCTTCAAAATTGATTGTAATCACTCAAGATGCATGGTCCTTGCCAAACAATGTCCCATTCATGTTTGGGAACTGATGGACATCATCCTTGGCATGGCTGAAATCAAGGGTAGGTTGTCAGAATACAACTGAAGTACACATAAATACTTCAAACTTGTCAAACAACTTACAACTCAATCCAATTACACAAACTCAAACTCAAACTCAATACATCAATACACAAGCTCAAACCTGAGTTATTCAACTGTCAGACCTAAATCAATATCGCCAGTGTATCACATTCAAATAGAACACTTCTTCACATTTGCCACTTTTACCTCATCAGTCCACTGAGGTATAAAGTGGTGTGTAAGTGGTTATCATCTCATTTCTTCCTAAAATCCAAATTGTCACCCTATCAAATTGTTCTCCACTTATATCACAATTTGTCTAGATACATTGACTTGTCTTTCACCTTTATAGGTGTGATCTCTTTCTTGTGTTTAGTGTTCAGAGCCACAAGACTTACACCCGTTCTCTGGCTATCATGAGGTTAGAAATCTCGTTATATGAAATAAAATAATCAGTTCACTGAGGTACAAAATGGCATATATGGTATTATCTTGTCCTTCACCTTCATAGGTGTGATTTCTTTCTTGTGCTTGTTGTTTGGAGCCACAAGACTTACGCCCGTTGGCTGGCTATCATAAGTCCACCATATTGGTGACTCAAGTTTCAATAGATTCTTGCATAAGTCTATCTGTTTTCTATCTATCAGAACAGACACACCTAACTGACAGTTGTTCTCTTCCAGGTGCACACAAGGCTGATTCCTTTGCTGTTATCATTGTCAATTATCTGAAGAAGTACAATCTCACAAAGAAACTGATTACAATGACTTCTGACAATGTTATCACCAGCAAAGCCATTGGTTGAGCCATTGGGCAAAAGGATGGCATTTTATTTGACTATCACACCCAAGTTCATGGGTGTGTAGCGCATGTTGTCAACTTCACTGCAAAAGAAGGACTGAAGGTTTTTGGACAACTTATTGATTTGGACAAAGACAATGACAGTCCATCAAACTTGATGGCCATTCACAACCTTATAGATCCTCCCAATGTCAGTCAAGTTAATCTCAAGACTATCTACAACCAATGCCACGGTCTGGTTACACCCACTTGATCCAGCCCTCAATGTGGTCAACCTTTTGCAAATATTGTCCAGATGCAATGTGACCTTGCTAATCTGACTCAGCCTCCAGCTTCTTCAGCAAGATGTGAACCCACTAATCCTTCTCCAGCTGCTCTGAGACCTTCTCATATTTCAAGGATGCAATTTTTGATGCTCAAGATTTTGAACAAGATCATTCAATTAGCAATAAGGTCAATAGATACTAAGGTGCAAAGGTTGAAGCTTGGGATATGAAGGTGTTAGAATCTTAGAAAAAATGTGTTGACATCTATCCTGGATTGTCAAACTTAGCAATGCGTCTTTTGGCAATCCCAACAACTATTTGTCCTCCAAGGGTGATTTTAATAAGACTCAACACACACTGGCGCCTCAGTGTACTAACCTTTTTTGTTTACTTGTTGAAGCTTTGTTATGTGTCAAAGATTGGCACTACATCTTTGGTCCTTTAAAATATCCTACCACTGATGGTGAAGAGAGTGATCAGTTTGTTTTTCCACTCTTTGCAGTTGTATTTCATTTAGCTGTTTTTCCATTTTTTGTTATCTAAATAGACATGAATACACACCAGACAATTTACTTGAAATCTGTTGGATATCCAAAGGATTCCAAGTTTCCCCCCCCACATCCAAATGCCAAACTGCTGGGGGATTCAACCACCAGATGCCTTTAGGAGCCTTTCCGGCAACCAGATCTGTGGGAGCATCTGTTGGATATTGAGCCAAAACCAGGGTCTGGATCTCATCTTGACACAGAACAACACATGGGATGAATGGTGTATGTACATAAATACCCGTCAAAGTTAGGCCGGGTTAGAAGTTATTCAACACAAGGATCATCCATCCACAATTATGGTATACAAGTATGTCTTCTGTCAATTTTCAGAGAAATTGACAGAACATCTTTCAGAATGCCAAAATCCTGAGTCTTGTTGGGATTCAGGGCTTGAAATCTCTGGATATTTGCACATCCCACTGAATATGCTGGTACATCCTGTAAACACTCACATTTTGGCCCTGAATTTTAGTGGGATCTGGACTTCTGACATTCTGCATATTTGCCCAACCTGCCAAAATCCAAGTTTCTGGAATTCTGAGAGATGGTCTGTCAATTTCTCTGAAAATTGAAAGAAGACATATTTGTATACCATAAATTACCACTGACACTGGGAGGAGAAATATGTCACCTGAGCCAAAGTGTGCAACAAGTTACTCAGAGTCATGGAGTGCACCAGCCCTATTTGCTTCCTCATGCTCACAACTCTCATATCAGCACCCAAGCTCTCTTCTTCTTTCTTCATTTGAGAGACAGAGTTTCTTTTTGAATTGACAATCAACATGACAATTAATCAGTTTAGAATTCAGAATATTTACTAATTAAGTCAAGCAGTGAATGTCAAGAGAGATGATATCACATAGGAAAAAATATGAACTATATAGAGTAAAAAGAAAGATTCTAGAAACAAAAGAAGCAGAACACTGTGCGTAGCAAGCAAAAAAAAAGGAAGAAAAGAGCTGCATCCAGAAGCAAAGAAAGTATTCAAGACATCTCATCAGAACATGCTGGAGAGAATGAGAAAGAAGGGAATAAGCTGATGTTTGAAGAAGAGACAGATGAAAATGATGAAAACAGCAAGGAAGTAGAGGAAGAGGGGTGAGATCTTCAATCGGTCTGAGATCAAAGAAATCTCCAAGGGATTCAGGAGAACAAAAATCAGTGAAAAATTAGATTAATTCAAGAGAAACAAGATACCTAAGAAAAGGAAGGTAGAAATACCTGGATTCAAAGATGATCTTTCTAGTTCTTCAGATCAGTCAAGGGTCTTGGTTAATAAGAACCAAAGTGAGGACCTACTCTTCATATTAATTTTAATCCAGTATATCCCATCCAAAGAGCCACAGTGCATACCTCCTACAAGGGAGTGTTTGGGTCTTATCATTAGCACATTGTGTATTCCCATTGAGCAGAAAGCACTCCTTCTGGCTTGAGAGAATCAGACAGGAGTGTTCAGTGGTTATAGCTCCCTGGCTTGATTGTAGAAGTGGAAATTGTCTTTGATTGAATTAAAAAATCCTGAGACTAGAAACATTACCTTCATTGGCACAGAGATCAAAGAGTGCAACAAATGGGGATGTTGTACTAGAAAGTTTGTTGTGAGCTCATGGGATATAAACTTGAGAGCCCAGATTGTTCTCTGATTTAACAAAGTGATAAAAGGCTTGTGTTGAGATTCAGATTTCAACATTCTGAAAGAAGACATTCACTTAAGCCGCAGATGTCAAGTTCTTGACCGATTGACCACACATCTTTCAAATTTTGCCTCCAAATTCAACGGGTGGTCGCCTTTGAGGTGTAGATGGAACAAACCCCTATATTAAGATTTCAAATTATAAGTTAAGGAAAAGAATCAAGACTCAAATATATTGATTAGTTGAAGAAATCAATAGAGTCGAAAGAAAAAAATCAAAGCTAAGTAATTGGATACAACACATAACAAAGCTTAGGGGTAAAAGAAATGTCTTCAAAGACGACAAAAGATTTAGAAAACAAAAACAAACGATAAGATTGGAAATTCAAATATCCAACAATTAACGAAAGAAATAGTAAGATGCAATGGAGAAAAAAGTTGATTCAAATCATTTCACTTTGATTAAAAGAAAAGATGATTAAACTCTTGAATGATGTTGAATTCAAAGGACTGAAAAGACAAAAATGGTTTCAAAGTTCATGAGGACCATATTTAGCAACCTAAAGAAGTTTTCCAAAGATCGAAAAAAGAAAATCAAACATCAATTTCTGTTAAAACTCAAACTAAAGTCACCAAAAAAAACACTAACATCTTCATCTGTCCAGGTGTAGCCAACAGGAGCATCAACCATTGTAGCTTGAAGGTCAGATACTAAACCGACATCTAGTTCATATAAACCAGTAAATGCTGCTTTGGTTAAATCGATATGAGGTATACCAGAGGCACAACCACCACAGGAGTCCATAATTCTAACAACGATTGATTTTTCTTTATCTGAAGCATGTCTGATTTTAACAAATTTACCGCAGGCTGGCTTATCTGACCACTATATCAATCAATGTATGATGATCAAGTTAGAATCGAAAGATCGAAGAGATATTCTTTTAAGAATTTCGGGAGATAAAACTTTCGAAAAAAAAACTTACGGCGATCGTCACTGCTGCTACCATAGAGTCATCGGTAGGAGCCCAATCAGATGATGTGACACATGATGGATAAAGTAAATCATGACCAGTATACCAAGTGATACTATTCATCAGTTGAAAAAAAGGAGTTGACCAGAGATCAAGAGATGAAAAGGGAAATCAGCAAGGGTTTTCAATATTGCAAGAGGAAAGAAAAGTTAGATTTAAAAAAAAACTCACACCACACTCATCGCATGAGAGGCATGATGTTTAGCTTTCTTGAGTTTAGCTGAAGCATATGTACTAAGATGTCTACGAACTAAACCTTGAACTTCATGCCAACTTCTAGGTAAGATAATCTTCCCCGTCTCAGGATCACGTTTGACGAAGACTTCAGATGTATCACGTTTGAAGACATGATCACGTTGAGTTAATCTATTCGAAGGATCAGGACCTTGCATCATCAAAGCAGTAGTGATATCGACCCATTCGTGTTCAGGTTCTTCAGACCGTTTGAAAAATTCGGATAAGCCTGATTCTTTCGCATTGATAGATTGTGTACTAGAGATGAAAAGGATTGCTGAAAGGACTAAGAAGGATGTGAGCCTCATGATGAAAGATTTTGTAGCGAAGGAAAAGGTCTGAAGAGATGTTAAGAAAGATAGATATGATAAAGTGAATGGATGGATGGAAGGAAGAATGGATGGAATTAAAATTGTATGAATAGGGAAAAATTGACTGTAGAACTTGTTTATGAATAGAAGCGGTTCGAGTGTTTTATACTCAATTCAAGATTTCATAAACACGATCAGAGATAGAGAGTACAAAGTAAAGTAAATCCAAGCGCTCAGAATCGAGCTTACTTTGACTTGTGTAGATGATTCGAATTAGAACTTCGTATTCAGACCATTCACAGAGCAATCCTGATGGGATAGGTTTACTTACTTAAATCGTCCAAGAATCACTCAAAAGAGAAAGTTGAAGAGAAAGTTGTCAAATCAAATTGGTAGAAACGCGGGAGTTTATAACGAACTCGAGGTGAGTTCATTTGTGCATCATTCATTTACTCTCTTTACCTATTTCAATGATGTATGTCAAGAAAATAATTTGATGAGTCAAGAAATTTATGCCATCGGATTTAAAGTTTCTCAGCTGCATCCTTCAATTTAAGCTCAACATCCTACGACGAGTATGATGATTGAAATTTCTCAATTTGATCGATTTTTCATTCAAGGAAATATATTTCTATGTACAATACATAAGGGCCCGTTCGGTAGGAAAACCAATATACCGTTACTGAAAAACGGTATAATGACCTGCCCCTATTTCGAGGGGCGGATTGAGATACCGTTTTTCGGTTATAAAGTTTTGCCGAACACTCGACCAAAAAGGTCAACAATAGATCAAAATGATCTTTGTTGACCTTTTGATCACCTTTTGAGTGTTCGGTAACGACAATATGTAACAAATATCCTGGATGAACCTTGAAAACCATTCAAAGGTTTTTGAGAACGATCAAATTGTTTTTGATGCCATCCATTGTGGTCATCAACCACTCATCTGATCAGATATCCATTGAACTCTTCCAAGATCTTCATAGTAAATGAAACGCGAGTTGAAAACAACGAAGTATAACAATGAACTGAGAAGTATAACAAAGAATGAAGTAAGATGATAACGGAAATCAATAACAATGATGAAAGATTAGAACCAGACAAATGATTAGAACGATACAAAAGAATAGCTATTAGAACAATGCAAAAGATTAGACCGAGACAAGAAATTAGAACAAGTAGATCATAACATGAGAGGGGATGATTAGCTAAAAGGGTGAAGTTCAAAGGGTGACTGTTGAAAGAAAAGGTGATCCGTTATGGTGTAGGAGGGTGTATGTGATAAGCAGGGAGGGTGATCATAAAAGGAAGGGTGAAAGGGAGAGGGGAGAGGATGGTATGGAAAAGGAAGAGGGGCAAAAAGAGTTTTTTGGTTTGATATACGGCCTCAAGGCTGTATATCCACATCGACAAATATATCACAATATACGATTTGATATATGGTCCAAATAAATTGACCGAACACCCGTACTTTTTTCAAAATTCAATATACGTATATTGTGTTATACAGTATATTGCTTTGGTGTAGTATATTACAATATACGTATATCGAGCTCTACCGAACGGGCCCTAATTCTTTTGATTGTACTTACTTATTCTTTCTTTGAGTATCTCAATTCTCAAGCGGCATAATTTCAAATGCTCAATTGAGATGTTCACAAAATTTAAGAAACTTTGATTTTGACCTTTGAAAGCGACAACACCAAGGGGGTAAACCTCCTCGGCCTCGGATGGTGCTGGAGACGTCCCCAGATGAGACGTTGGAGAGAACACAGAGCAGACGGTCTCAGTCACACAATGTATGTTAAAGGTGAAGGAATCAGTCTGTTTCTCCTGTTATTCTAGGTTCAAAAAGATTGAAAAACTTGATCAAAGAGGGTATGAAGGGTGAGGAAGAGCTGAGTGAGATCATATCTTGAGCCAAGTGTAAGCATCCAATCAGAATCCAATCACTTTATCCTCCTGATTCTTTGCTTGGTTGAGCTCCAACTGATAGGTCCGATACAGTCCGATACATTTTCAGTGACTGCTACGTTCAGGAAGCGAATTTTGTCTGGTCCCAGGTGGGGAAGTCTCAAGACTGGTTCTTTTTCAATTGGAAACAATACGTGTCTATTCAGGACTCGCTTCCAGTTTGTGCAGTCGAATATGATCCAGAAAGACTTCAATCAACCCACTCGCAAAGAGAGTGATGGTGTAAGCTTAACTAAGCCCCTCACGAGCGCGTTCGCCGCGCCCTCGAAGAGGGGCTTACCACGGACTCGCGATTTTTGGCTGGTGAGCTCCAGATTTTAAGTACCCTTAAGTACTTTTTTTTACTTCTCCTCAATTCCTCACGACAGATTTATGCGACGGTCAGTTATGTTATTCTTTACGAGATGGTACACACACTCGTACCACTTTTATCTCATTTGGTTAGGTGTAAGCCTTTGCAAAACCTGATGCAACTTTCATGAAATGTGTAATTGTTTGCTTTGCCAGAAACGGCTGTCACTTTTATTTGTTCGAAAACTGCCAATTTCAAGACAAAACCCACGCGGGTTTTGTTTTGGTTTTGTCTTGGAAAAAAAAATAAAGGACGTCGCTGCCATGCTAAGTGTCCCTCCAACCACTAAATGGGACGTGGGATAGAAAAAAAAGGTTGGGTGTGCGAACCTTGTGGGTCGAACCTTGTTGATTTGTCTTCCAAAGAAAAACTCAGCAACAAATCCCAGAAGACGAATAATGAGCGCTCTACCGAGCTCAATCCGACAGCGGCCATTCATCAGTGGCCTTGCGGTGCAAGTATGTCAGACATTACATGAAGAAGGTGTCACCCCAAAGGAGTTCATCTATGCTCTCTTGAGTTCGGAGAACCCTTACCTGAAAGAAGCTCGGAAATATTGGGGAAATGAGCGCGGCTTTAATTCAACATCACAAATTATGTACGCTATCAAGAGGCTATCGAGTAAAAGTGAAGCTGGAGTGCAAGGATGGAAGGATTTCGTTTTGAGTGAGGTGGGTGTATATAATCAACTCACGCATATGTAAAAGATTCTGATCGATGAGGACCCATGATGATTACAGGCGCAAGAGCAAATTGATCATGAAGTCTGGGCAAAGGGTCGAAAGTTTTACAGCTCCCAAAGTATCACCGGCAGGTTTTTCAAGCTTGAGGAGGTAGGCAAACGCGACGAGACCATCAGGACTTCAATGCCTTTCCTTTGGCATCTGATGTATCACCAACTTTCTGCCAGAGCAAACAACCGAAACGAGCTCATGACGGGCACAACCCATCATGATGTCACCCTTGAACCCGAAGGATCAGGCGCAACCGATTCTGAAACTGAAGATTCGACATCGGATACTATGGCTCAAACTTTGAGCGAAGAGGAAGCCCAACATGATGAAGACATTGAGTATGTACCTGAAAACAAAACTAAGGCCCATGGCAATCGGGCAGCTCTGGTCCGTTATATCCCTTGTTATCATCAGCTACCTCATGCTGATGTGTTTTGCAATCTGTTCAGGTAGCAACAACCATATGTGCAATGGTGTCTTTCCTGGCCAACTATCGTGATAATGCTCTACAACTACATAATGCTTTAACTTTCCTTGCATGCGGGGTTTCAAGCAGAGTCTTTAAATTTTTGAATACAATTGGACTCACCAGCTGCCGACAAACTGCAGTACTAGCTATGAATCATTTACGTACCTCCAGAGAGGCTTCCCTCCGAGTAATAATGTCTAAGGCTTATACTATAAGTCCTATTGTATGCATAGATAACTTTGATATTCTGCAAAAAGTTCATAATACTCGGGTTGAGGCGACATCACATCTTTTCCATGGAACGTGGGGTTATATCCAGTTCCTACCCGATTATTTGAAGAATGACGTATGCAAATCGAGTGCAAGAGAACACCTTCAAAACTACCACCAAGCGATGACAGTAGCTCAGCAGTCACCGGTCAAGTTTGATATCTTCCGGGCGAAATCGAAAGATATCATACACTGGGAAGCTACATTAAAAAGCCAACTCGCTGACGCAATGTACAAATACATAATTCCCCCTGAAAAAGGTCCCTTGATTCGAATGGCAACAACCCCCCCGCCAATTGAACAAATCCCTCGGGGGAATCGTGATCTATTCCTCTTGACTTTGATGGACGCAGCAGATAACTCAGCAAACGGAGTCGGTCAGGTATTCGAAGATATAGCTTCTCAGTGTGGAATGACATGTGAGGAATTGTCAAAACTGGTTCAAATTTTTCAAGGAGACCTAGGAACATGTCAAAATATCGAGAGTCTGCGCAAGAAACGGGCGCCAGCGGGAACTGCAGCCGGAGGTCTGGCAAGTATCATAACTATTCCTGGGGTTGCACATATCATGTGGAACATGGCTCAAGGAATTTTATCTCATCATTGGGGTGATAGTAGAGATGCACATGACACTGGCGCGTGGAAATCCTGGCAAGCTATAGGTGGTTCCTTATCAAAACCCCCTTCCAAAATGGATTTTGGCACAGTTTCAAGAGCTGTACACTCTGTTCACGTGGCCACTTTGGTTTCCTGCTTGAGGTACGTGTATATACGATTTTGTTGATGTATTAACCTCGCTCAATCACAAATTGATTCACGACAGATGCACAATGTCCAAATATGACATTAGTTCAGACTTTACGGAGCAAGGTGTTGCTCAAAGGGTCGTGGACCTATGTTACGATGATTTCTGCAGCTCAGCTTCATTAAGATCATTTCAAAATGGGCATGATGTTAAAGGTTACAACTTACGACTTCGAATACGCGACTTTGCCACAGTGGTTGAGGCGGACCATGCAACAAGTGCAGGAGATGTTGGGAGATTGAAGTTTATCTGGAAGCAATGGGCATTGATGGCCCATGGGTTGCCAGGACTTCCTCGTTATGCTCTACATCTAACACGCTTGCTTGTACTTCTTGAAAATGACTTACCTCCTGTTTTAGCCAAAGTGGTCCTACATAGCATGTTGATTCCCTCAGCTCAGCGCGCTGGACATTTTGTTGGCAATGACCTGTGGCTGGAACACCAGAACTACTGGCTCAAACATTTTTTTAACCAAAATGTGAGTCGAAAGACATTACATTATCTTAATAATTTCAGTACTGATAGTTGTTGAATATCTTTTTTTGGGTGTGGGGCACAGAGCAACGGAACCGATGTTGAGAAATTGATTGGAATGTCTATAAACATCCCTTTAGTAAGTCGATTTTCCTGCTCTCAAACATCGTAAATCGTAATTTTATTGACCATACAACTCTTACCATCGTCAACACCAAACTAAAGCTGAGGCTCTTATTACAACAGCTGAACTTTCGCAGTGGTCTCAAGGCAATATACCGTAGTCACACTCACAAGATCACCACTCAGAGCCTCGCCAATTTTGTGCGATCTTGGAACCATCAATATGTCACAGGAATGTATTCTAATTCAAAAACTCGTATTATAGATACCATTTTGGCAGGGTCAAACTCACTACAACACAATTTGATTCAAGATAAAAAAACGGCGAAAGCTAGATATCGATGGGGGAAAGGCTCGGTTTACAACGACGAAGGTACTGAAGAGGCATGAATGAGATAACAAATTTAAATTGAAAAAGTTACATTGATAAACTGAATGAAATATAAGAGAAATTTGAATATATATATCACACCTTTGTTTTAATTGCGTTGGAAAGGGAAGAACTTCTTACCATCAAAACTGAACATTCCCAAGTTGAGGTGCTGAAGAGCTAACCGCCGGGGCTTGAAACGTCCCCCGGGCTTTCTTACTGGTTCGGACGCGCTTAGTGGGCATTTTCCGTTTGTTACGGTTAGGTGTAGTCGTAGTCTGAAACCAACCGAAAGAAATAAAAACCATCAACTAGTTGCATGATGTGATGAATACGCGCGATTACAAGGAATGTAACATACCTTTCCTGCCACCGCTGGGTTGGCCTGGTCCGCCGGTGTTAAAAGATCCTTGTTAGTATCCTGGGATTCCTGTTGTGAATTAGCCAGCTGTTCTTTTGCATGATTGTAGACAGCCAACTCTTCGTCTGAAGGGTCTAAGATAGCAAAAAAATCCCTTTTGTTTCCCCTCCATGCTTGCATAACTTGCAATATGACTTCGTATGCAGTCGGTAGCGGTTCACTACCAAAGATAAAATCGAAATCCAGGCCGTTGAGGAATAGATCGTAGTTGACACAGACACTCCATATCTTTTCAGGTAAGAAGAGATTGTGCAAAGTGTAAAACCCGCCTGCGGGATACTCAGCATCAAAAATCCTCTTCAAATTCGCCTCGATTTGTAAACGTAATCGGATTAAACGCAGGTCAATGCGGAGTGGATCGTCAGATAAACTGCGTCGGATTTGAGTATGTGGTGAGGGTTGTTCCTGGTCCAAATTGTTCGGTTGTTCATCCAGGGAGGGGTAAGAATCCGGAGGATGTTCTCGAAGAACCCTTTCGGTGAAATTCGAAACTGTTAATGAAGGCTGTTGAGCCACGAAGAAGTCGGCCGATTCGGGAGCGCAATTTGAGCAGATACAGGGGATCATTCCCGAGTTCTTCTGCCTTTCAGTTTCGGTTATCACTGCCGAAGTGTTGTTCTTTAACGGCACGTATCCGCATCTACAATATATATATAAGTGGAGTGTTAGCTGGTTTGTTTCATTCTAATGCGAGCAGTCATGTCACGAACCTGAGAAGGAGCGCAAAAGACACTCGCAGACATACTCGGGTGATGGCCATCGCATGCATTCGCTGATCATCGTCTTGATCGGTTGGATCATCTAAATCGACAATCGAACTCTCATCTTTAGTGGAGAGTGGGTGTACCAGTAGGATTGCGACTGCCGGCCGTCCATCTCGGCCACCTCGACCGGCCATTTGCAAGACCTCCATAGGATCAAGCTGGCCTACGATGATAACCCTTCGCACTCGTTTCCAGTTTTGTCCGAGACCAAGCGCGTTGGTACAGGTGATGATGTTGAATTTGCCGTCCAGAAAATCTTGAGCGTTACGAACCTTGTCAATCATGTCCGTATCAGCATGATATCGTCTGACCGAGTTGCTCAATCCATTCAGTGTTTCTTCCTCTTTGCAACGGGCTGTATTGATTGTTTCCAGGGCCGTGAAAGTGTCGTTCTGAGTGTGACAGTAGACAAGAGACGGTACCAGGTCGGAGTCGGAAACGAGATGACTTGGTGCAAAAAATTTCTTGAGGGTGTTCCAAGGAGTATGTCCTCGAGCCAGTGTTACCCGAATGAAGCGAATTTCAGGTCGGGTCAGTTCGCCAACGTGGATATCTATTGATTCTTTGGTGATCTTGAGACTGACCAGTATTTGCTCGAGATACTGAGGCGGACAAGTGGCTGACATTAGGAGACTTGGAACCGACTCGGTGGCTAGAAAACGTTCGATTAAGTTTCCATACGATGGACGGAAAGCGGCGCGGTCTTGATGGATGATGTGAGATTGAAGATCCTTCATTTTACCTCGCAAAACCAGACCCCAACAGTAGATCAGATGTGCCTCATCTACTACCTTGAGAACGAGACGCTCTTGGAACCGCTTCGAAAAGAAAAGTCGCTCAAATCGAGTGTTGTTCAAGAATATTTCCGGAGACTATTTCAGCAGTAGTGAACAAAAATGTCACTAAAATTGTCATTCTTAAACATAATAGAAATAGAGTCATCTATTAGACTTACGACATATATAAACTGAAATTTCCCACTCAAGATTTGTATATAAGCCTCTTTGGTGAAGGTGGCTCGGGTAAGATTGATTGCGGATAGACCATTTTTCCGCTTTTCTTCAACCTGCATTACAGAGAATTAGAGGTACGTGAATCAGTCTCGAAAATCATTATCAGATTAATGTGATACGACTTACTTGATTGTTTCCGAGGGCGTCCAATGGGTTCAAAGTCAATATGATGGGTTTCGCAGATTTGGGAAACATTAGATTGAATATTTCGGGGATCCGAGACTTTCTGTAGCCAGTACTTGCGATAAGGAATGTGTCCCGACCGCGAAGTAGGCTGAGAACTGATTTAACTTGAAGTTCTCGAGCCTCGACGTTGAACGCAGCCAGACATGACCGGCGTATGACGTCCATTTGTTTGTCGTCGTCAAGCTTGAGTGAGGACTTCAGGGGGGAAACACAGCCGATTTGAGGAGTAGGTGGAGGAATGGAAGCTTCACCTCCATCCGGAGGTGAAGCTGTTCGAGTGAAAGATTGAGAAGACCGAGTGAGCATCGCAGGATGAGGCGACCGAAAGGGCGGTGAAGTTGGTGAAAGACGTTTGGGCTAGACGCGTTGAGCTAACTTGTGGTGGCTGTGGAACTCAGCACTTACCACATAAGGGTTTTCAAAAGGTTTTGACCGAACCCTGGAAGGGTTTTAGCTTTTGTCCGTTTTGGCCACAGTTTCAGCCAAGCGCGAAACTCCCAAACCTCATGGCAAGCCTGTATGGGCAGGCCTAAGCTGTTACAGGAAGACATAACTATCATTTCTTGCAACGCCTCCTGATGCCGTCACAGGGGTGGGTGGTTAAAAAAAAAGGTACGAGTGTGTGTACCATCTCGTAAAGAATAACATAACTGACCGTCGCATAAATCTGTCGTGAGGAATTGAGGAGAAGTAAAAAAAAGTACTTAAGGGTACTTAAAATCTGGAGCTCACCAGCCAAAAATCGCGAGTGCGTGGTAAGCCCCTCTTCGAGGGCGCGGCGAACGCGCTCGTGAGGGGCTTAGTTAAGCTTAGTGATGGTGATCATGAAGCGATTGTCATAAATGTTAGAAGTGGCTCTGTTGCAAATAATTCAGGAACTATTATTATGCTAGTTTTCATTTCATTTAAAAGATAGTTTGTTTTTATTAAAAGATATAGTAGTATTTACAATTAGATTATGTTCCTTTTTCTGTTTTCTGTTTAGCGGTATTAATTCCTAATAGTTGTTTGGTACCTGGTTTTTGTTATTTACCTTTTATATAGTTGGATCATCTGTTAGGATTGGCTTTTCTCTTTATCGAAATTATTATTTCTATACTTTCCCTTTTTCTTATTTACAACATTCTCTAAGACCAGACCAGAACGGGTTTACGTTCAAGACCAGACTTGTATCAAGAAGATACAAGTATCCCCATCACATTTTAATTTCGATCTTCAAATTTTTCTTTCTCAGAATAATAATAATAAATTTTTTTCGAATTCTTTCTTTTTACAAATTTTTATGTTTAGTACTTTATCAATTTCTCACGCATATTTTCAACTTCCTATTTTTGATAACTTTGATTCTTTAAGAATCCTTCAAGAACTACCTTATTTCAGTTTTCCGGAAGAGAATCCATTTTCTGGAGAAATAAATTTAGAAATTCCTTTTGGATTGAACGTTTTTTGTATAGAATATATCGAAAGCTTTCATTCTTTGAGACATCGATTTGAAGAGTATTCTCCGGATTCATCAGTCTTTTCCGACTTATCAGAAGAAGAAATTTGAATGGATCCTTGGAATCCAAGAACCGGGGTAACTGAAGCATCCTCATTATTCGATTTGGAGGCTCCTCAACCTCAAAGGCCATCTTCGAGATTGCAAATCGCACGGTTGCAAGATCAAGTAAATCATCTGCAAAATCGATTAGCTGAATCTCGAATGGGGCCGATGGATCAAACTGTGCCACAAGCGACAGTTAATAGTATTCCGAAAACTATGGTTGAAGAGTTGACAGAAGGAGTGGATAGTATGAATTTGAGACGAGATCCACCACCTCATTTGTCTCATACTCCGCATCAGCAAATTCCGATGACTTATACTCCTCAGATTCCGCAATCGAATCTTAATTTTGTTCCTCCTCATCTGAATTTTCCTTCTAATTATCACAGTTATCCTATTCCACCAACTCATAATTATTCTCATCCTTCTCATTCTTTTCATCCTCCGACTTTTTCCATGAATCAGAATCAGAATCCATCAAGATTTATTCCGCCTCCTCCAATTAATGTTCAAGGTCAATTTTACCATGAACCTCGTCATTTTTCTTCAAAGCCTCAGTATGCTATGATGCCGCCTCATCCTTCTCAACGACCCCCATTTCAACCTCCAAGTACAGCTTCGATAAATTCGCAGATGGTTCCACCTCCCAGATTTCGATCTAATGTCAAGTTTAATGGAACTGCTTCTCATTTGAAATCTTTCTTTCAAGATTTTTATCAGGAAATAAGAGAGAATGAAGCTTACTTTAGTACTAAGGATGATAAGTTCAAGATCAATTGGCTTTCGACCTTATTTGAGCCACGATCGACTGCCAGTTTTTGGTTTCAATCTTTATTGGAAACAAATGCAGCTGAGTTTGGTGTATTTGATGGGTTTGATGATTTGAAAGCTTTGGAATATAGATTACCTCCTTTGACATCTTTCCCTTTATTTTTACAGGAATTGAGAATCAACTTTTCTGATAAAAATGAAGATAGAACTAATAGAAGGAATTTAGATAATTGCCGACAAGGTTCTCATACTATCGTAGATTATAATTCAAGATTTAGGTCTTTAGTAATTCATGTTAGTATTTCTCCGGAAGATGCAATCATCAAATATGTTAAAGGATTAGATCCAGATATATTGGCTGAAGCTGTGAGATTACCAGGTTGGATTGGCAGCAAGAGTTTGCAAGAAAAGATGAGTTTAGCGGTTCATGCATCAGAAATCGTTCAAGAATTGTCTGAGTTACCTTCGACTCATTCATCTTACATCAAGAAGATTCATAAACCCGATGCTCAACATATTCATCAATTCAAACCGACTCAAGTTCAAGTTCACAGACCTGATCAAGCGGTCCCGATGGAGATTGATTCGATCGAATTAAGTTCTGCAAAGAAGAAGAACTCAATTTTTTTTCAAATCATGAAGGCTTGTCAAGATCGCAAGATATGCGCAAGATGTTTGAAGTCGTACGATTTGCAAGGATCTCATGCAAAAGGCGTATGTCCGAATCAAAACAAAACCTTACAAGAAAAGCTTCAATTTTTGAATATTAAATCAGTCTCTCAAATACGAATTGAAGATCAAGAAGAACGAATCAGCAAGGATCTAGCTGAGGAGTTTAACATCAATTCAGTCGCTTTCGTCAATACTTCAGAAGAAGAATCAACTGCAACTAATGAGTTGATTTCAGATTATTTTTCTGAGATGAATGAGATGGTTTTTCCCGATGTTGATCATCAACAGGTACAGTTTGAGATCAATTCGATCAGGATTGATACCTGTCAAACTGCTAACGGAAAGTTTATTGTTCCATTCACTTTGTTGAATGAAAGCTCTCCAATAATGGTATTAGCCTTGATCGACACAGGTGCGATGGCGAATCTCATTAGTCAAGACTTAATCAGCAAGCATAGGATCAAAGTTGTTCCTCGTGATCCAATGCGTTGTTTCGGATTTGATGGTTCTGCAGGATCTGGTGGTGTAATTGATAAGGAATGGATTGGAAATCTTTCAGCAATTTCAAGTTCTTCTTCCTTGATTAAATTACCGGCAAGATTAGGAGTAACGTCAATTCATGGACAAGATGTGATTTTAGGTTTACCTTGGATGAAGAGTGTAGGAGCTTCTGCGGTTTGCGATAAGAATGGAGTTTATTTGGCAATTGATGGAGTAGTAGTTGCGGCAATGACTGATTCACCTGTTTCTGTAGTTTCTTGTGAGTCACGCTCTGTCATACCTACATCCTTTTCTATTTCTTCCGTCACAGCTACAGAAAACTCCACGAATCCACAAATCTATGATAAAGAAGCGTCTCTCGAAACTCTCACAAATCCTACAAATCCTTCTCCTGACAAGTCTCTTCCACATAATCTTCCGCAAAGTTGCTTTAAATACTCACATGTCTTCTTTCCGCAGGATTTTGTACTTCCTCCTCATCGCGTTTTTGATTGTGCAATAGATCTAAAGCCCGATTGTGATCCCCCTTTTGGAGGACTTTATAATTTGGCTCAGTCGGAGCAAATTGAATTGAGAGAGTATTTGGACGAGATGTTAAGTAAAGGTTTTATCAGACCATCTTCGTCACCAGCAGCAGCTCCAATTTTTTTTGTGAAAGTCCCTGGTAAGAAAAATCGACCTTGTGTCGATTACCGTGGTCTGAATAAAATTACTAAACGTGATAGTTATCCAATACCAGTTATGTCTTGGTTATTAAATCAGTTGAAAGGTTGCAAGTGGTTTTCGAAGATTGATCTCAAGTCTGCCTTTAATTTGATCAGAATTAAGAAAGGTGACGAGTGGAAAACGGCCTTTAGGACTCCGTGGGGACTTTTCGAATTTACTGTCATGCCTTTCGGATTAGCAAACGCTCCTGCAACGTTTCAGCGATTCATTCAATGGGTTCTTCGTGAATTTTTGGATATTTCTTGTTTTGTCTTTATTGATGACATACTAATTTTTTCCAAGACGAAGGAGGAACACGCTATTCATATTGAACAGATCTTAGCTAAGTTATCAGAACATCATCTAACCGCTTCTCCAGCAAAATGCGAATTTTTCGTTACTGAAGTAGTTTTCTTGGGTTTTGTTATTACTACGCAGGGTCTAAGGATGGATCCAAAGAAATTGAATACTCTGGCGGAATGGCCTTATCCAGCGGATTTGGCGGATTTGAGACGATTTTTGGGCTTCTCAAATTTTTACAGACGTTTTATTCCTGCTTTTTCACAGATAGTCTCTCCTCTGACTGATTTAACGGTTGCGACAGCAGATGTCAAAAATGGTCTTTCGAAAAGCGGTGTGAAGGCTGCCTTCAACCTTCTCCGAAGATTATTCTCTGAGTCCCCTTTTCTTTTACACTTTGATTTTAATAAGAAGAGAGTTGTTCAAGTAGATTCTTCCGGATTTGCCTTTTCAGGAATTTTGTCCCAGCATTCTGATTCAGGCGAATTACGGCCGGTGGCATATTATTCTAAGAAATTAACTCCATCCGAAAGGAACTGGCAGGTTCACGACCAGGAGTTAGGTGCTATCATTGCTTGTTTCCAAGAATGGCGTGCTTGGTTGTTGGGTTCTTCTGAAGCTGTGGCAGTTCTGTCTGACCATGCAAATTTGAGGTACTTTATGACGGCTCAAGATTTAACACCGCGTCAGGCGCGTTGGGCAACATTCCTAGGACAGTTCACTTTTGAAATTCTTCATACTCCTGGAAAATTAAATCCTGCTGACCCAGCTTCTCGACGTTCTGATTTGACTGAAGGAAAAATGTCTTCAGATAAGGTCATTCTTTTCGGTTTACGGGAGGTTAATGGCGTATCAATTCAGGCAGTCACCTTAAGAAAAGATCTCATTCTGGGACGATCGGATCCTTCGCTTTTTCTGCCGGCTTCGACGGAAACTCAGGCGTGGTTTCAAACTCTTTATTCTTCTGATTCCTTGATACAAGGCCGGCGACCAAAGCAACTTACTTATCAGTGTAACTTGTGGTGGTGGCGAGACAGGATTTACGTTCCTGTTGAGGCACGGAAGTCTGTGATGCGGCAGATGCATGAGTCGCCCGCGGCTGGTCATTGGGGGAGTATGAAGACTTTAGATTTGTTGACTCGAACATTTAGTTGGCCTAATATTCGTGACGAGTTGCTGACATTCTTGAAACATTGTGTCAGTTGCCAAAAGATTAAGGTCGACCGGCGCCCACCTCAAGGCGAACTTCTTCCTTTACCCATCCCGGAAAGACCATGGTCAACGATTGGAGTAGATTTCATCGTGAAATTGCCTCTATCTCAAGGCTTTGATTCTATTATGGTTGTTGTAGATCACATGGGGAAGGGAGCTCATTTTATTCCTGCTAAGGAGTCTTGGAATTCGGAGCAATTAGCTGAGTCCTTCATTGCTAATGTCTTCAGATATCATGGTTTACCAGATGTCATCGTCTCTGATCGTGGTGCTACATTTGTTTCACGTTTTTGGACGTCAGTTTTGGCATTGTTGAATGTTTTTCCTGCGCCTTCAACGGCTTTTCATCCCCAAACGGATGGGCAGGTGGAGCGGGTGAATGCTTTGGTGGAGGATTTTCTCCGACATTTTGTTTCGGATGACCAATCTGATTGGGTCCGGTGGTTACCAATTGCTGAGTTCTCGTATAATAATTCTCCTTCTGCCTCGACGGGATTCTCACCTTTTTTTTCTTATACCGGGTATCATCCGCGGTTTAACTCTTTAGTGGCAACTTCAGGTGTTCCACGTGCAGATGATTTCGTGGAACATATGCAAGTCATTCATCATTCTCTTACGGCTAACTTGGAGAAAGCCAAGGCCGCTCAGGCTCGTTTTTATAACGGTTCTCGTCGCTTGGAGGTGGTCTATTCACCAGGAGATCTTGTTTGGCTTTCTCGGAGGAATTTACGGACCTTGCGCCCCTCCAACAAGTTGGATGTCCGGCGGATTGGCCCCTTTCCGGTCAAACGGATGGTGGGAAAGAATGCGGCTGAGTTACAATTGCCTTCTTCCCTTAGACGTCTGCATCCAGTGTTTAATGTCTCTCTTTTGTCCCCCTTTTTAGGAGAGTCTTTTGTTCCTACAGATACCTTTGATGGGTTATTACATGATGATCATGATGCCGGAATTGCTTCGTATATTATCAATTACCGCGTGACAGTTCATGGGGTTTTTGAATATTTATTGCGTGGTGGAGATATGTCGGGTCTGGACGACGTCTGGACACCTCTTACCCAAATCTCCACGGTCCTGGATCCTTGGCTTCAGCGGTTTCATTTATTATCACCATGGTTGGGCACTGGGCCACCTCGTTCTGTTTGGGATGCACGGTTGAAGATGTTTTGAAAGAAAATTTTTTTTCGTATATGGTGGATCATAATTTGTCATAAATGTTAGAAGTGGCTCTGTTGCAAATAATTCAGGAACTATTATTATGCTAGTTTTCATTTCATTTAAAAGATAGTTTGTTTTTATTAAAAGATATAGTAGTATTTACAATTAGATTATGTTCCTTTTTCTGTTTTCTGTTTAGCGGTATTAATTCCTAATAGTTGTTTGGTACCTGGTTTTTGTTATTTACCTTTTATATAGTTGGATCATCTGTTAGGATTGGCTTTTCTCTTTATCGAAATTATTATTTCTATACTTTCCCTTTTTCTTATTTACAACATTCTCTAAGACCAGACCAGAACGGGTTTACGTTCAAGACCAGACTTGTATCAAGAAGATACAAGTATCCCCATCACAGCGATCCTATGCAGTTTTGTCTGTACAATGTAGACTTGAGTATCCTAGCTATACCTCATCAGACCCCATGTTCATAGATACAATGGCGAAAACTCAATAGAATTCATCATCAGAGAATCGATCAAGTTATCATACTTGAGATTGAATGTGATGGAAAGTCCAAGTGCAGCTAAGCAGAAGCTACCGACATACTAGTAGTTTTCTTGATCAACTCAAAGAACGATTGATTTCCTTTCTCTCCTTCTCAACCATCTCACATCCAAACTCAACCAAACCTGCATTTTTTGTTTCGTCTCTTGAGGGAAGTGTGATTCACAGGATAACCTCAGAAATCAGGGTCTGATCGATTGAGGGTAGTAAGAAACCATCTGAGATTTTTAACTTTCCATCAATCTCACTAGACCTGAAGGAAGAATTCATTCACTCTGAGCCAGAGTAAGGCATCCTTACAAACTTTTCTAGTCAATCCCACTCACTCCTTGCACTAGCCTAACCTCAATCCTCGAGTGGATGTGAATTTGTTAAGCTGTACCAATCACTCTATGGTGATTCTCACCCAGATAGAGTCAGATCACTCTATCAGGATATTCTTAACAGAGACGTCTATTTGACTATCTTATCAAAGTGTTCTTTTTTTAAAGTGCATTTGACTCTTGTAATCAAACTACTTTTACTTACTCGAAGTGGAGTATAGTTGTCTGTTCTTTGAATCTTGATTCAATAGATTTCATGGGATCAAAGCTCGAGAGTTGGTCGATTGAGCATTGGTTTGTTTTTGGATTGTTTAAGAGGTTAAGTTTCGAACAGGCTTTAGGGTTAATGATCAACTGTTTTTGAGATAGTTTATGTAGTTGAGATTTGAATTTGTTTTAAAAATTAAAAGGAAAGAAATGAATGAAGAATTTGAGAATGTGATCATTGGAACTGGTTTGACTGAATCGATCTTATCAAGGTAAAGTCAACTTCACTTTTCCTTATCAAACTAAACCAAAACTAACTCATCAGATTATTCGGAATAGTACCATCAACTCAACATCCATCTTACAAATCGATCCTAATCCAATCTATGGTTCCATCACTTATTCCACTTTATCATTATCAGAATTAATCAATTGGTCAAATCAAAACACCATCAAACCCAACTCATCCTTCATTAATCGTTCAATCCATCATTCAAATCAACTTCAAACTCAATCAACTTCAAGAAAATATCATTTTAATCTAATCCCAACTCTCTTATTCACCAAATCAAACTTAATCAAAACTTTCATCCAAACTGGTTCATCAAACTCAATCTCCTTTCAACTTTTAAATCATGTGTTTTATTTAAATTCAAATCAAACTCTAATCTCTTTACCTACTTCTAAACATGATTTGTTTAATTCGAATCTATCCTTAATCGAAAAAAGAAAATTAGTTAAACTCTTTCAATCGATCTTAAATCATTCAACTCCATCCAATTCATCTACTTCAACTTCATCTCAACCCTTCACTCATCCTATCTCAATCGATCATCAATCCTTACATGACTTTCTACAATCTGAACCTCATCAATTCTCAAACTCACTCATCTCAGAATTAAATGCTCTTTCAATCTCTCCCTTACATCCTTTTAAATCTTCTAAATCAAAATCAATTCAACGAATCCAATCCTTATTAAACTCAATCGGAACCTATGGTCTCACTCATGGAGCCGCTTCAAGCTTTTTATTATCTCAATACGGAGGCACTGGAGAATATGTGGAATCTTTGATCAGATCCTCAGCTATTAACAAAGGAGCCGTTCAAATCATTGGAAGAAAGATCAAATCACTTCAAAGACTTCCTCAGGCTTGGAGAATCGAGATCGAAGGGTTCGAGAATGGAAACCATCTAGTCTTTCTCGCCAAACGGTTGATCATCGGAGTAGATCATTTAGAACTTTTAAACCCGTCGAGAATCGGATCAGCTGAGGTCTTGTACTTTATTCATCGAGCTATTGTGGTGGTCGAAGAGGAAAGTTTAGAATGGGAGATTAAGACGTTTGAAAGTAAACATACTTTGTTTATTATCGAACTTGAAGATCAACAAAACCCAATCCATGCTCTGATCGTGGGATCTTCATCGGAATGTTGTCCAGATGGTGAAGGTATCTTTTCTTTCTTTTTGATTCTTCAAACTCATCCATTCGAATGACTTACTTATTGATTTGTGATTTGGTGGGGGGCGGATGAAAGTGATTATTTATTTATCTTTCGTTTCTGAAGAAGAAAGTTTGAATTCGATCTTAGATGAAGGCTTGAAGAAGATTATCAAAGCTGATGTGAAGATTTTATTGAAATTGGTTTATACTCAACAAGTTTTTCGTCATGCCAAGTTGAATCAAAATCATCAAGATCAAGCAAAAGAAGCAAAAGGAGATGAAGATCAGGCAAAAGGAGATGAAGATCAGGCAAAAGGAGATGAAGATCAGGCAAAAGAAGATGAACATCAAGATCAAGATCGAGAAAATCAAGATGAAAACCAAGAAGATCAAAAAGAAAGTCAAGGAAATCAAGACGAAAATCAAGCAGAAGATCCAAAGTTGATCATCTTGAATAATTGGCCAGAAGAGATTGAAGATTCTGGGTTTGGTAGATTAACCGAATGGAATTGTGAATATGTTGAAGATCTACTTCAGAAGGAATTTTAAGCAACCATCAAATCGAAAGAAATCGAAAGAGGTGAACTCAAACAAATGGATTTATTTTGTCTCTTTTATCCTTTTACTAAGATTGTTTTGTTTGGACTTAATCTCAACTCTAGATATGACCACTGCGTTTTCTCATGGTAATTGTCTTGAGGAAGAAGTTTACATGGAAGAACCTGAAGGTTTCAAAGACAATGGATTTCCCAATCATGTCTGTCAACTCATTCTAACATTGTATGATCTGCATCAAGCTGCACCTAACTGGAACAAGAAGTTTACTACAACTCTTTTGAAGTTTGGTATAAAAACAATCAAAACAGAACCTAATTTTATTTTACCAGGTCATAGATCATTCCCTGAAAGGTCTAATAACTATTCAGATTGATGATTTAGCCAAGAGAGGAGAAGATTGATTTTGAGGTTAAGTTTTCATCAGCCCTCAAGGATGGATTTCCCTTCTTCTTCACTGAAACTCCTCTTGAGCATCATCTCTCACTCTCTATCAAACTTTCACCTGATCTTCCTTACTTTTATTCTGCAGGAAAGTTCTTAGATTCTTAAGCTTGCTAAAACAATCTTTTGAATCTGAAGTACACATTATTTGGCAATCCACTTCTATCATAGGTTTTCAGTCTTGGCTTCTGTCTGTTAGCCCTGAGCCCTATTACTACTACCAAAGGGCTGAAATAGATGATAATAAAATAATAAAATGAATAAACAATACTCTTAGAGCATCCACAATTGATCGCATTAAATCTGGGGTTGGTTAACCTAGAATTAAGGATTGTTAGCCTGGGTCAACTAAACTAACGCCAAATCCCACAGTTGTTGGCTTTAAAGGTGTATTAGATCAAAGTTAAGCCATGTGTCAAACCCTGGGTTCACAATTGTTTTGCACTAAAGTGGAGCTAAAATCTCCTCATCCTCAAAAGTTTTCCATCATGTCGCGTCCACAATAAAGCCCTTTTTTAATTCACAACATGAACACCAGAGACATCATTCAACGGCACTTGAGAGTTATTCAACAAGATGAAGATGATGACAAATATGATCAGATGTTACTCTTATTACTTCATCAACCAGAGATAGCCAACAAACTAAGAACACACACGGTCATTGAGCGTGACCGGATTGCTACTGATCAGTCTCTACAAAATGATTACTTCAAAGACTTGCCACTGTATCCTTGTGCTTATTTTTACAAGAGATTTTGGATGGGTCCTGAGCTCTTTGAGAAGATGGCTGGTGATCTACAGATCCATAATGTCTATTGGATACAACTTTGGGTAAGGTTTTACATTCATAGTCTTGATAATGTTCACAATAATGATGATTTGATTTTTATTCTACCTAGGATTACTGCAAAAAACTAGGTCTTACAACATTCCAGAAGATGACTGCTGCACTACAACAGCTAGCCTATGGGATATCCGGTGATGCAGTAGATGAGTACATGAAAATCAGCAAAAGTACAGCTATACAAAGTATGAAGACTTTTGTACGTGATATAATAGACATATATGGAAAAGAGTGCCTAAGGCCCCCAAACACCAATGAACTCAAGATAATACTGAAGGAGACCAAGATGCGAGGGTTCCCTGGATGTAAAGGTAGCATAGATGTAAAGGTAGCATAGATGGTATGCACTGGATTTGGAAAAATTGTCCTCAGGCATGGGCAGGTCAATTTGAAGGGAAAGAAAAAGATACATCAGTGGTTCTTGAGGTGGTTTCCTCAAAGAGTCTGCGTATATGGCATGCGTTCTTTGGCACAGCAGGTGCTCTCAATGACATTAATGTTTTACATTACCATCCGCTTTTTGACAATTTCATCAATGGTTGGTGTGAGCCTACTAGCTTCTGTCTGGCTAGTAGAGTCAATAAAAAGGTGGTAGAAGTTGGTAAGACTTCTACTAGGCTTGTAGGGATTGCTTATCCACAAGTACAAATGGTATGGGACTTGGGCAAAAGAGCTTTACTTGAATTACACAAGTAAAGACTCCAGTTAGATGACCTTTGAACAAAGGATTTTGCCCAGGGATTTTGGGTTAATTATTGTCTATTACAATAATTAAAGATTGGAGCAACTGATGCACAGTTCTCAGTCCCAAATTGATTCACTTCTGACACAGAATGATCAATAAGGGTAGTGTTAATGTCTGTCTTAACACTGGGAACTTTATACTCTGACTGATAGAGGTTCCCCGTAGGTTTAGAGTTTCTTATATCAGATTAATCCCAATCTGATGTAAGCCTTACTCAAGGACTACTTCCTTTCAAGTAATTCCACCTGATGGATATTACTGATTTCACTGATTATGGTGTCTAATCAGGCAGAAAACAAGGTTGGATGTAGACACACAACACTCAACAAGACACAAAGTTGAAAGTTATAAAGAAAGCTGATAAGATTTATTTATAAAGGTTGTTGAATAATAATGTGATGATGTGATCAGGAGGAGTGGATTCTCAGGGTTTATATACTCCAAACCTTGAGAATCTTTACACTAGAAGTGCGCACAATCTGTGGTTGCGTGGTTAGGTTATTACAGTTATATTGTTATAAACTGTTTGAACATACACATACATTTTGTTTGTTACGACCTTGTTACGGCTGTGAAATATATGTAGCATTGTTTCACATAAAAGTTGTGTACGTACACACTCTTTTATGTAAGTTTTGCACATGTTACATATGCTAAATCATATGTACTTGACTCTTGAGACTGAGCCATGAGTTGTAATTATTGTTTTTATGCTTATGTATTATTATACGTTGCCCATTGGTACTACTGGTTAGTACTCAGGGCTGACAGTTGGGGTTATCTTTTGTATAGATTGAATTTCTTTAAATGTGGAGACCTGATCATGACCTTTTCATTTGTATTAACTTTGGTAGGCTCTGAAGATCAAGTTCATTTCAAAGTCAATGGGCATGAATATACTCAAGGATATTACCTGGCCAACAGGATTTATCCCTCATGGCCAGTCCTCATCAAATCAATCCATTGACCTCCTGATGAAGCCAGCAGTCACTTTTCAAAGCGTCAAGAATCAGTCCAAAAGGACAATGAGTGTGCTTTTGGAGTTCTCCAAGCACGCTGGCATAGCCTTGTAGCACCATGTTGCCTTTGGGGTTTAATGGACATGAAGAATGTGATTTTATGTTGTATCATACTCCACAACATGATTGTTGAAGACCGCAACAAAATGGATCAAGTAATCATCAATTATCAATCGGAACACAATGTTGAGGTACATCAAAATGGTCTGGATCCTCAAATTGAATATACCCTTGCTTGGTACTACAATTCAAATGCCAAGCTGAGAAACAGAAACCAACATTTACAACTGATAGAAGATCTCAAAATCTCACTGTGGATGAAAAGAGGCACAGGGGGGATTAGTTGTCAAAAGGAAATTTTAGGATGTAAATCATTCATTTCACTCGCTCCACTCTTGTTTAAAGACCATTGTTCTGAAATAAAAGTAGATCCTGAATCTCCACAAGTATGAGACAACAATTTTCTAAGCTAAATCTAATCATCATTCTGTCTAACTGATTGCTCTTGTTCATGAGCAATTATAATTGACGAAATCAAAAGATGTTAGAATACAGAAGATTTCAAACTTGTCAAACTAATCCTAACTTAATCATAACTCAACTCAATAATTCCAATACAACTAAACTCAATACAATCAATACACATACTCAAATCTAAAACAATACAAATTTCAAACCTAATTCAATCTCATCAATGTATCACATTCAAATAGAAAAATACCCCACAAACACCACTTTTACCTCATCAGTTCACTGAGGTATAAAGTGGCGTGTAAGTGGATTTCATATTATCTCAAATGACCAGTTTATCAAATTCTCTTTTCTGATTTCACTACACCTTGTCTAGATACGCTTTTGTTTGTTTATCACCTTCAGGTGTGATCTCTTTATTTCAGTCTTTGGTGTTCAGAGCCACAAGACTTACGCCTGTTTGCTGGCTTATATAAGTTCACCATATAGGTGACTCAAGTTTCATTAGAACCTTGCAAAAGAGACTGAATTGTGAGATGAAAACAAATTGATGAAATCAAAAGGGACTGAATTGTGAGATGAAAACAAACTGAGTCTTGATTTGAAAACAAACTGAGTCTTGAAGACAAAACAACAACATAAATCTAATTATCATCATGTGAGCTCTCTGCTTCTCTGTACTTCTTCAATAACTTGTCATTCATGAGCTTGAGAATTTCTCTGCAAAGTCATTAATGTGGCCAGACTTTTGGCTTCTTCCTCAAGTTTGAGAGCACGCTCTGCAAGTTCATGTCCTTTCTCCATGACAGCTGATTTTCCCTCCTGAATGTTGGTCGCACGCTTGAGCTCCTTAGTTTGTTTGTCTTCAACTTCACGTTATTCGCATTGACGTTTGAATTTTTTTGGCCGACAGGACGTTCATTGGGAAGTGTTGATGCAGGAGGATCTCTTTGAGGCATAGAAGGTGAGCTGACACCGGGATTGCTGATTGAACTATTGGGAACTGGATCGACAGATTGGACCCATTTTGGAGTGTATTGAAGGATCTGCCAGGGGACCTCGTCCTTGAAATGCTCTGTCTTTTGATTGTAATACTCCTTCTTCACAATTTCCATGTAATCAATAGGCAAAGCTCCACTCAGAGGGTTGTGTTGTACCCCGCCAAAAATTGAGGAAAACTTCAAGGTTGACGTGTTAATTGTCTTCCAACTATCAGTAACGGTCCGCGTGACAGAACAAAAACAATAAATGAGTGTTACATGATGAAAAGAAAAATGAAATGAACTTGCCAATATTTGAGCTGATCAGCTGAACGAGGATGAATTTTACATGCATTTGTGAAGTGATCAGCTACTCTTTTGTAGAACATAGCTCCGGATTGATTTGTTGCAAATTTCAGATCTTGGCTGATAGCAATCCAAGAGATTTCCAGCTGTTCATCTTTGGCTGCTACAAAGTTATCACCACGCTTCTTGGTGGTAGCAGTGGTTTGCGCAGGTGTTGGTTTGGCAGTGGTTTGTGCAGGTGCTGGTTCGGGTGGTTGAGCCATCTGAAAATGATTGTTCAAAGGTTTGTGAGGTGAATCAAAGTGTGTGGGTGGGTTGTAGGATAGATGTGTTGTGTGGATCGGTGTGGGGTTGCGTTTTTGGAGTTAGCTATAGCAAGAGCTGAGCTGGGATAACTTTGTCCCAGCTTACCTTTTTTTTGTCGCAAATTTAGCTATTGATTGCTTACCAATTCACCATTGTGAAATTTGTGTAAGTCTTAGTTTAAATAGTTAGCTATTCCACCAACTTAATCCAACAATTGCGGATGCTCTTACAACTCATGGCTCAGTTTCAAGAGTCAAGTAAACTTGTAATTACAGATAGTTACATATGTAATTATATATGGACATACATGTAAATTCAAATTGAAACATTATACTTTGTGATATAAGCTTTCACAAGTGCACATCACATGAGTAACACAAGAGTTACACATGCATGTGATTCACTAATAGATAAGATAATTAAAATCATGATTACATACTACAAATTGGTATGTAATCAAACCACAGATTGTACATGATGGAGTTTCAGGGTTTTGTGTATGTAAAGAGCTCTCCCACCTGCCAGGAAAATCCATCATCATCATTAGTTTTAACTAAATTATCAATAACTTCATCAAATCAGATAAATAGAGTCCTTGTCCTCTTTTTTTTGACATTGTATATCTCTCTATCTGATTCAAACCATTTTAATTGTTGAAGGTGTTTTGAAAACTTCCCCAATTCCCTCCAGCGGTGATCCTTGCAGTACTGCTCAAGTTATTAAGGGAATTCAATAACTTGAGAAACTCTAAATTCACAGGAGTTCCTCTGTGTTCAGAGTTTAAAGAACTTTAGATATCACTAGGTGATATTTCCCTTGAGTCACAAACTCTAAAGTAGAGTATTGTGGTCTTGGGCAAAAAACTAGACTGTAATTTTTACCTTTGATCCTGCTGGAAGATTCCCATCTTGCATGAAATCCCAGATTTGTATCCAAAAACCCTTTGTTTAATGGTCAACTAACTGAAGTCATTCATGATTTGATCACACTACTTCATTACCAACTTTGTTTGACACTTTAAACAAGGTTCTCATGCAGATAATAAACTCAGTTTATTGTCTCAAACCTTTTCTTTAGTGATTTACTAGCCCAACAGACTCTAGTAGCTCACAGCTTCCCACCTTGGATCTATCATCATCAAATCCTGATTCTGGTTCTATCATTGGAAGTCTTTTATGGCTTGCACAGTGTACCAATCCAGATATTTCTTTTGTGCTAAACTGACTCTCTCAATTTCTCAAAGGCAACAATGATGTAGATGGGAGAGCAGCTCTATGAGTCTTAGCTTATGTTTATCACACTAGATCTCTAGGTCTGACATTGGGTGGTGATGATAATGGACTTGTTGGTTTCATTAATTCAGACTGGTCAGAAACTTTACATGACTGTTTTTCAAACTCAGGCTATCTAATTTGTTTGGCTGATGGCTCAATATCTTGGAAATCCCGAAATCAATGAACAACTGCTTTTTTGAGTATTGAAGTTGAATACATGGTACTTAGTGAGACAGGTTGTGAGAAAATGTGGCTAAGTCAACTACTTCAAGAAATCAAATTCATTGATGATTGCCCCACCTTAATTCATTGCACCCACACTGCTTCTGCAGCCTTGGCCAAGGATCCTGTTCACCATTCATGGAGCAAGCATATTGACTTAAGAGATCATCTCATTTGATCATTAGTGAAGTACAAACAAGTTTTCCTCAAACAAGTCAACAGATCACAACAATTAGCTGATCTTCTCACAAAAGCTCTGTGGGAACCTATGTTTGAATTGATTTGCAGTCAACTGGGATTTCACCATGTTACTGAAAAGCAAAAAATCAAGTTCTCACCTTTTGAATGAAACTGAGCTCTTGTTATCTATTTTTGAAGAAAATTTCATGGTAATTCGATTAAAACCAAATCTTTTTCTTTTTCTTTCACTTGTAGGTTTTATGGGTTAAAAAGTTATAAATCTTTGGTAGTAAGAAGGGGCTTGGGAGGTGATGGATTTCTTTGTTTGATCTTAAAAATTCATATATACAGTAGATTTCAAAACCCTTGAAATCGAGAGGTTTTTAAAATCAAGAGGTGAACCGTGCGCCACCTGTGAAAGGTGTCAAACTTACTTGCCAGATCGACTAATACACCGTATCTAAAAACTTTTTTAACCTCCAACCTCTTATTCATTGGTGGGTTAACGGTCAGACGGTGTGATGGCCACTCTGATAATACTGGCACTCCTGTGTTCGACTCGTGTAGCCTGCTGTATTTTACTTTTTTTGTCTACTGATAGAGTGGCCACAAACGTTTGCAAACAAAAACAATAGCCAATTTTTTTCTTTGTTTTGTTTCATGTTAACAAACAAATTGAAAAAGGAGAAATTTGTAAAAAAAAAGAAATCAAAAGATACACTCAGTGAGGCTCAAACTCAAAAATCTAGAAGATTGTAGGAATGTTTGATCACATATGAGGGGCCCACAACCAAGTGCGCCACACAGGTCTGAGAGTTGTGAAGTTTATGCCAATTATGATATCATTTTTTATGCATATCTGACACCTTTCACAGGTGGCGCACGGTTCACCCCTCGATTTTAAAAACCTCTCGATTTCAAGGGTTTTGAAATCTACTGTACACTACTTTTTTCTTCTTCAAATCACATTAAACATTAATTCATTTCCGTTCATTTTGCTTTGGGTTTACAATTTTTTTTCTTTCCCAATACGTACAAATCACATCAATACAACATCATATGAAAATTCATGTAATTCTGTTTTTTCATTTTTTTGGAACTTTATAAACCTGAAATTTGTTATAGTCTTAAACATTTTCTTTTCTTTTTTTCTTCCATTTAGTTGCATCTTTTTTCTAACTTTACTATTACTATCAAATTCTTTTCTTTATTTTTTTTCCCTCCTTCATCCTTTTTTTACTAAGAGTTTTTTTGTTTTGGTAACTCACTATAATACTATTGACCTCAATTTAATTCATCATCTTTAAATCAATCACACACATCTCACTCACATCAACTAACTGACTGATCCAAACAAAATCATCACATAAGTCATTTTTGATGGATCATCAATTTTATAAAACAAATTATCTTAATTCAAATCAGATAAGTTAGAAACAACATATAGATAGAGAGAGATAGATTATGTTTATGAATCAAGAAAAGGATAAAGGGTGAAAAAAGTTTAAAAGCTTAAGAAGAAAAAGCAAAAACAAGAAAAAACAGGTGAAGAACAAGAAGAAGAAGAAGATGTAATGAAAATTAGAGTAAGAAAGGTAAAGATATAACCAAACTCCAAAAAAAAGGATGAACTAAATCATTCAGGTTTTTTTTTTCAAAATGATCCCCCACAAAAAAAAGATAAGTCTAAAATCCTTTAAAAAAGGTTCAAGTTTTAAGGACAATACTATTTGGCAACCAGTTTTTCAAACCCAATGCCCGCTTTGGATAATCAATTTCAAACTTTCAGTTTTCCCTCACTCTTGTTGCTGTCTGTCCTGTCCTCACTTGTTCCATTCATCACATTACACTCATTGCTCACTCTTGCACATAACATTATATTCATCCCACTTCACTTTTTGTTTGTTTTTGCTCATCCTCACAAAAAATTTGTACAATACACAGCTTGGATTACTTAATCAAATGAAATGAGAAATTACAAAGACTACAAGGAATGAATGTGATGTGTGTAAAGAGTGTGATAAGATAATTTGCAGAATAGAGACAATCATGACAGTCACATGAGAAATGAAACACATGAGCCAAAAGCATACAACCAATACAAAAAGTACAAACAAAAACAGATCCATTCATCCATTGAAAAATCTGTCAGAGAATCTAATTGATCTTAATAAGCTTGGACCCCAAGCCTTTGCTACAGATTTGACTGGTCAACCAAAGGCACACCTGAGGTAGATGTGAACCTTCAAGTTTTGATGGTTCTTGGTTTTGTGACTTTTGATAGAAATCCCGTAACCTTTCAGGATACATGTTGTTGATTGACTTTGGGTGATATTTACATGGAGGGATTGTGGACCATGATATGATGACCAAGACAACTTGATTATCAGGAGTGATGCACACAAAGAATGTTGATCACTGTGTTGTAACATGAGGTGAACTCTCAGTGTTGCAAAGAAGGAGAACAAGAAAGCAAGAAAGCAAGAAAGACAGACAGGATGGAATGAAGACTGAAGACAAGGACACTTAACATCTTTGGGCAAGTCATATGCAATGGTTGCCTTTTAATTGAAAATTTGAGGATGATTGAGTGTCAGTTGGCCAACAAGTTAGGACAAATTCTAGGAAATGAGGTCCTAGAAGGAGCCCGGTTGGATATGTGATTGGAGGTGATTTGATAGCCTGGTTTCCAACAACACAGAGCCCTTTGAATATTTAGAATTTGTGAGCTATTTGATGCCCAGTTTTGGCTGCGGCAAAATTTGGCTGTGTTCGGTCCGGATCTCCAGGGAAATTGCGGGTAAGTACCAAAACAAAACAGGGTGTTGGTTCAAAAAGGTGGTCGCCAAATAGTGTTGTCCTTAAAAAACTTAATTTAGGTTTCAAGAAACAAAAGGAATTTGTGTTAAAGATATAAAAAATTAAGGGCCTGTTTGGCACGGTGTGGTGATCAGTTCCTCTCTCCCCTGGCTTCTTTTATACGTGTTAGATGAGTTGAACGCATTCAAGCCTAGCTACTCATTAGGCTCAAATTTGGTTCATGAACTCTTGGGTCTCAGCTCACAGCTCAGTGGATCAGTTCTTGAGGATCACACGTCATTTGTTTTGGTCCGATTTAGTGTTTTCCTTATTATTTGAACGCATACATTCATTTAAACGCATACAAACAGCACAATAACCTTAAAAGCAAGAAGAACATTTAAATCAAATTAAAATTAATAATTAAAGATAAAGATAAGAATTGAACACAAGCAATGTCAAGAGAAACAGATTTTGCATCTTTTGAGTATAAATGATATAAAAGTTAAAAGCAGTGTTAGATGAGAGAATAGAAGAGGAAGTGAAGGCGTGGGAAGGAAGTAGGGAAGAGATAGTAGATTAGCTTTAAATTAGGTTAGATAATATAAAGAGAGAGAACAAAAAGAACTAACAGGACCACGTACCTATCAAGATCAATCGAGTAAAACAAACCTTGAATACAACTGAAGACCATCATTGAATCAAAATCAAATTTAGAAAAAAAAGAAAAAAAAACTATAGTGATAAGATTGAAATCTGTTGGAAATGAGATGATTGAATTTAAAAGTAAATTGATTGAACCTAAAGTTAAAAGGAAGAAGAGAAGTTATAAACAATCAGACCAAGTAGAAAGATAAGATAAGAAAAGCGGGGAAGGAACAAGAGAAAGTGAGAACTTACTCGGAATTCAGAAATAAGGTGACAGAAAATTGAGATTGGCGGAAGAATAAGATTGATAGATGAAGAAGAATGATTGGTGCGAAGGGATCGATTTGAGCGGGAAGACATAGGTGATAGAAGGTGGGAAATAAAATCCAACAATCGATTTGTAACCAAAAAAAGAAGATACACGTAATAAGCAACAACCCAAAACAAAGTTAAATAAAAAAAAGTAAAAATTCAAACAAGATCAAAGATGAAATAGGACCAAAATAAAGAAACAGAACTTACAATCAAAGGTTAAATTCAAGTTTAAGATCGAAGTTAAGATGTGGAGGTAATGGGGAGTAATCACATCAATTGATCAATCTAGATTGAAAATAGAACATCACAACAATCAATGAATTAAAAAAAAGGAGATTAAGTCAGATTAAGAACAAAGAGGAGGTAGGAGGACGGAGTAGATAGAAAACCTACCTGAGAGCATAATCGAGAAGTCGAATCTTGAAAAGAGACTGTAAAATTGAAATTCAAACGGAGTTAGAGTTGAAAAGGAAGTGGGAAAAGTGATTGGATAGATGTGATGTGAAGCAAATCAGTCAGGCCTGGATCGAATGAATCAAAACTAAAAAAATAAGTCAATTAAAATTAAGTTAGTACAACATAAAAGGAGAATCAATAAGGTAAAAGAGGTTCTTACCTCAAATCAAATCTGAAAAATAATAACCTAATTGAAAATCGTTGGAAATCCGGTGAAAGCGAGATAAGAGTAGAATTGAGGCTGGGAAAACAAAGAGAAAGGGAAACAGAAGGATGGCTGAGTTGTGGGTGGTGAGATCAAAAGGCTATAAATAGAGCAATGTTGAGGTGGTTGGAAAACAAGAAAAAATCATCGACCTATGTGTGGGTAGTAGTGTGTGCTTTTTTTTTGTCAGTGTTGAGTCGAGTAGTAGTTTAAATTTTGTGAGCGCTTAAGAGTGTGTTCGAGTCTAAACAATAAAAGAAAGAATTAAAGTATTAGTCTAGTTGAAAGAAAAAGAAAGAAGAAATCGAGTGTAGTAGATTAGAAATAAGGAACCTTACCAAGAGTAGCTGTGTTGAGGTTGTAGTTTGAGTTATCTTGTTAAAGTTTTTTTCAGTTACTTGAGGGAGGTTGAGAATTGTAGTGGGAGTTTTTTTTCGGTGGTCTGTGTATTAAGAGTTTGCTGAGTTTGGACAGAAAGGGGTCAGCCAACTGTCGCGCTCAAATATCGAAAATCACCAGCGCCACCTTTTGATCCGAGTCAGGGCCGGGTCTTGGATTTCAACTCCGGACCTGTAAAAGCCTGTTACACCTGTAACAGTTCATCAAGAAAAATTCAAATTTCCCTCTCATCCGCACTACAACCCTGAATAGGGTTGTGTGTATTATCAATCTACTCCGCCAAACGCTGCGCATCCACCTGCGTGGATCCTATCAAGGTTCGGGAACTTTAAATAGCAAAGAAGTATATTGGAATTAACTCATATCAAGGTTGAGGGCAGCTTAAAAAGCATCCGTAGTTTCACCCGCTTTTACAAGGGGTGCTTCTTCCCCTCTCCGGCTCAGCCTATGCTAGACTGCGTAGGAGTTCTACAACAGCTTAAGGGAAGCTATCATTTTGAAATTTGACTTCAAAAAGCCAAATTTCAAAAAGTCCGTTTGGCACCGGATTTTGAACCCCTTTCATAAGCTATTATGGGTACCATGATAGCTGATTTTGTCTATTATAATAATGGACCAACTAGTCCATTATTTTCCCAATAAGCTACTTTTGAAGCCAAAATCAGGCCATTCACATCTTTTTTTGAAAAACGTACAATTTCCATCTTCCATACCCCCCTGTCCTCACTTCAAACCACACCCACCTTGTCCTCAAAAACCACACTTGGCCCACTTGTTTTGTTCTCTTCAATCATCCCTGACTGCCACGTTCAACCACATACATTTCAACTAACACCAACATCTACCTTTCTAGTATGCCTTGAACCAAGCTCACCACCAACAATGAAGAACCTGAACAAAATGCCCAATGGACCACAAGACAGAGTCTAGCATTGATTGACTGCCTTTGTAGAACAATCTCATCTTGGTCATCAATCTGATAACGGCTGGAAACCAATTGCATGGACTGCAACTGTTGATTGTCTGTCTTTACAGTTTCCACCTGGTTATTATATTGCTCAAATAAAGAATCACTAGACTTCGGTAAGTTTCATAATCACACTGAGATCTTCTTAATATTTACCTCAACTTTGTAGCTTGTTTGATGTTGTTGCTTGCTAGATTACCAGTCAATTTAGGTCAGTTTGTGACCTCAAGAACACTTTGGGTACTGGTTGGAATGAAGAAGAACAACGGGTTGTGGCAAATGCTGGCTCCTGGACTAACTGGCATATTGTAAGTGTGATCTCCTTTGTGTGTATTCATTCTACTTTGCTGAGGTCTTTAAATTTCATCTTCAATTCAGAGTCATAAGAATGCTCGTCAATTGGAGAAGAAGGCATTCCCACTCAATAACACTCTTGACACACTCATTGGTCACTTAGCAGCCACTGGATCATGTTGTACCAGTGTGGAAATCAAAAATTATGAGGCCTTTTGGCACTCTTTTCATCTTTTATTTTTCAGTTTTTATTTTTTATTTTTCAGTTTTTATTTTTTATTTTGTATTTTGTATTTTGTATTTTGTATTTTGTATTTTGTATTTTGTATTTTGTATTTTTTATTTTTTATTTTTTATTTTTTATTTTGTATTTTGTATCTTTTATTTTTTATTTTTATTTTTTATTTTTATTTTTGTATTTTTTTTTTTTTTATTATTTTTTGTTATTTTTTTTTATTTTTTATTTTTTTATTATTATTATTTTTTTTATTCTATTTTTTTTTTATTTTTTTTATCTTTTCTTTTTTTATTTATCTTTTATCTTTTAATATTTTATTTATTCAATTTTCTCTCACTTGGCTCTTTTTTTAAGGACTCTCTCAGCCACACAAGGCAGGCTCAGGTATTTTTGCATTTTTTCCCTTATTTTTCATATTCTTTATATTTAGTTTTTGTTATTTGTATTTTACTTCATTTTGTTCTTAACCAGTCCCTAACAACAAACCAAAAAGAAACAAAATAAAAAATTAGGAGAAATTAGAAGAAATTAAAAAGAAGAAGGAAAAATCAATTTTTTAGGGTTTTAATCAGAGGGAGAAGGAAGGAAGTCAGCATGGAAAAAGAAAAAAAATGAAGAGAAGAAAGAAAAAGGGAAGAACTTACCATAGCAGTTGAAATTGATTGAACAATGGATATCAATTGTAAAGGAGATGAACGGCAAGGCAATTACAATGGCGGAGGAGTCAAAACCAAAAGCATTGGACTGGGCATTTCAAATTGCTTCAAAATGCCTAGAAGAACTACATAAAAAAATAATAATGAAAAAGAAAATAATGAAAAAATAAATAATAATGAAAATAAAAGATGAAATGAAAGCATCAGTAGAGAGTCAAGAAGAGGTTGGAAGAACAAGATGAGAGAAACAAAGGAACAACTCACCTTTTAGGTTAGGGTAGAAAGGAGGATCCAGTATAAAAACAATTGATTGTTCTGTGCACAAAGAATTAGATAGAGGGAATCAAATTGAAGGATTGATTTGATTTTTCCATTTTTCCATTTTTTTGTTCAGTCTTTGGTGTAGTCAAGTTGTTCCAATAAAGAACTAATAGAATGAAAAAAAGGAAAAAGGGGAAGATGAAAAAGAAAAGAACAAGAAGGAAAAGGAAGTGGTGTAAATGACTTAGAACACCGTGAACCTGAATGTTTTGTGCTGATGATGAGCACAACTTCTCCTAACCACAAGTATGCAGACTTGGGCAACTAACCTAAGTATAATGGAGGTAATAATAAAGTGAGAAAAAGTCTGATGAGCTATGATGTTTAGCTTGAAGTTGATCTACCGGAATTTCTAATAGCTAATAGTATCTTTGAACTCACTCTCTTTCCAACAGATTGGGAAAGAGAGTAATTGTAGAGAGACAGAGTGTATATAGATGAAGGGAAACTGTGAGCCACTAGCGTCTGTGGGGCTAGTAATTCACTAAAAACAAGGTTGTAATAATAAACTGAGTTTATTAAGTGCGTGAGAAACTTGTTTAAAGTTTTAAACAAAGTTAGGAAAGAAGCAGTGGGATCAAATCCGCACTGACTTCAGTTAGATGACCTCTCAAAAGAGGATTTTGGATACAATTCCAGGGATTAAGGCAAGACGGGGAGTCTTCTAGCCGGATAACAAATGACCACTGATCTTCAGTGTCGTGCCCAAGACAACTACACTCTACTTTAGAGTTGTTATCAAGGGAAATATCACCTAGTGATATTTGAAGTTCTTTAGACTCTGAACACAGAGGGACTTCCGTGAGTTTAAAGTTTCTCAAGTTATTAAATCCCTTTAATAACTTGAGCAATACTTCTAGGATCACCTCCTGACAAAAAATGAAGAAGTCTTCAAAAGATCTTCAACAAAAAACAATGGTAATGATCAATAAGATAAATGTATAATGTCTAATAATGAGGACAAGAAATCTATTTGTCTGATTGATAAAGTTATTGATAATTTGCTTGAATGTAATGATGATGATGATTTTCCTGGCGGGTGGGAGAGCTCTTTATATACACAAAACCCTGAAAATCCCTCATGTACAATCTGTGGTTTGATTACATACTTATTTGTAGTATGTAATCACTATTTTGATTATCTGATCTATGATTGAATTACGTGCCTGTGTAATTCTTGTGTTACTCATGTGATGTGCCCTTGTGAAAGCTTATATCACAAATTATAATGTCTTAATTTGATTTTACATGTATGTACATATATAGTTACATATGTAACTATATGTAATTACAAGTTTAATTGGCTCTTGAAACTGAGCCATGAGTTGTAAGTATTGTTTATTAATTTTATTATTTTATTATCATATATTTCAGCCCTTTGGTACTAGTAATAGGGCTCGGGGCTGACAGAAACGGACAGCAACTTGTTGGGATAGATGAGCAATAACATTGGTTGGGAAACCTTAACAAAATAACTACTAACGTACAGTTGAGAAAACAATACCGCATACAATTCCTTTTAACCTTTCACATATATCCAAGTACATCATGACAGTCTTGATTGTATTTCAACAAGTGGTAGTTAGTATTGTATTTCAACAAGTGGTAGTTAGTTGGAGGAATCCATCAGGTTAAGAATAGAAAGGAAGTAAAAGAAAGAAGAGAAAAGTCTTCAAAAAAAAGGAATGACTTACTTATTTAGTTTATATAAGGGTGCTGAAAACCCTTATATTGGTGATTTTCATAGTGTTATAGGTGGAATTGAAAATTTGGGGGATCTTTCAATTTTCAATTTTTTAACGTTACGTTTCTGACCAATCAAGTCAGAAACCTCAAAAATTAAGGGGGTTAAGTAGGTTTGGAGCTGTCACATGTGTAATTGCTAGGGTTTTGGAGGCACCAGGGTTTGTAGGGTAGTTTTGGGAAAAGTAGAAGTTGAAGAACAAGGTTATTTTATTTTTTTCTCTTGCTGCGGGAAGGTTTTGAGGGGAACTTATTGGGAAGCATAGTAAGAAACAGCTTCTTTACCTCTGTTTTTGAATTGTGTAACCTTTACGTGGAATCTTAACACTGAACTAAAGCTTGTAGATTAGATTCACAAGGTTGGAAGCTGATTCTTTGATGGTGGTACTGTTTGAAACAGGTCTTGTGGCAATTTTGAAGTCAGCTTAACAGCACTTTAGTTACAACTCCTGGAGGTTTATCCCCCTTGGGTTTTTTTCTTCCCCTCACGGCTCTGCCCAAGCTCCACAGCCTAGGAGTTCTACACCGGGACCAACACATCTTGCCCAATAAATCCAGAGTATTTGCTCACCAAAACTGAGAAAGATCTCAGTGATGATGCTGCCAAAGATAGTGAGTTGAAGATGTTTCATCTTACTGAAGAATTTGAGAATCATCAACTAAACTATCATCTTTAGTTCTTGGTCCTCCATTTGAGCTAGATCACCATGGCGGTCATGGCTGGAACCCAGAAACTGTACCAGAATCAAATTTACTTCTGGACGTACAACATAATCAAAACGCACCTTCAACTCAGCAATCTACTTCAAGTTTGACTCAACGAACTTTGACTCAATCAATTTTCACTCAACATACCTCAAGCACTTCACAATTGACCTCAAGTTCTCAAATGAATGATTCGTACAAACGCAAGAACCTGTTCACTTCAGCCAATCATCAACTCACTGACACCTAAGAAAAAAATGCTAAAACTACTCCTAAACAGCCCACGAACTTGACTCCAGCCATTGCCATGATGAATGTAACTCAAGAAAAACAAATCAAAGCTGAACAAAAAGGTGCTGAAGACAAAACTGAAAGAAATAATGCTTGATTAAAAGCTCACCGCCAAGCTGTCCAAGATCAAGCCACAGCTCATCTCACTGCCTCAGCTCTCATCAACAAGAGGTTTCCCTATTGGAAGCCAGCCATGGATTTATTCAACTTAAACAAAAATACAAATTTTCCTCACATCACACTCCAAGTCAAAGCAGCAGAAATCTTGAGGGATGAAGATTCAGCTTCTTTTGTCACCAATCTTGATGAGGAAGAATGTTGAGAGTGGTTAAATCAAAAGTTAGATGAAGCAAAAAAATCTCAATAAACACTTCCTATGTAAGCTCTTATCTCATCTACCTTTTGCATCATCTTATTCATCTCAAATTTTTCTTTTGATTCTATTCTACCATTCATTGATCAAGTTGTTCTCAAATCTCATCACACATACACATACACCTACACCTACACTTTTTTGTCTCAACACCTCTGTAATCTCTCTCTTGAATAGGCCAACCATCATCACTACAACCTTCATCATCTTTGTGTTGTCATTTGTTTTTGTTGCCTTTGAGTCTTCCATCATCCTCATCTACTGTGGTTTAGTAACTACGCACTTCCTTGCGCCTCTCATCCTCTTTGATCTGACCATCTTCAAATTTTTGATAACACTCTCAAATTGGGTTTCCATGGCGTTCTACGGAATGCGAGGTGAGTCAAAGTGACAACTTCAAATTTCGAAAATTGAAATTTCAGAATCCGCGGGTGCAAAACTGAAAAAACCTGACAAAACTTCAGATTAAACTCAAATACTGGACTTAAACCACCTGTATTTGGGCAAAAACATATGTTTTTGCCACTTTTGCCACATTTTCCAACCACAAGTCAAAATTTCACTTGTTCCTCGTCACTTTGACACAAATAATACCATAAAATTCCAAAAAAACAAGTTTCGCAAACACAATTCACAAAGACAACAACTCAAAACCTCAACCAATCCACAAAACATTATTTGTAAATACCACAAGTCAACCATTGAACAACAAAACTAGCATGTAGCTTCTTCCTTAACTCCGCACTTCCAACAAATTTGCCTTGGATCAAAAAATTCAAGGTATCCTCAGCTCTAAAGCCTTGGATAAAACCATTCCAAAGGTTTCATCTGAGGTATTGTTTGAGGCATAAAATTGCCTTGGAAAGGAACCCTGGACAACATCTGTCTAAGGATCTTTGTCCAAAAATGCCTTGGATTCTACAACCTGAGCAAAAATTGTTGGTGGTGCTGACATCCATTAATTAATACCAACACTCCTGATCCGTCTTTCTTCACAGTACATGACTAATATGGAACTCACTCCGCACTTTTCTGTGTTTGCAAATCAATTTCTCAGCAGTTCATTGCTGTGCAATTGCCCTGCTGGCCCTGCGCTCCGCACTTTGTGGTAGAAAAACTTCATACTGCAGTGAGCGCTGCACAACAGGCCTGAGCCAGGTTTCTTTTCTATATAGCGGAGCGTAAGAAGGAGTAGTGCAAGAGCGGATGGGCTTATTACAGTGCCAAGAGATTCACAGTATGGGATTAGACAAGGGATCCAGAGTAGTTAGATCAGATTCTCCTCCCCCTTATTTTCCTTTTCCTTTTCTTTTTAGTTCTATTCTTATCATCTCTCTTCTGTTTGTTTCTTTGGTTAGCTGGTTTTCTGATTCTCGAGTGCTGGATTAGTATAATTGAATAAGAGGTTTTAGATAAACCCCAGCTCTTGCGGAGCCAAGCCTTCCCTCTCAGAACCAGTGAAGGTGGAGAGTACACTTCACCTTACACGGAGGAATCTTGACCAGTGGAAAGTATGTTGATTATTCTTTTCTCTGTGAATTCCATTTAGCAACCTTTCCCAATGATTTACAGTAATACAAACATCACTTTTGAACCTTGTCAAAGCTTGCTTGAGATCAATTTTCCCTATTTGCTACCCTTTGTGTGTGCGAGAGTCCTTTTTTGGATGCTGACAACATCTGTTTGCGTACACAAGGTTCAATGGTTTGTAAGAATATTGAAAACACATAGGTGGATCTCAAGCCCCGCTCAAGGAAGGCATCATACCCAAAGGGCCTTTTGAAGCAGCAGGGAAGGAAATTGAAGCCAATACAGCAAGCTTGATTAAGAATTATGCATAATGGGTTGTTTTCAATTGCTGTTATAATTTATTTCTCTATATTACATGGTCACTTGTTTTTCTATTTTCTTTCCAAATTATTATCCTCTATCATACATTGCCACCTCATTTTCTAACCCCTAATCACACATCCTCAAGTCAACGTTGGTCCAAATACTTCTAAGAGGGGAGCTGCATGGAAAGAGGATGGAGGAGAAGTCACAGGACTTGGTGATGTGTGGATCAAGAGGCTAGACTGGTAATCGGGGGTACCCTCAGTCACTTATTCCAACCCCTGATCACACATCCTCAAGTCACTGGATGCTTCCCTTCCACCCTCTCACTATGAGCTCACCATCAGAAGTGGAGCACCAAGGAAATGATGATGAAGCAATACCTGGAAGAAGTTTTTGAGCGGACCAAAATAAATGGACTTGAGGAATTGGTTTGGGAAATTTGCTACAAGATGACCACAGATCTTATAGAAAACCCACCAAGGTCCAACTTGTGGTTTGCAGATAATAGGTTTGTTCATGAAAACACACAAGGTGCAACTTGTGGTTTGCAAATGACAGGTTGTTTGATGTATTCATGAAACAACAGCAGGTGTCATTTGCCATGGTACTATTTCTTTGGCACGGCTCACGCACTTGGAGCAAAGTTATTATATGTATGTTATTTGATATTGATATATGTCTTTTGTTATATATAAATGCTAATCTTTCCAGTAATAATAAATCAATGTTTTGGAAGATATATCTATTTCTTGAACAGATCTTTTTATTTTGTTCAGGCCAACTCCGCAGTTGATTGGTCATTGATTGACTGTGGAGGTCACCTAATTTATCCTAGGTTGTAAACCTTAAAAGGGAGACCACCTAGGCTATTAGGTGACCTCCACGGTCAATCACTGACTGAACAACTGTAGAAAGACCGTAGTAGGTGTCACAACCTTCCTGCCATAGTCTTTGAGTGAATGATTCACCGTGACAGCCATTGAGGAGTCTGGGTGGTCTTCCTTTTAAGGTTGACCCCCTAGAACACCCTGGGTGGCCTCCACGGTTGCTCACTGAGTGTGCGACTGTGGCAGGAGGTGACACAGGTTTGTGACACCTCCTACGGCCATTCTACAGTCGCACACTCAGTGAGCGACTGTAGAAAGGCCTCCACGGTCGCTCACTGAGTGTGCGACCGTGGCAGGAGGTGACACAGGCTTGTGACACCTCCTACGGCCATTCTACAGTCGCACACTCAGTGAGCGACTGTAGAAAGGCCTCCTAGGAGTTTAGGAAGCCACCCAGACTCCTAGGAGGCCTCCATGGTCGCTCACTGAGTGTGCGACCGTGGCAGGAGGTGACACAGGCTTGTGACACCTCCTACGGCCATTCTACAGTCGCACACTCAGTGAGCGGCTGTAGAAAGGCCTCCTAGGAGTCTAGGAAGCCACCCAGACTCCTAGGAGGCCTCCACGGTCGCTCACTGAGTGTGCGACCGTGGCAGGAGGTGACACAGGCTTGTGACACCTCCTACGGCCATTCTACAGTCGCACACTCAGTGAGCGACTGTAGAAAGGCCTCCTAGGAGTCTAGGAAGCCACCCAGACTCCTAGGAGGCCTCCACAGTCGCTCACTGAGTGTGCGACCGTGGCAGGAGGTGACACAGGCTTGTGACACCTCCTACGGCCAATCTACAGTTGCACACTCAGTGAGCGACCGTAGAAAGGCCACCTAGGAGTCTAGGTAGCCTCCCTTTTAAGGTTTGCTACCTAGGATAGACTGGGTGACCTGCCACGCTGTGCGACCGTGGCAAGAGGTGACATAGGCTTGTGCCACCTCCTATGGTCTATCTATGGCCGTCCAGTCAGTTATTGACCATTGCGGGACCACCTAGTAGTCTAGGTAGTCTCCCTTTTAAGGTTTGCTACCTAGGATAAACTGGGTGACTGGTCAACTGTGGAGTTTGCCTGAACAATATGATAAATATATAAACAAGAACTGGATATATAATTTCTAGATGCACTCTTGAAACTTCAGCAGTAAAAGTGTAAAACAATGTTTTTACACTTACAACAAAGATACCTTAGATTGTCAAATCCACGGTGTCCGTGGAAAGCAATAGCCTTGGACTTGGAGTCCAAGTAACTGATCCAAGCCTTTTTTCAGGGCCAAATAAAGTGTTGAATCTCTTTTGCAGAAACCAACTCCGAGGATACCTTGGATGCAACAATCCAAGGTAATTTTGGTTGGGGTTGTATTTTTATGAATTGAGGGTTCTTGTCATTGAGCTGGGGCTTGCTATGCAAACCTCTTTACAGTTGAGAAGCGAAAAACTTGGGATGGAGTGATGGACTATGAGGAAAGATGGATGAGGAGTGTTGGTGTTATGTAGTGCAAGATGTCAGAGTTAAGGAAGAAGATATGTGCTAGTTTTTTTGTTTGATTGTTGACTTGTGGCGGTTGTGGTTCTTGGGTGTTGTTTGGGTGATTTGTGTTTGCGGAATTTGTTTTTTTGAAATTTTATGGTATTATTTGTGTCAAAGTGACAAGGAACGAGTGAAATTTTGACTTGTGGTTGGACAATGTGGCGAAAGTGGCAAATACATATGTTTTTGCCCAAATACAGGTGGTTTAAGTCCAGTATTTGAGTTTAATCTGAAGTTTTGTCAGGTTTTTTCAGTTTCGCACCCGCGGATTCTGAAATTTCAATTTTTGAAATTTGAAGTTGTCACTTTGACTCACCTCGCATTCCGTAGCGTTCAGTAAATTTCATCTGCAGTTGGCACCAAATCCTGGTTTCATTTTCATCTTTTTCTTTCCTTCTCACCTAAATCTGCCTGAAACATTTTGCCTTGTTGCCTCAAGTCTTATTACACCATCATACTCTACTATCTGAAATGTTGGCATCAACTGTTTAAATCTTCAAACCCTCTCAAAACTCCAACTTCAAGATCTTGCTGTCACCTGTACAGTAGCTCCAAGAATGATACGACACTAGTTTACCCCGCCGGCCCCGACTGGTTTACACAATTGAAATGATTGCATATGATATCCTGTCCTGGGTTGTCAGCCCCGAGCCCTATTACTAGTACCAAAGGGCTGAAATATATGATAATAAAATAATAAAATTAATAAACAATACTTACAACTCATGGCTCAGTTTCAAGAGCCAAGTAAACTTGTAATTACATATAGTTACATATGTAACTATATATGTACATACATGTAAATTCAATTAAAGACATTATAAATTGTGATATAAGCTTTCACAAGTGCACATCACATGAGTAACACAAGAATTACACAGGCACGTAATTCAATCATAGATGAGATAATCAAAATAATGATTACATACTACAAATAAGTATGTAATCAAACCACAGATTGTACATGAGGGATTTTCAGGGTTTTGTGTATATAAAGAGCTCTCCCACCCGCCAGGAAAATCCATCATCATCATTACTTTTAACCAAATTATCAATACACTCATCAAATCAGATAAATAAGAGTCCTTGTCCTCTTTATTAGACATTGTATATTCCTCTATTTGATTTTAACTATTGTTAATTGTTGAAGGTCTTTTGAAGACTTCCCCAATTTCTCCAGGAGGTGATCCTTGCAGTACTGCTCAAGTTATTAAGGGAATCCAATAACTTGAGAAACTCTAAATTCACGGGAGTTCCTCTGTGTTCAGAGTCTAAAGAACTTTAAATATCACTAGGTGATATTTCCCTTGAGTCACAAACTCTAAAGTAGAGTGTTGTGGTCTTGGGCACGAAACTAGACTGTAGTTTCTACTTCCAATCCCGCTAGAAGACTCAAGTCTTGCGTTGATTCCCGGATTTGTATCCAAAACCCTTTGCTTAAAGGTCATCTAACTGAAGTCAGTACGGATTTGATCCCACTGCTTCAATACCAACCTTGTTTAGAACTTTAAGCAAGACTCCCATGCTGATAATAAGCTCAATTTATTATCTCCCACCTTTTCTTTAGTGATTTACTAGCCCAACAGACGCTAGTAGCTCACATGGGTAGTCTTTGTAAGGTAGCAAAAGCCCCTCCAAGTCTTGTCTCAACTCTCTCCGACTCTCAATCTGTATCTATTGCATCTGTTCCAGCATGAAGACGCATAATCTCAGAGGTGATGAGCGAGGTTGTATAATTGGTTTTCACGAGGCGGGCCTGAGTGGGACCCAGATAGCTAAACGCCTACATCATCCACGATCAACAGTTGCTACGGTCATCCAGAAATTTAAAAGGACTGGCATTTTGGCGCCTACCAAACCTCCTGGAAGACCTTCAAAGTTGTCAATTCACAACGTTTGGGATCTGGAGAAGGAGATCAAACATAATTGACGCGCTCCAGTTGGGCAAATCATCACCAAACTCAATCTTGACCTCAGTGTATCAACCACTTGCTCTATTTTAAAAAAACTTGGCTATCACTCTTGAGTTCCAGCTTGCAAGCCTTACCTCAAGCCCGAACATATCCAGAAGCGACTTGAGTTTGCACAATCTCACCAACATTGGACAGTGGATGACTGGAAGAACATCATCTGGACAGACGAGTCATCCTTTGAGGTTGGTAAACGCTCAACAAGGTCTCAAGTCTGGCGCAAAAGCGGAGAACAATACAACCATCAATGTCTTGACCCGACCTTCAAGAGTGGCCGCACATCTGTAATGATTTGGGGGGCATTTGTCAACACCAACAAGCTCCGCTTGATCTTCATGGAGCCAAAAAAACAAACTGCCACCCACTTTGTCACTCAAGTCTATGAAGGTAGTATTTTACCTTTTTTCACCTCTGATATCAGCTCGGAAAGACCTGTCTTGATGGAAGATGGTGCACCAGTTCATACATCCAAAATCGCCAAAGTGTGGCGAACAAATCATGCAATCTCAAAGCTTGAATGGCCTGCCAGCAGTCCAGATCTCAATCCGATTGAGAACATCTGATGTGATATGAAAATCTCGGTCTCAACAAAAAATCCACCGGTAAAATCAGCAGGTGAAATGCATTTGGCTTTGGAACATGAGTGGGAATGTATTGGAGAGGAACAACTCAGCTTACTTGTAGAATCTATGCCTCATTGTATTCAGGCTGTGCTAGAAGCCAAGGGAGGTCATACTCGGTGGTGATTTGCTTTTTACTAAGCCATTGATATTATGTGTAATGATGAAGTTAGTGATCAAACCACTCCGTAAGTCAAACAATACCATTTCTTCATCTTTCAACATTCTAAGTTATATCAATTTCAAAAGACTACTTTATTCTAATTTGTTTTTCATCTTATATGACTAGTAGCTTTTGGTTCAAACAATCAAACAATTGGTGAATCTGCCAAGACTCAAGAAACCTCTAACTTTAAAGATACCATTGGTTCTTTAAAACATTTGATTGTAATTCTTTCTTCTTTAAACTCTTTCACAAAGGCATCTTCTTCAATCAAACCTTCTTCAACAACTTGGAACTGTTGAGAACCTTATAACATACACTGTTAACCAAATCTGTAGCTCAACCTTCAACCTTCTATGGGATCAAAAGTTATATATAACCTTATTGTCAAACAAAATTTCTTCAGGACTTCACTCATCTATCTTTTTTTGCCTACCACCATTGAGAGAAGATTGAACATCAACATATTCTTTCAATCACCTATTGATTTTAGATCATCTAAATCTATTCATATTTCTTACAGTGCTTATCATTGTCAATCAAATCGATTCAAAATCGAGAAAGTTTGAAATTCTGTTCACATTTTCACCAACAAAATCCATTCACAATGTATTCTTCGGTCTTGATCTTCTTTGTCATTTCAACTTTTTTACAAGAACCCAGTAAAGTGTTTACAATGTCACTGAAACCAAAGAATTACAGCTCCACTACCTCCAGCTCAGTTTAGCTGAGGTATGTGTACCAGAAGATAAGTATAGGAAAACGGATAACATTGTTGAATCTCTTCCAAATTTTACACCCAAACCTTTCTTTTATACTACTGCAAATTCACTTGATAAGTTTTCAGTTAATTGATTAGATTCATGTAGAGCAGTTAATCATCTTGATCAATTTGATTGCTCTCCAAAAGGCTAAGAAAACAAACAAATTGATTTTAATGATTAGATTAAAGTTTTGGGGTTTTGCTTTTGTAGATTTACTCACTTGATAAAGTTCATTTTGTTCATTTGTTAAATCTTGAAATTGTTTCTTAAGCAAATTTGTATGATCAAAAGCAACACTAGTCTCATCTCTAGCTTTAGTTAAAAAAGGTTCTTCTCTATGATCAATTGAAAAAAAAAACTTCAAGTCAATTCAATTTCTGATGAATGAGTGGTCATCAGGTTTGATCAATCACTGATTTTCAGCTTTTCCTAGATTAACTAGACCTTATGCGGGCAAGCCCGCTTTGAATGACTTAGTCCCCGTTTAGTTCCCTCAGAAATGTAGATATATCTGCAGCAATATAGTTAATTCAAATTATGTAACCTGGGACCCCTACACAGGACCTACACACAAATATGAGGGTCAGATGGAAGAATTGCCCTCATCGTATCTGTAGAGTCAAAATTTACATATTACTTAAGTCTGAACTTGAGAGGAACTAATCAAGTCTGTGAACTCAACAATTCTATTCAGCTCCATGTAAAGTCGCCTCCGCCGCTAGGTTCAACGCGGGAATACCCACAAGGCTAAGGCTATTTTTCTTTTTTGTATGTAGCTCTAGAGTCTAAATTTGTATCCTCAGCCTGAGCAGATATACATCCTCTCCCAACTCAATGTTACCGTGCAAATTGCAAATAGGTCTCAAGAAAGTACAAGCAATACGGGGATGTATTTCAAAGACGGCATATCTTTTAGCCAAAATACACGAGTATATTGTCGTTGTGACGTACATGTAAAAAGTTAAAAGACCTCCTGAGGAGTAGATTCAAATTTATGAATCGAGTTACATTGTATTTCCAGCTAACTCAATGCAAAAGCCTATGGGAAGTGGAATACATAACCTAGACATAGGACCCTTGTCTCACCCTTTGTATCTACTGACAGTGGCAATCGAATCACAACTCAGTTAGACATTTTCATTATCTTCTAAAGCACATACAAAGAGGTTGAACAGGAACGTAATCCTCAGCGTATAATTTGACGACAAACAACGTTTGGTGTGCTTGCTGTTGTTGAGGAAGTCGCCAACGCCACTCGAAGTCGATTCATATCCCTACAGCGAGACAGAGCAACATAAAGTTGTCCATGGGAAAACACCGGAGCCGCCAAAAACACACCCACCTTATCGAGAGTTTGACCCTGAGCTTTATTGATTGTAACACAAAACGCCGAAACAACTGGAAATTGCCTTCTCGAAAAGGGAATTGGCTGATCTATAGTACCCCGATGAATCATTTTCATCCTGGGCATAGCGATCATTTGTCCCGCTTTAGGCCCGTTGATGATTTTGCATCTTAAGATGCGAGCGGTCACTCCCAGCACCAGGAGCCGCGTGCCGTTGCATAAACCGCACGCTAAGCTTAAATTTCTGATCAACATGACGGGCTGTCCGACCTTCAGCAATAGACGGTGTTCTGGGAAGCCGTGAAAATCAATAGAATTGCACATTTCAATTGATATGGGATCGTGGAAGTCTTGATCCGGCTCGTCGATTGATATAGCACTAAACGGATCACCAGCCATTTGATTGAGCATAAAGCTATTGATTTCATCAACCGTCACGTTTAACGGAGTGATGATACATCTCGCCGCGTAATAACTCGCTAATTCATTCCATCCACCCGTTGAGACCACATGCACGAAGTCATCGTATACCCATTTCAACAACTTATCCGGTATAGGCGTGAAAGGTGGCAACAAATCCACCTTCATATGTTGTAAGGATATGACAGATCGATTGGAATGTTGAAGAGTCCCTTCGCCTAAACACAACAACCAATCGGCATAAATAGATAAAGCTTCAGATACATTTCCATTTGCATCGCGGAGTCTGAGATTAGCCTTTAGTTTGAATGTTGTAGTTAAAGACCAAAGTTTTGATCCTTTGAAGGAGGCGTTTTTTTGATCTACAAGTGAGCCACCAGGGACGATAGGTAATATCTGTCTGAAGTCCCCCGCAAATATAATACTCTTCCCGCCAAATGGGGCCTCAGACCTACATATATGTTTCAGGCTCCTATCAACTGCCTCGATACAATGTCTATGTTGCATAGAGATCTCGTCCCAAACCAAGATTGAGGCTTCAATTATGCTCCTACTCTTCTTGTCCCTACCATTCAAGTTGCACGTTGAGTCCTTATTCATGTCAATAGGTAACCTGAAAGCTGAATGGGCCGTTACACCATTTAACAGTAGGATAGCAGAGACGCCTGACGAAGATACTGCTAAAGGCGGCGCATAATGTCCATTGAAGTAATGGAGTATTGTGTTCAAGGTGTAGGTTTTGCCTGTACCTCCAGGGCCGTCTAGAAATGTAATACTTTGAGTCCCTTCGTCATGTTTTGAACGTACATACTGAAGTAAGGCCTCTTGCTCCAAGTTTAATTTAGCTTTTTGCGCATTAAACAATAATTTGCTATCCTCCGCTGAGATAGAAGGGAAGTAGCTTGAGATTCCGGATTCAAAGACCGATGAATTGATAATGCGATTGATGAGAGTTGAGCTGAGGCCGCAGTCATTAAAATCAACGCCCATATCTTCTACCAATTCCGCGAATAGCTTCATGGAATAAGCCCAACAAGCCTCTTCGGAGATTGGATCAGGGTAGCCTAAACGCTGAAGCTTCTGCTCACAGTCTTCCGATAACTCTTTCTTGAATTGCAACCAGATAGTGTCGGGAGAGGCTACATCGCCGTAAACCAAGATAAGTGCAAACAACAACCGCAATTGGTGAGAAGTAGCCCACAAAGCCGCATCCTCCATTGCCTTTTCGTGGTGATAGTCTGAGGCCAGAAGCCCCAGTTTGTCGGCGGCTTCCCTAAAGGTCCCGTACGTAATCCCGTGAACAGTTCGCAGATCTTCGAAGGATTGCGGACCACGAACGGTTGATAACAACAGCCGCAAATAATAACGCTCGCCGTCCCTCAAATTCACGTAATGCAACCGGCCAATTCCCACAACGTCCGCGACTCGAGGGGAAAATCTTCCATTGCTATAACGGAAAAATTGCGGGACTTCAACGTAGAGTAGGTCTCTGGCGTATACGTTAGACTTCGCATTGTAGACGTTGTTGCGGCAGATTCTGAAAAACTCAGTAAGAGTCGAAGCCGGAGGCGGCTTAAGCGTGAATTTATGTTGAGCCTCACTCGAATCCGTGAAGTAGACCATCTGCTCATTTTCAAGGTGTACCTGCAAGGCCAGGACTCCAGGCGAATGGCAGTTCATCTTGAGTTTCAACAGACGCATCGCAGCTGTGCAAAGCCAAGCTGGTCAGATATCGAGAAAATATCACCTATCGGGAAACAAGGAATCAGAAGGAGAGATGAAGATTTGAATGAAGCTACCTTCGGGGGCACTAATATGCCGATAGGTTTGATAATCCTTAATCTCATTATGAATGGGAGGTTCTACGTAATGGAACAATTTGCAGACATTAACGTGAAATTTCGATCAGGGTAATGAAGCATTAAGTGCTCAACTGACCTGTAGTAGAAGTTGGATCGGGCTCCACCTCGAGCTGAACTCTCGTCTTATCGCTTCCCTTTGTAAGATATTTATAGAGATATCTTATTGGCTTCGTGCCGACGGGGATTTCTACGTTTATGTGACACTCGAGTAATAATAACAAATACCTGTTATATGGCACAACGTGTCCGTTATGATAAATTGTGTTCTTTTTCCGGATAGTTCTGCCATCGTTTGGTCGGCGATAGGTATGATATGAATCATTGGACAGGTAAGACTCCTCAGCAAAAGGTTTAGGATATTGAAGTTTACATCGTCCGTCGGCGTAGCAGCTCATATGTTCGCGACAAGGGCCGTGTAGCATAAAATCAGCTACCAACTTGTAAAGTTTGGGTTCTTCAATTGAATCCGGAATAGTCGCAGACACTAAAAGGTCAATATCATTTTGAGATTTAGGACGAGAACTCTCGTCGACGATTATTAAAATGTGGGCATGAGGTAAGCCTCTTTTCTGAAATTCAACTACCATTAAGTCTGAAATAGTAACACCGAGCCTACGATTATCTACAATCTCCTTCAGCAGAATGGCTAACTTCTGGTCGAATACACGGGCTACCAAGTCAGGTCGATCCTCCCAGGTCTCACCATACCTTAAATTCTCCTGGATTTCAGGCCAGTTGGAGTTCGTAGTCATAGTTATAAAGAAGCTGGGGTTGCCGAAATGCCGAACTAAAGCCATCGCATCGTGGTAGAGTTCATTCATGTGGCGAGGACCAGGTTTGAAGCTCGATGGTAGGATGAACTGGCGGCCTGTAGGGTTATCATTGCGATCGAAAGCCTCTGTGATGCCTTTATAAAGGTCCGCCTTAATTTCCCGCTGATGGTTCTTGAAGAATCGCATACGATCTTTCTCGACGCAAAGATACAAGTCAACGATAAAATGCTGGGTTAAGCGACGGGCATGTAGGTATGGCACAAAGTATGCCTCGCGGTCGAATAGTAGGTAGGCTCCCCATTCTAAACTCGTCACCGTATAGTGCTGACGTTTGCCTGAGAGAGTCAAATCAGTGTGGATCTAGGAACAACATAAGGAAGTACACTAACGTCCAGGGTTTGTCCCCGCAGTTGGAGACTGATAGTGTTCATCCCACTGTTGAGACCCATATGGCATCAACAAAGGATAGCGGAGAGAAAAGTATGCAGTGTGGAGATCGGTGATAGGTTTTAGGCCAGAGCCGTGGCAGTGCAATATCAATTGTCGGGGGCGGTCGTCTATAAGATCATTTTCTTCTACAAGTGCCGCCACTTCGTTCATGTTTGGCCTATTGTAAGTACGTGATTCTCGGTGTCCAGGGGGAAGAGTCTTTAACATAATTCGTTTGGTGCTGCCTGGAGGGAGAATTGTAGCCGCCATCTTAAAGTACTTTGCATACACGTTCACTTCATTCATTAAGTCTTGCAATCGACGAAGTGTGCGCCTAGATATGAGCTCGCGCGGGGTTGCGTTTCGACTCCTTCTGACATGATGAGCCATACGTTTATTGAGTTCGTCATCCCCGCCGTCGCCCAAAAAGAAGATTTGTGAAAACGCTGGTCGATTGAGGTTGTCCGGATACATAGCCCCAATGAGATGTTTAAATTCCCCAGACATTCGAAACGTATGAGCACCATTCGGTCCAGTGATGCTTTCGTCGACGTCAATGCACATCGAAGCAAAGGCAAGCGCGTTGTTGTATCGGATGACGTTAGTCTGGAATTCTTTAGCCTCTGATGTTAAGGTGAAAACGCATACAAGTTAATTTACTTAAACGTCTTGGGTTGTTTCAGCGAGACTAAATACCTTCATTGTGTCCAGTAAACAAATGGACAAGGTAGGGTGGGATACGTTCACCTTCAAAGTCTGCGATGGGGAGCGTGACGTCGCCCTTTTGACAGCAGTTGGTGTATGTGTCGATATTATCTTTAATGTCCTTTTTAGTTCGTTCTTGGCCCCATCTAAGAGCACCACAAAACTGACACGTTCGGTCCATTGGGCCTAGGTAATGAGGAAGACAGCCGCGGAACTTCTCCTGGAGTGAACGCTCATTGTTTTCCCGGGAATTGCGAACAGCCAACCCGACGACGTCGGCCATCAATGCAGGATGATATCCGTATAAATAAATTTGGATGGTCAAGTAGAAAAAGGAGTAGACTACTCAAATCTTTTTTAATGAAAAAATTATAGTATTATACAATATGAAGCGTCTGCACTTTCCGACAGATGGAGAAAAGATATTGAATGGAGTGTAAAGTTGAAATGGAGGAAAGAATCCAAGTAATTGAGCAGGTCGATCACCTCATTGAGAATAGTCTTCATGTGAGGATAGAACACAGGATATAATGAGGAATGGCCAGGGTGAGGACACGACATATCTCTATGACATCCTTTGGTTGATGCTAATGCAGGGGGCAGACATGCATCTTGGTAGATTGAAAATAGATGCAACTTTAGGCCTATAATTTGATGAAGGGCGAGAAATATGGCTTAGATGCACCTAAACGACAATGACTTCCACTTCGTCAGACAGCGAAACAGAGATTGTAATCCATATTTCGCTGTCCCAATCTGGAAATGGAATGCTTTTGACTTGACATTTAGGGAGAGGTTGTGACTGAGATTCTGCAAGACGGCCAATCAATAGAAACTCGCTGACGTGAAGTTCAGGTACGTACCTTCGAGATAGAGAACAATGTATTGAGCTATGGCCCAATCTGGAATTGCATGATCCGTTAAGAGGACGTTCAACCACCGCACAAAACCGAAGCCCGAGACGAAAGCGCTTCGATAAGATTTGACAAAGCCCATCTTTATATGACGCTTAAGCTACTGAATGATGGAATGGTACAAATCTAATGGAATTCTTAAGTGAGGAAAGGTTGGATTACCACGCGCAGAGATTGAAAGCTTGAAGGATGAGACTTACAATCTGGGTAGGTGGTGTTTGATTGGATGAAATTATCGAGGAGAAAACCGGAGAACCTGTAGGTAAAGTTGTAATGAGAGGATTAGGTCCGCAGATGAAATAGGACAAGTGTTGAGCGAAAGCGCAACGACAACATATGCCTCACAAATACTTTGAAATGTGAGTATGTATGATGAACGCAAAAGGTAACTCAAGAGACGGCTGAATAAGGCAAAGTGGAGTGCTCATAAATGGTAATTCTAGGTGCAGTCATCTGTTATAGCATTTAACTGGAAAAGGAAAGCTTCAAAGAATTCGAGGTTTGAATGAGTCTAACAGAAATAAACCCAGGTTATGCTCTGAAGCTTCGATTGAACTCAAAGATTATAATACACTGGAGGGTAAAAATATACCAATGGGCAACGTTATGCTTAGAAAGGTTAAGCATTAACAGCAACGCAAGGACAACTTCAAATGATTTGCAAAGCCTCAGCATGAACAGAGGTAAAGCAGAGATGCACTTTTGTCAGTTACAGAATCAATAACCACGTCAATGATATTGTAATTTATCTAAGTTAAAAGGTAAGAAGTCCTCCGATTGTAACAGAACGCGGAAAATTAAATTGACAATATGAAAGTTAGAAAGTGTAAATAAAAATTGATAAGTGAATTCTTCTCTGTTTTATCTTCTTAGCGGAAGTCTCTGGGATGATTTAAGTGGGACAAATAAGAAAAGAACAGGTACTAATTTGTTTTATTTAATTATTTTCAGTTACAGGGACAAGGGTGCTGTCTTCAGACAAAACTTTAGAACGTTTAGCAGGAGTTCGAGCAGAGGGAGACTTTGCCATAGTTCTTGATCTACTCTTTGGATTAGATGTAATAGGGCTGGATTCAGGTTGAGGGGTAGGAGGAGATTTGCGTTGCCTGGAGGTTTGACTTTTTGGGGTGGCAGAGGAGCCGATATGTGTAGTCTGAATGCTGGGATTCGCGGCAGAGAGATTATCCTCAGGTGCGTCGGTCGTGGTTCCGGTAAATGCGCTGGAAAAGAATTAATTTACATCCATTCAAATTGTTAGGGAGATGCTTACATTTTTCCACGGCTTCGGCCACTGGGGGTAGTGAGCGATGTGCTGGGTATGGCACCGGGTGGAGCGTAATTAGTTTCAGGCCCAGTCATGATATTGACGCCCGTAATCTAGTTGATAAAGCTTAGATATTAAAACACCGCGGTAGCTATTTTAGATGGCAGTACATACATCCACTATCCAAGTATGTGTAGACGGAATCCAACCACTGATATTGCCGGTGAGTACGACTTCCCGAGTTGGCACGAGTAAAACTTGGAGTTTCTCCATAAGTTTGGACCAATGACAGCGATACTGGACGTCGAAAGATTCCTGAGCGCGTGTCTAAAGGAAGGATATATCAGCGAGAGTATTAGCGTAGTTTTAAAAAAAAAGCTGACGGCGGGGTTGTAATCGCTGTGTTTTACAATAATGGTAACGTTATCCTTTCCTGGACTAATGGTTTCAACCGATCGAGAGATAATAAGGCCGACTCCGGTAACAGAAACAGTGTTAGCAAGGCCACCAGGGAGAGCGTCAGATGTATTGACTAATACGTGATGGTCAGGCTCGAAATAGAAACTTTGTGTAGCCTTTGTATTGAAGGCCAGAAGTCGGCCCTTGAGGTAATAGGAGTTTGCTGCTTCTAATTGGTTTTCAGGGCCAACGTAGGCAATAGCGTTGATAACCCATTCGACGATGTCCGCCGACTCAAGGCTGAGTGTGGAAATGGCAGTTTGCACGGTGCGCGTGCCATATTGATTCGTATTATCTGGTTCCAACTGATGGAGCGATAGTTTGATAAGTGCGAATTTAGTGGAATTGAGAAATATAAAGATGACCTTGACCAAAACATCAAATATGCCGGATATGATAAACGGATGGTTACGTTTCTTGACTTGACTGGTCGTAGATTGAGAAGAGGTGTTGGGAGAATAAGGGGTGGATTTATAGGAAGACATTAATGGAGCGTTTACTTTATGATATTGGACAGTGAAGTTGTGAGTAGAGTTGAGTTGATGGTAGTGAGGTTTAGAGAGGCGAGGTGTGTCAAAGTAAGGTTAATATTGGGAATGAGAATCATACATAGAGAATTGCAAATAAAATTCTTTTAAGTGAGAGAGAGAGGTGGATTGAATATATATGAATGAAAAACTAAAATCAAGCGGTGAGCGTATAGCATTGTTATAATATGACTGAGGAATTGAATGGAGATAGTCGAATGTAAGGGGTGCAGATAGGGGGAGTTCAAAATAGGTGGTTGAGTACAATGGATGATGTGTGTATAAGGAAAGGGAGGGGCTAGGAATCAATGATTGTAGAGAGTTAGATGTGAGCGAGGATGAACATAGATCAATGGAGAGGAGAATGGCATATGTGAATTCCATTGTATACGAAAAGGGTGATAGTTGAATTAGAGAAGTGCGAAATTTGATGTCGAAATTATCATGACGCGTGTAGGAGAGGCACTTGGAGAACGCTTGCAGGGTATAGAGATTAGCTGCAGGGTTGTAGAACAAACATGGATAAGTTGTAAGGGGAAGATGCTGAATTTAGATCAATGGAGAGGAGAATGGCCTACATGAATTCCATTGTATACGAAAAAGGTAATAGTCGAAATAGAAAAGTACGAAATTTGATGTCGAAGTTATCATGGCACACATATGGAAAGTGGAGCCTAATGCAGCAGTAGAACATGAGTATGAGTATTATGGGAAATATGAGGACGTGAGTGTAGAATGATGTGAGTTATTAATTTACGATTATGAAGAAAGAGGGATATGGTTGAACGGAGATGTCAATTGTAGAAGTGACAAGATTGTAACGGAACTGGTTACATGCTGATTAGGTAAAATAGTTGTGAGGGGTAAGCCGGTTGCGGTACTTGAAGGCGAAATGGTAGGGGGGAGCATACGATTTAAGAAATGAAAAACGAGTGGTACGGATTAAACATATGTCGGAGTTGGCAAATATAGACGGAGGAAGTTCCATAGGCGGACATGAGAGACCATATAGCAGAATGGGAGCGGAGGAAGTATAAGGTATATAAATAGAGGGTCATGTCGCGAATGAAAAGCAGAGAACCATGCGCACCTCGCCAGCTGATCATGGTTTCGACAAGATTCCTGAGAGCTGAAACTGAGTGTTGTTGCTTTAAAGAGTGTAAATTAGAAATATTCTGCTTCAGGGCGGAAACTGAGCATTTATGTTTCCAACCTTACGGGGAGGCATAAGTGCTGAGTTTTTGGCTTAAGAAGTGGGGTTTTACTAATTTACATTTATTTAATTTGAGGAAGACTGAATCAAGACTAGCACATCAATCTGACCTCTTGATCTTCAATTCCCATTGATCGAAGCCCTTGGATTGTCAATTGATTTGATCTCTTTTAAAAATCTGCTAAGACACAAGTCTGTATAGTCACTACAGGTGTGTAAGTAAACCAGTCGGGGCCAGCGGGGTAAACTAGTGTCGTATCATTCTTGGAGCTACTGTACAACATTGTGTGTGAAGAGGATCAAGCTCAAAACCTGCTATCTCATTACCAATTCCACCATTTACATTGACTACCTCTCGTGACTTGCGTCCATTCAGATCTTCCTCTCTCTTGTTTCTGGAAGGTATCTTCCCAACAGAACCACTGCTACGCAGCAATCACTGCAAAGCAGAAGTTGGATTGTATGAGACATCCAACAGATTGGCCCCTGCGCCCAATCACCCAGACTTCCAGAGCTCATAATCCTTTTTGTAAACTCTTTGAAATATAGACCCTATGGAATATCACACTTCAGATTGAGTTACACCTCCTTACCACCTCGGACCTTTGCCAATAGTTTCACTAAATCAAGTTCCACAATCAGATTACACTGTTGGTCTCTATCCATCTACAGAGTTGTCCCACCTCCAGATGTCAAGATTGAGGCCAAGTCCCCCTGGTCAGAGCGATCCAAATCAATCTGTCATTGGATTCAAGACCTTTGTCCTAGCTGATCTGAGCCTTCTCCTTTTCAATATCCCTGTCACGTCTAGCCAACCAGGGTTCCAGAATAAAAAGTCTTCTCACAACTGGAATATTGACAAGTGTTTGCTGCCACGCCTCCAAAATGCTATCAATCTTTACAAGAATCACTTCATATGGATCTCAAATATGTATCACAAAGATTGAGAAGGGATGGCTAAGAGATTGGTCTGGTGAAAACAGTTTTAATTCAATGAGTCTTTGTTTAACTCTTTAAGATTTACTGGTGCCTTCATTTGAAAAAGATTCTTTTATATCAATCCAAATCAGTCTCTTGAAGAAAATTTCCTTGCCTTCAAGGCTCTTGTCAGAGTTAGCCTACACTTTCATGAAATCCTTTCTACACAACCAAGCAATGGACTGGTGAAGCCAACGGATGTAGATTGCTAAAAGCTTCAATTGTGATTCATGTGAGATCCACAAGTAGAGTTACACGCATCCCTTGGACTGTATCTCACATATTGTGAGCTCCACAGCACGCTTTGAGTTGGTCAAATGATGCTCTGATCACATCATGAGGATGTGGCTACATAGTCTCAACTTGGTCATTGAGTGATTACGACATTGCCAAGCTCACCACAGGTGCCTCAAACGCAACTCAGTCCACCCACAAAAAGCTTCTTAAATCAAATCACTTGAGGAGCAGAACTAAAGTTATGTATGTAGGTAAAGTGGTCAGATCAAGCTTGCAGGTTTATGCCATCATATCTACCTACCTCATTAACATTCAAAGATTGTTTTGTATTAAGAAACTCCTAGAATCTCTTGATGATCACCCATTCACATTCTGTATTTTCTTTTGTAACAAGAGATGGTCAATGATCCATCTCCTTTCACATCTTTGACTGTGCCCAATTTGATAAAGTCCAAAACGTGTCAGAGGATTGGAAAGAAGTCAGGATCAGATGTTGCGCTATCCATATGGGAGGTGTGAGAAGATGTGTAGGAAGCTGCTAGATCCCAAATTCATCACCAATCTACCCCATCATCACTTCAATCCAAATTTTGTCCTAAAACACCTCAAAACATATCAAAGTTATGATCATTCACCTCTTCAACACTCATCACCAATTCAAAATTCTATCACATTGAGATCTTAAGCACGATAGTAATAACTTGATATCTTTCTCATGTATTAGTTTTTCAACATCACCTATCTCAACAAATGTAAGATATTGCTATAATTTTATCATACTTACAGAAGCAACAGTTTACTTCTACAGATTTTGTCATTAAATGAACTAAGATATGTCTTTTGTCTAACATGACAATCTTGATATGTGACTTTGTGCCCTATTGACAATGTCCTTGAGCAATATAGTCTTCCCACATCTGCTCAGCTAAGCGCATCCTATCACAGTTAGCATCATCCCTATCTGCTACAGTGGCCACTTCATATTGCTCAAATTTCCAATTGGCAAGATTTTGATCTTGGGCATCTCAATCTTGATCACATTCTTCAAAGAAGTCATTGTCACCTTCCTACAAGATTATATTATGTAGTACACACAATGCTATGACAAGAGCTGACTGTTGTTGGATAATTTCTCATGAAATGTGTTGAAGGAAATCACATCTTTGTAACTCCAAAAGTCCGCTCTATACACCCTCAAAGTGCAGAATGTTGCTTGTTAAAAAGCTCTTGACAATCAACAGGTCCTCTACTCCCTTCTGCCCACTCTTTGATGTGATATTGAACCCCTAACATCAACTAAATAGTATCTTCCTAATTTTACAAGTCCGTATTAATACAGAAACTGATCATATTAGTCTGTCACTCACCAGCTGGTACAAGAAAAGCACCATACTGCCTGGGTACTTCAAGAACACAAGCATCAGAGCTCCCACCTTCAAATCCAGCCATGACAAAGTTAAAAGACATGTTGCAATTGCATCCAGCAAGTACGTTCTGAGTCAAGAGACCCTTTCCATTTTGATAAGCAGCTTGATCTTGTGATGGTACATTTGCTGGTATATGAGTGCCATCAATTACACCAATAAATCCATCAAACCAGAAACTAAATCATGCACTTGAGGTGATTTCAACAGGTATGAATGATTCTGGGCCAAGCTGGCGGATAAAGTTATCCTTGAAGTCTACTAGAGCTGATACAATCTTATTCTAATATCTAGAAATTGTTTCTCCTGAGTGTTGAATACTTTCAGCAGCAAAAACAGTTGATCCTGCATTCCCAACAATGTAAAGCAAAATCATAAGCTGTTCTACAGCTGTTGTATGTATTGAATTTTCTAGATAAGGCTGCATTATAATTGGAAGTCAATAGAAAGTTTCTTGATCCATGCAACACACATCACAAAATCTAATTGGACTTCTGGCTAGTATTTCCTGTTCATACATATAGCCACGTCAAGCAGAGGTTCAACATGGGATTTTTGGTTGCTGTGCTAGTTGGGCGCGGTCTAGAGCAGACGCCATCAACAGATCAATGACTTCTTGATTGTGATCTACAGGATTAATTTCTTCAGATGCAGAAGATTCAAGAAGTAGATCTAATTCTCTCAACAAGTCAGAGGAATCAGACATTGTAAGTGCTGATGTGTGTGAGGGTTCAATGTTGTGATGATGAGAAGATGAATGATTTGAAAAAAAACAAGTTGACTTTCAAACGGTCAACTACGATGGACCAGAGAGGAGGGTGGAGGACAAACCCAAAACCCCAAACCTCAAACCCGGTACAGACTGTACAGGCTGTACAGTCTGTACAGCTCGTCACTCGTTACAGCTGGATCGAACGGATCGAACGAATTCAATCAAATCAAATCAAATGTATTAATCGAATTCAATCAAATCGAACGAACTTGATCAAATTGAACACATCTAATCGAATCGAATCGAATCGAACAAATCAAACGAAATCAAACGAAATCGAACAAATCGAACGAATCGAACGAAATCGAACAAATCGAACGAATCGAACGAATCGAAAAAATCTAATCGAATCTATTTGAATCAAACAAACCCAACAAATTTAATTGAATCAAACAAATAAACTCTACTCAATCAACTAGAAATCAAACTTTTAAATCATTCTCACCTCAATCTAATAGAACTACCATTTCTTTAACTTCAACTTCTCCTTCAAATCTGAGACTCAGTTCTTCTCAACACCATTTCTCTTCATCGCTTGGACCACTTCAACTCTAACTTCATCCAAACATTTAGTCATACTCAGTAAGAAGATTTCCAACATTTCTCTTTAAATTCCAGTTCATCCCCAGAAGTGTTTGGAGTGATGGAGGATACATTCAATCTCTCGCGTTGAAAGTGTTGTATTAGTTCCGCATTCCCTCAAGCTCATAACTTTTGTTATGAGTGTACCCTAGGGATACGTTACTTTTCAGCATTTTTTTCGAAAAATATTGAATCTTTCTTTCATCCTGCCACTCATGGCCTCTTGTCCTTGTCTTCAAGATAGTAAAGTCTTTCATGAACCATTGGTTAAATCTCCTTTATTCAATCATAGAACTATGATTCAGCTGCACGCGGTAGTTCTATTGATAGGATATCAACTGATACCAAGGTGTTTTTGGTGGCTTTGCTATTTTGAGGGTTGGGACATCGTCTAAAACCTTTTGAAGCCCATTGACTGATTGTTTGCATATGATTTTTTTCAGGCTGGCTCTGAATGGATAAGAAGCGCCCCAAACACCGTTCCGAGTCAACTCAGGCTAAGCGTAAGGCAACTCATCGTGAGAAGCTGCGTCTTAAGAGTATTGAAAAAAAAGCAAATATACTCCTTCATAAGCCACCACCTGAACCTTCTCCATCACCTGAACCTTCTGTGTCTCGAGCTGTTAAACGCGCCGCATTCAAAGAACGCATCCGAGAGAAGTATGGACTCCCTGCTGATACTACTTTCATCCAGCGCAGCAATCATGGTCAAAATCCCCACCTCGAATTAAAATTTGGGACTGTTGTTGTACTTGATTCATTGGCAAGCAAGCTAGTTGCAGTTATACGATTTAATGAACGACAATTTACCAAAACTGAAGGCAAGCTTAATCAGACTGAAGATAGTAAACATCTATTCATGAAGTTTGGACAAACCATTTCCACAATGTATAAACATGGACTTGCAAGAAACAATATCCTAACGAATGGTCCATGGCGCGCACTTGGCAAGAGAAAACAAGGAACCATGTTTGCTATTGGAATGAGAGCTGGATATCGTAAAGGGGTCTATGCAGGTAAGTCGCTCCATTCTGGATACTCTTTCTTTTCACATCAGATCTGACATGGTGGAGACTTCTCAGGGCCGTATGCTATCAATCGTCTCACCGCGCTGTCTGTTCTGTTGATGGAAAAAGACTTAAAGCGCCAAAAGAACCTCCCTTATATTCAAAACTTTCTGGCCGGACGATTTTCATCTCTTGCACTTGGTGCTTTCCGATCCAATCATGAACTTTGTGCAAAACTTGGTGTATGCTGGGCAGCAAAGCGACTCTTTAACAAATCACCTAATGGACGAGCTTTTGGTGCCAACTTTGTCATGACTCAAGATGAATGGTACAACAAACTTCACAAGGATCGTGATGCTACTGGATACTCGTACGGACTCTTTGGGTTGATTGATCGGACGACTGGGAAACCATATAGACGTGGTAAAACATCAAGACATGGCTATGTTAAGGGAGGTTACTTTTCATTTCCGGAATATAACATCTCTGTGGGCTTTGAGCACTGTGATGGAGTTGTTGAAATGGTATGGGCGACTGATGTTGAACACCAAACAACTTCCTCCTCCACTTTCAACGCTAATGGTGAACGTGTAGACCCTAAAGATTCAAAAATTACCCGATTTGGCTCCTCCTGCCAAGTTTCAAAGTCAATCGTTCAACGCATCAACAAACTCAATACTTTACGAGGTGACATGGATGATGAGGCTTGGGAGCTGTTTCGTGAATCAAAGATTGAGAACTATGTCAATGACATAAAACGCAAATGCCAAGTCCTCCAGAAACAAAGAGTTGTATAATCAGCAGTTAGCTAAAATTGAAACTGAAAACTTTCACTCCTTCTAAATGTTATGATCTTGATCTTGAAGTGTGATATTTTGTGATCCAAAAGTTTTTTACTAACTTGTAGATGCTCAGCTTGCAATGACAAACCCTTGATGTTCTAAAGTGTTCTAACCAGATTGATGATCTAGAATTTGTTGACTGACGTTCCTTTGTTGAGGCCAATGTTTGGGTCATCAATGGACACCTTATGAAGAATTGGTGCTACTCATCTTAAGAATGGTGAAAACATTAAATATTTGTGACATTAGAGGATGCACTTTAGTCAGTGTCCAAGGTCTTGCGTAACAGGATGTCTCACACAAAAGTCCCCAAGGTTCCCTTTGAGCTTGTCAGAGCCTATATACAGTACCCTACTGACCGTGAGCCAAACTTGCTGTGAAACATGACTGGCAAGGAATCAAAGTTGTACGAGCAGGAGAACTCATTTCAAATCTTGTATTTGTTGTGAATTTCCTCTGTTTCTTTTCCCTTTTCCGTTCCATCTAAGTGTTGACCTCTCTCAAAGTTGGGCATCAATCATTGCTTAATTCTATTTTTTCTAAAGAATGAATAACCTCAATTTCCATCTCGCGCCTGCTCTACCCGGCGTAGATCAAGTCAGACCAGCCAGCCATATCACTGACATCGACATTATCCTTCAAGAAGCATGTCAAGCAAAAATCTCGTCACCTAACTTACTAAAACTCTTAAAAGAGGAGCACAACATCGACTGGTCCCCAAGACAACTAAAATACCGCTTGTCCAAGCTAAACTTACATACCTACCAACACGTACAATACACGGACGAAAAATTGGCGGAAATCATTGGACAAATCAAACTTTGTCATACCCGAGGCCTACAAAAAAAGAAGTAGTTGGTTATATTCAACGTGTGTGTAAGATGCCTGAATTTACCGACAACAAACTCAAAACACTATGTCAAGAGATGGGATTGAATTGGCGAAAAGATGACATTAAATTAGGCTTGACATCTGTGCAAGACGTTAAAAATCAGATGGTATTAGAAGTAGAAGGCTCTCGTGCAACAGCTGGTATCAGATCAATGCAGAAAGGGTTTGCAATAGATCATGGTCTCAAGATCAATTGTAACACAATTCATTCTATGATGAGAGAACTATATCCAGAAGGCCTTGAAGAAAGACACCGCCGTAAACTACACCGCCGTTTGTATGATGTTCCTGGTCCTAATTTTGTCTGGTCTATGGATGGTCATGACAAGTTGAAGCCTTTCGGCATATGTATTTACGGTGCTATTGATTCATGGAGTCGAAAGGTTTTGAAACTACATGTGGCAACAAACAATAATGATCCTCGAAGAATTGGTGTTCAATTTTTACGAACAGTTGAAGCCATGGGAGTTTGTCCTCAAAAGGTGACTACTGACAAAGGATCAGAAACTGGTGACATTGCAGCTTTCCAAATCACTTTTCTTCATATCATTGGTGGGTTAGATTGGGATGAAGCTGAAGGAAGACACCGATTCACAACATCTCAGCACAATCAAAGAATTGAACAATTATGGGGCCAATTGATGATACAAAAAAACATAACAATTCGTGACTTTATTATAAATGCAATGTTTGAAGGGATATATGACCCTAAAAAAGCTATCCAGAAGTACGTAAAATTTTCATCTGAATCTTTCCACTTACCTCATGGTATTTATTATGATTTTTATTGCATCTATAGGGCTTTGTTTTTACATCTATTTATAAGGCTTGTTCAGAGAATATTGGACTCCTTCATTCTGGAACGTAACTTCAACCGCATTGCCAAACAAAAGCATTCTCTTGTTCCCACAGGTGTTTCACCTGAAGTCTGTCATTACAATCCTGAACAGTATGATGGGACTGAAGGCGGGCTAGAGGTTCCTAAAGAATTCATACAAAATATGATAGCACATTATTACCCTGATGAAGAAACTTTATTTCAAATCACCCCCCCCATATTTGCTTCCACAGTCTCAAACATAATTCAAGAGCTAGGTTTTATTGAATCCAATATCACTCTAAATAATGTATGGGCAGTATTTACAGCAGTTCTGGAAATAATCAAATACATGAATGTAGATTTAGATGAATTCCCTGATGGAGTTTTGAATTCTGATGGAGAATATGAAGAGTACAACAGAGATGAAAGGTTCAGAGTTGCTGGTGATGCAGAAGATCAAGTTTGAAATTTGGAATTTTCTTTATTTGTATCTTTTCATCTGATTAATCAGGTCTCAATTCTCAGTCTTTTATTGATTGAAGCAATTGACATTGGTTTATTTCATGAAATAAGAGAATGAATTTCAAATTCAAATTTGGGAAAGAAAGATCTGAAATTGATTGTAATTCTTTGTTTGAGTTTGGATAGATCATGATCTCAGTTGTTTTTGAAAATCATAGAAACAAGAATTGGATCAAACCTGATGGTAAATTCTTTTGGTGAAAAATGAAGAAAACAACAAGTAGGAGTTTATGTAGAAAGGGTACGGGCACCACACAGCAATTCCCATGAGCGCTCAGCATCAGAGTCAAGCACAGGGAACTCACTCTCTGTACCTGCTACCACCATGCCATTCACAACTTTAGGGTACCTAGCACTTCAAGGATCTGGGAGGCCAAGTTTTTTACACAAAAAGTTACATTTAGCCGTGAGACGAAATCCAATCAGGCCAATCCGGTCAGTGTTTCCCATAGTCCACGGATATCTGTCAAATGTCAAGTTAGAGGATAGCAGACAAGAAAAGCATGATGTAAAAAAACACATACTCTTCATCAATGATTGCAATGTCTGTGAGAAGACCTTCTTCATTTCCTTGAAGGTCTGCAATCATCCATCTACCATGATTGTCATGATATGTTTTATGTGATAGTGTGTGCATAATTTGATAGATGGCCTTATATTCCTTTTCCTCCTCAATTGAAAAGAATAGATTACCAAAGAATTTGACAAATTTCCCTTTGATCTTCTCCTCAAATAAATAAATATCCTTTGGACCAGGCTCATCTGTGCGTCCTTGATGTACAATGAAATTCTTGACAAGCTTAACAAAAGAGATCAACCTAAGCAACATATTCAGAAAGTTCCACAAAAAAAAACTCACTCGTATTTTATTACAATGATTGCGTACATCATATGGAATATCGACTGAATTGGCCTCAATTGCCATCTTAAACATATTGATGCTTCTTTCTGCTTCAAGATAGCGCTGAGCCAAAGCTTGATAGCTTTCAAGAGTCATGTTTGCATCCAATTCCTGCTTGGCAACCATCTCTTGAGCTTGGCCATCAATCAGGACCTTTGCTTCATAGCAATTCATGAACGCCCCAGACCCAATGAACGCAGAACGATCGACAGAATAAACTACCTCCGATTTTTCAAAGATAAGCCGCTCGGTCGCATGTAGATTGTAATTTGAGTCCGAATCCTTTGCAATGATTGTAAGCATCGAACCTGATTTCCAGCTAGGACTCAAACGGTTACGAGCCTTAGTGACAATAGGAAGAGTTCCTCTGCCAAGCGATCACATGATGCCTAAGTCGGAAAATTTGACTTTACCACCAGCTAGATTTTAATGATCAAAGTCAATTCAACTGTGTGTTTGAAAGGGACTTGGGTTCAAAGTATTACTCACGAAAATCATCAACAAGCTTGTTCATGACTTGATGAAGTGGTTCAGGACACCAAATATCAACACGCTCATCAGTGACTTGGTTGGAGGTCTGAGTTGCTTTTGATTGTAGAGTTGGAGGTGATGTCTGAGTCTCGATAGATTTCATGTGAAGTTTAGGACGTTTTACATTCAAGGTTCTTGTTGGACGAGGTGTATAGTCTTCAAATCAAACCCAGGACATGTGGTTAGAGAATCAACCAAAAGAAAATTTTAAAAAGACCTTCCTCACCATGATCGTCAATTGAGTATGAGTTATTTGATCCATGAGAAACAACTGAAGATTCTGAATCCAAAGAAAGAACAGCTGAAGACTTATGAACAGTGTTCTCTATAAAAGCAAAATCAGATGGGGATGATCAAGATAGGCTTTGGAGATTGAAGTTGAAGAACTCACTTTTCATTGAACGTAATCGTAGTGACATGCTCTGTGGACAAACAGAAGACTGACGTGGCAAGTCCAGGACCTCATTTTCAACATTTCTCTTGCCTGTTGATGTCAGATATTGATTTGCATCGTAGATTAACACAAACTTCTCGCAAGCACGTCCAGAAGTCAACCTGGAACGAAGGTAATTTTCAGTAATTCGATTAGGTAAACAGTTGACCCTGCCTAATTCGCCTAGGTAGTACCAGTCTTTATAATAAGGTGGTAGGCTATGAAGTTCAAGCTGAAGTACTTGTTGAGGGGAGGGAAAAGTTGGATGATTCCTAAAGTAATTGCAGGCCTCGGTAGTCAAATCAAGCATCCAATGTGTCTTTGAGAGATCATAATCAAAGCTAGAACCAATTAATTCAGTTTCAACAAGTTCAGAATTAAGAATATAAGCAAGATTGATCTTTATAAATCCATTGGTTTTTTGTTGCTTCGATTCCGATCCTTTCTTCATCTTTGATCTTGCAGATCCTCTGGCTTCAGGATTGGATGGGTATGGAACCGCTCCCTTTCGATAATTAGAAATTTGCAGTTGGCGTTGGCGAGATTGAAGCTCATTAGCCTGGGCAATCGCTCTTTGAATACTATTCTCAACTTGCATTCCATAATGAGCTGATGCGGGTGTAGCCGTGTTGAGAGCAAGAGGTCCCAATGTGTGAGCGCTTGATTGAAGTGAAGATCTGGAATGGATCAAAGGTTGATGACTCGAAGTGATAGATGTCTTGGATGGTGAGATAAAGAATAATTGAGAACTGAGATTGTTTGACGATGTGATTGATTTAGCTGGTGATGGACAAGATGCTGAATTGAGATCTTTCCCAGAGGCTTGATTAAGAAATGCAACTGCCTTTGGATTTTTCTTGCATCGACCACACAATCGATTCTTGAGGACCTCAAACTGGGCTGAGCAGAAAAGACAAGATACCATTTTGTTGATGCCAGTTGGGTTATCCTTATTCCATTGACATGGGTCACAAATTAGTCGAGTCATATTTCTACCTGGGTAATCTTCACCACAACACTGACATAGAGGAGAATCAAGATTGGGATTAGGTATACTTGGAGCCATTGTTAGATAATAAAGCAAAGATGATCAATTAAACTATGGATTTAAAAATTCAATCATAAAACAACGTCCCAAAGAATGAAAACACATCCTTTATGTTGAGGGGTACAAGGTGGTCTGTGTTGCAGCTAGATACATAGATGGATCACGCCTCAAGGCTTGTAAGAGGTGGACAGTGATCAAGATATATAATCACAAGCACGTGTGGGCATGAATAACAATGCATCATTCTTATTGCTGAACAAAAATACACTGCAATGAAATTGGAAACAATTCATTTGAATGAGGTTTGGAAATCTGCCCGCAAAATTGGTTTTGTGGTGAGGGTGTGTAACGGTGGGTAAAGGGTAAGTCCAAAGTTATGTATTGAGTAACAAGCTGTACAGTCTGTACAGTCTACAGTCTGTACAGTCAGTACAGTCTACAGTCTGTATCAGGTTTGAGTTTTGGGGTTTTGGGTTTGTCCTCCACCCTCCTCTCTGGTCCATCGTAGTCAACAAGTTATTCTTCTGTCAACTTCCAAATTGAATTACCACTTTTTGGTGTACCTGTAATTCACTTTTCAATCAAACTCAACTTAAAAACAAAATTTGACTTTCCCAGCCCAGAAAGTTTGTACCTTTCAAAAGGTACAAATTTTCATAATAAGCTATAAAAAAACAGGCCCTAAGATTCTTGAATCCAAGATTTAGAATTTTTTCAAAAAGATAAAAGATGAAATGGATGAATTGAAAGATAGATAAAATTTATTTGAACTTCTTGAAAAAATTTAAATGTAAATGAAGCAATGATGAAAAAGAGGAAGAAGATTAATGAGATATAAATTAAGGATGGGAAAAATGAATGAATTTCAAAAAAAACCCATCCAATCTATTTAGATTAACTCTTCTCCATCAGAGAGAGAGCTGATTCATTCATTCACTACCAGAGAGAGATAGAACCCCCCCCAGACCCCCTCATCTTTCAAAACCCCCTAACTGATTCTCATCCAATCTAATCTAATCTACACTCATCTAAACCTTCAAGATCAATTCATTCTTCATAAAAGCCAAATGAAAGAGATTCAAAAAAACCAAATGATTGAGTATTGAGCTTGATTTAAAGTTTTTTTTAAAATCATCTATCAATCAAGTTTTTTCAAAAAAAAATCATGAAAGAATAATCATAATAATCATAATAGTCATATGCATAATTTAAATCAAATTTACAAATGGTTATAAATAGATTTACAATTATCAAAAGCGAGAAATTCGAGAAAGAAATGATACATGTGAATTGAAATAAGATGTAAACAAGAAAAAAGGTGATCAAAATTAGTTAAAGATAAGTTGTAGTGAATCGAATGCAGTGTGAGAGTGTTTTTTTTCAAAAAGTAAAAAAAATGAAATCCACTTCTCCATCTTCTTTTAATGATGAAGTCAAGAGAAAGAAAAAAAAGTTTCCAATTTAACGACGATGATGAGAATGATGATCAGTACCTGGATGTACATCGGCTTCATCCCCAGATCCAGCTTTAGGAATTTCAATCTAATCAATTCAAAACCCAAACCCCCAAAACCCCAAAAGAAGAAAAAAAAGAAGAATTTTTAAGTGAAAAAAAAAAAGAAACTTTAAAGATCGGGTTTGAAAAGTCGCGGAAAAAAAACGTACACCAGTCCAAGAATGAGTGAAGGGTAAATCAAGATTGATCCATTTAGCTTCATCAAATGAAGTGTTCCATCCGAGTTGTAATGCAGCGAATTGACAAATATTAGAAGAAACCGTACAAATCGTCCCCAAGGGCTTCATTTTCAACCAAACCAAATCAAATCTCAGTGACTTCCCCTTCCTCCTCCCCCCCCCCGACCGGCCGAGCGGAATGTGAAAGTCTAGGAGGATGATGACTTACTTTTTCAGATAGATCGAGAGGATGAATCTTAGAAGAAGGCCAAGACCCGCCCAAGAAGTTCATATCGATGATTTGACCACGAGTATAATCGATTCTTTCTGATTTCGAATGAGCATGAAAATGAGCTTGAGAATATTCATGTGGATGAGAGATTGAATTTAATCGGTTTGAACTCGATTGAGATAAATGAAAAAGATTCCATTGAGGGACTAATCCGAACAAGGTGTCCATGATTAATGGCGTATCAGAGGCGACATAACTGAAATAGGAATGAAGAAAGTGGGTGGGTTTTGAGTGGATTTGAGATTCGAGTGAGGGATTTGTTCGAGATGTGACTTACACGTTGGGAAAGATTGGTAGTTTGGGATTCGTCAGACGGGATTGAATCCAAGTGGAATTAATCGCGTGTATATAATCATGAATTGGAATATAATCAAGTTTATGTTCTGGATCAAATGGATGACGATCACCTCTTATAAATGAAAAAAAGTGTCAATCGAAAGATCGAATCAGAAAGAATGAAAATCGAAAATAATCAAAAAAAAAATGAAAAAATGATATTACTTTCGAATATGAACCGAAACAAATGGAGCCAATTTTCCTTCTCCTTCTCCTTCTCCTTCTCCTTCTTCTACTTCTTTCCAAACCTTTGAATTAATAATCTCCATCTTAGTTTCATCAATTAATCTTAAATTCTCTTCATTCAATTTAAAATTTTCTTCTAAAGATTCTTTTGACATTTCAAAGATCAATTTTCTTTCATAAGGAATCAATCTAGTCGTTAATCCTTGAGTGATGGGTTGATTTTGGGATTGATGATTTCCAAAAGTTGTTAAAAGTTCTGAAGTTGAAAAATGGTATGGAAAGATAGAAGAAGTGATAATCCAATGTTTTGATGAACGAGGACAACCTTTCATTTCTTCAATGGGTGGTGGTTGACAATCAGGTAAAGGACTGAGGTGTTTTCGAAAAAAAAAATTCATTCAAAAGAAGTTCAAAATGTGAGAAGAAATTCAAGAAGAAACTTTGTTTAGAAAAAAAAGAAACTTACAGTTCTAAGAAATGATCCTTCCATAGTCCTCGATCCCAATCCCCATCCGCAAGAAAAAAAGTACGTTGATCTTGTTTAGCCAAAGCAATAGAAAGTGAAATCGCATTAAGATGAAAGGCCATCTTTTTTAATTTTTGAAATTCCAAAAAAAAAAAAATCATGAAAGATCAAAAAAGGAAGATCAAGAGTTTGAAGAATGTGAGTTTTAAGAGAAAACCTACACCAAAATCATCATCTAAAAGATACGTCAAACTTTTTTCACAAATCTTTCTTCCTTGATCATCCTCTTTAGAATAAACTTGATTTTCTTCTCCAAGACGTTCTTCTTCAGTAAGTGAGAAATAAGAAGAATGAATCCGAATTGAATCATTTAAGTTAAGATGAGTTTGATTTAATGAGTTTGACGATTGACAATGTTGAAGATAATGTGAAGGAGAGAATGGAAATGGATTAGAAAGGTTCGAATGAGAAGAATAAGTTTGAGTTTGATGAGTTTGATGAATAGATTGATTGAAGAAAAGAAAAGATCCAAAGAAGATGGATCCGATGAAGATGATCCAACCAATTGATTTTTGACCTAACCCCTTGCCTGGATCGTTCCATTTGTCTTGATTTGATCGAAAGTAAGGATGAGATGTTGGATGTTGATGATTCTCAAGATCATGATGATGATGATCTGATGATGAATTGAAACCATCGATGAATTTTGAATTTGATTTGGATTGATTAGATCTTGCACTCATAGGTGATCTTTGAATCAAAGGTGAAAGAGGAGTTGAATCGAATAAGTTCACTGAGGGTGATAAGTAGGATGATGGGTCATATTGAAGTGATGGATGAAGTTCAATGGATCGAGTGAAGGGTCTTGAAGGCTGATGAGGGATCAAGTATGAACTTTCTTCAATCTCTGTTTCATGATTTGATAAACTCATCTCTCTCTCTTTTCTCAAGAATAGGGTGACCAGCACTGAGTGATTGAAGAGAAATGGTAAAAGTGAATGATGTGTGGAAAGGGAATAAGGAAATGAAGGAATAAGTCAAGAGAGAGTGGAAGTGAAGTGAAGGATAAAAGCTCATTTGAAGTGAGATGAAGTGAGGGTTGGATCAAACTTGACTGGTTCAGTCAACTCAGCATCATTCATTCACTTCCTTAACCAGTCAAACAAACTCATGAATCCATCAATCAAACTTCATTCATCACTTCAACTCAACTCACTTTATCAATCTCGAGACAATCATCAAAAAACAAATCACAATCAATTTCATCTAAATTCACCCTCCAACTCCACTTTCTCATCAAAAATAAATACATCTCACTCCTGATGATGATGATGAAGTGAGTGTGTTCTTTTAAACTACCATCCCATTCCATCAATCAAAACACACCTAAGAAGAATTCATCAAAGAAGAGATCAAGATCGATTTAAATCAAATGAGAAGATCTAAACCCCAAAGAGACTCACCCTCTGATCTTCCCCACCTAATTCCTTACAAAGTCCATCATATGGAAACTCACGAGGTACCTAATCATCCGAATCCCCATCTCTTCTTTTCGTCAATTTCCATTCAAAGGATGAAGAGAGAGATTTGAAGAGATTCAAAAGGAAAATTTCCGAAAAAGAAAACAAAAACTTACAACAGGTGAGGAAGGTGCTAGACTACTTGAAATGCTCATGATCCCTGCTAAGACACTAAAGGCGATTGATAAATTTAATAAAGCATGACTGGGAGAGATCCGATGTACATCTGGAGCCCAAATGCCCATCATCTCTTCTTCAGCATGAAGCTAATCTCAACCCAAAAGAAACAGAGTAAAAGAGTCAATCCATGAGATCCGATTTAGATAAAAAAAAGAAAAAAAACAAGTGAGTGAGCCAGCCAAGGAAAACCAAACGAACCGGTTCATCAAAGTTACAACGTTCTTGAGGATCATCCCATTGAGCATAAGGATTTCTCCATTGTCTAGAATCAGATTGAATTCTAGGATAATGAAGTCCATCTAATTGAGGATCGATTTGATCTAAGACTTTATAATCATATGCTGTTCTTGAGTTTGGAATTGAAATTTCACTGGTGGTCGAAATCAATTGAGGGGATCCATGAGTTGATGGACGAGTTTGATGATGATGGATGATTAAGAAGTGGTTTGGTTTGGTTGATCTTATTGATCTAAGTGGTAATCTGGATAACATTTCTTTCTTTCTTTCTTTCTGATTGATTGATGAAAGCCTTTTTCTCTTCAAATCGATTGGAAATGAAGGTCGAATTCGGGATCGACCGGTTTCGAAGACTGATCTATTACTCGAATCACCGGTACTTTGCATCGGTACTCTCTGGAGCCCACATCCATGTAACATAACTGACATGTGAACTTTGAACCATCAATCGAACCTTTTAACTCACCACTGAAACACACACCCACAACACACAGACACACACAGACAAATCTCATGAAACCATTCCAAAGCTTCAAATAAATCAAAACCCAATTCACAAACCAAATCATCACTTCATTCTCAAAACCTCAAACCAACCCCCCCCCCCAAAAAAAGAAACCGACTCGAAATTGTGATCTTTGAAAAAGGAAAAGACAAAAATGCGAACGAATTCGATGAAGGTGAATAGTACTGGAACTCGATCTGCACGAATTTCGATTCATTCACATATACAAGGATTAGGATTAGATGAAGAAGGAATGGCAAGCAGAGAAGATCTAAAAGGGTTTATTGGACAAAGAGGATCACGTGAGGTAAGGAAGTAATCAATCAAGAAGTCAAAATCAAAATCAAAAAAAAGTTAAGAAGAACTTGTACTAAGATTGAATGAAATTCGTTTGATGAAATATGGTTTTTTTTTTCTTTTGGTGGATTCGATGATGATAGGCATGTGGGATTGTTTTAGAATTGATTAAAAGTAAACGATTCTCAGGTAGAGCATTACTTTTAGTAGGTGGACCGGGTACAGGCAAAACTGCATTAGCTTTATCAATCGCTCAAGAATTAGGTCCTAAAGTTCCATTCTGTCCAATGGTAGGAAGTGAAGTTTATAGTAATGAAGTTAAAAAGACAGAAGTCTTAATGGAAAACTTTCGTAGAGCGATTGGTACGAAAAAAAAATCTTTTTTTTCATTCATTTTTACCCCTTTTTCTTTCTTTTTTTTAGATTAGATTGGATTTCTCCCTTTCTTTTTTGCTTCTGTTTTGATTTTCTTAAGATCACTTGATTTATTCTTTAATTTGATTTTCTTTTCTTTTTCTCATTTCACTTTTTTTTTCAAATGGTTTGAATTTTCTTTTTTACTAACTTCATTTCTCCTTTTTTCTCCTGTTTCCATTTCTTTCTTTCTTTTTGGATCTTTAACACTCTGAATTTAAAATCGAATGAGGATAAGGTTTAAGAGTTAAAGAAACTAAAGAAGTTTATGAAGGAGAAGTCACTGAGCTTACACCTGCTGAAACTGAAAACCCTTTATCTGGATATGGCAAGACGATCTCACATGTGGTCGTTTCGTTAAAGACAGCCAAAGGAACTAAACAACTCAAATTAGATCCAAGTATCTTTGATAGTCTTCAAAAAGAAAGAGTCACCATTGGTGATGTGATCTATATTGAAGCTAACACAGGTGCAGTCAAGGTGGGTGAGGTTTTCCTTTCCATCTTCAAAGAAAAAAAAATCAAAACATCAACCCAGGAGAGATTGAAGTCAATTTCGAACTCTCGAACTCGGTTTTTTTCTTTGGCTTTCTTTAGCGTGTGGGAAGATCGGATGCATATGCGAGCGAATTTGATTTAGAAGCTGAAGAATATGTACCACTTCCGAAAGGTGAGGTACATAAGAAGAAAGAAGTGATTCAAGATGTGACCTTACATGATTTAGATATGGCCAATGCTCGACCTCAGGGAGGTCAGGATATCATGAGTGTGATGGGACAGATTGTGAAAGGTAGACGAACGGAGGTGACGGATAAGTTAAGGGGTGAGATTAATAAAGTGGTGGATCGGTATATTGCTCAAGGGATTGCTGAACTCGTTCCTGGGGTTTTGTTCATCGATGAGGTATGTGAATCCGGCTTCAAATTCTCCCTCACTTTTGATGGTTTAGCTTGATTTTTGATCTTGAAGAGCTTTTCGAGTGACTTAGGTTCATATGTTGGATATTGAATCCTTCACATACCTTAATCGTGCTTTGGAATCCACCATCTCACCTCACGTGATCTTAGCCACCAATCGAGGTCTTTGTACGATCAGAGGTACTGAAAGTGAACCTGGATCAGGTTATGTAGGTGGTGAAGGCATCATTGCACCTCATGGGATTCCGATTGATCTATTGGATAGATGTATGATTGTGAGAACGGTACCATATAACCGAGAAGAAATCAAAAAGATCTTAAGTTTGAGGGCTAAAGTTGAGAATCTAAAGATTAGTGAAGCGGCACTTGAGAAACTTACTGATCGTGGATTAAGTACTTCTCTAAGGTCAGTTTTCATCTCTTTCTCTCCTAATCAAACATCAATTTATTTTTTTTTAGAATTTTGAAAGTTGGATCGATTTGATTGATTGAATTCTGATTTGAGTGATGGTTTTTTAGATATGCATTACAACTCTTAACACCTACTTCGATTCTGGGTTCTGTTTCGGGTCAAGAGGAAATTAGAATGGAAGATGTGAATGAGACAGATGAATTGTTTCAAGATGCGAAATCGTCTGGTCCGTTCACTTTTTTTTCATCAAGTTTTTTTGGGTTTCCATTGATGGGTTTGCTTTTTTTTGGTTTTTTCTTTTCGATAGCACGAACCTTGGCTGGTCTTGAAGATCAATATATGCGATGAAAAGTGATTTGATAAATCAAGTTGTGCATTAAGAAACAGATTGTAAAAAGGAAAGAAAGAGGATTTAATCAGGTTTTTTGAGAGAAATTGAGGATTGATCTGAAGATTTATTAAATTAGAATTTTGATCAAGCACCGATTGGAGTGTTTTTCGGAATCAAAATTGAATGAGGATGAAAGGAAAAAGAGAGAAATGGATAAAGTCAACAAACTTGATTTGTCTTTTTGAGACAGAAAGGTTTAGTGAGTTTTTGGGATTTTGAGATGATCATTGAGAGGTGAGAAGATACAACAAGTGATCAGTTTATGAAACTTTATGATCTGATTTGATCATTTACTGTCTTTGATCATCATGGTGTTCTTGACCATTTGCACAAGACTTGTAAAGGTAATGCAGACTATGTTGAATTAATTTCTAAAAGCTGCTTTCTTACAGCTGCTTTACAAACTTCAAAGTGTAGGTTAAAGTCAATCTGATTGGCTGAGGAATGTTGAAGGTCTTGTTTCTATCTGAATGATCCCCCGCAGTGCTATCATCTCACACTTGTCAAGTCAAGAGTGAAGAGAAAGAAAAAATAAGTCATGCGTGAAACGGGTTAAATAGGTATCATTGAAGATTGATCATCAATAGCTATGGATGTAACACATTTTAGGATGTCACGCCAACCCACTTTGAGCGGAATAAATCTACAGGATTGATTCATTTGAAAAGAATCCGAGAAAGGTTTCGAAAGGAAACAAGTCAGAGTCAGTCTGTTTTTTTTGTTTTCTTGAAAATTGAAGTTTGGATGGACTAGAGTGAATGATCATGAGCTGCGATAAGAAGAGGAATGAAGAGAGGTGAAGGTTTTTGAAGTAGATCATGATAAATAAGATTTCAATTTGACTTTCTCCATCGGTTGAACAAGTTTTGTTAAAAGATCACTCGATGAAAGAACTTCTCGATGAATCAAATCTTTAATCCGAAATGTTGATTTCAAGTCTCAAATCAAATGCTCAGTGTCTTATAAGGGCTCTTATACGAACATAAAAGGGAACTGCCTATCTGATCATCACCCACATCTTGTACTCAATCCAACATTCTTCTTCTACATTCATTCTTATCAACCAAATAAAAACTATTCATCTTTCTTTACCTAAAGCAAAGCCCGTGATGTCCAAAATTTATGCGGAAGAATTGACCTTTCTTGATGGACATGTTAAGGAGTGTGAGTGATTACAGATCTCATCAAACCCTGTAACTTTAGACTCATAGATTCGATATTTTATCATTTTAGCTTGGGAAGGAAGTGAGATTAAAGAATCTATTGAAAGATTCTATGCAAGCTTAGATGAAAAAAATATTCAAGATGTCATCACTCGAATTCACGATTATCCAAATGCAATCTTCACTTTCTTATCACACGTTTTTCAAGGAAACGGTATGTGAACTTCTTCTACTCAGTCGAAACGTGTTTTTGTTTCGTCTAAGACCAGATTCGAAACTTCCTTTCGCCATGCTTTATAAGGTATTGGAGCAGCTTTGGAAGCCGATATGGTGACGATGGGAAACACCTACAAGACAGAAATCCAAGCAGGTATGTTTAACCTAATTGAAAAAATACCTTTAAAAATCCTAAATAAATTTTACCTACCCAGAAGTCCTGATTCCTGAGTTTTTGAATCCATCTTTCTCATTTCAATACCTGATAACAAAATCTTAACTATGATCATCTTTAGTGAAATGTTCAGAAATCTTGAATGAAAATGAACTTGAAATTGAAGCACGAGGTAAAGTGTCTTTAAATGGAGGAGAACCAACTGAATTTAAATCGTTTCTCACTTTTGTGAAAACTGATGAAGGTCAGAAAGTCGTTAAATGTGATAGAGTGATCTGATTTACCTTGAGGAGAAAGTGGTAGGATGGTTGTGTTTTTTTGATATCTTATTTAAATATCATAGATCGAGTGAAGCAGAGAAGCTGTCTTGATTTACAGAGTTGGTTATTTATATTTACATAAAGATATTGGTCGATGTCTCCTTTGACTATCAGAATTATAGCTTTGTGGTTTGGAGTAGCATTCTTTTTATGGCTTTTATGAAATTGATTTGAATTTGTGAGCAATAACGTCCAAACACAGAGAAGTTGAAGATGTGATAGAAAACTGCACAATGCTTTCATGAGAGGTCTATACAAATAAGATCTATAGAATCTTATCAGGAGGTGACTTGAAATGGAGAACACATCCACAGGCTTCTTTCAAGCCTTTTTACATTACTTTGGCCAAGAAGTTTTTTGTACATCTAGTTCATTTTTAATTACTAGTTTTTTTTTGAAATTCTTACGAGTCTTGCTTTTATCATTTCCGAATCAGAGCTTGATTCTGGAATGATGCTAAGAGCATTCATGGGAATGTTTTGATCAATTTTATTCACGTCAATTACACAGCTCACCAAACAATGGATAAAACTAGTTACATGAAGAATTTGATTCAGTGAGTCGTAAAGTGATAAGAAGGTAGGATAGAACACAACTTTTAATTTTTTCTTTCAATTTTTTCCTTTGATTTTTTCTGTTTTGGTTCAAAAGGAATTTCATCAACAATGTCGATATTCACGTGCTTGTCTTTGAGCATCAGCTAGAGAAATAAGATCTGAACGCTGACTACAGCATGATTGAGCGGAATGGATCACTTGGATTTTCTTACCCTTGACCGAAGTGGGTTTACCGTTCAGCTTCTTACCCTTGCTTACGCGTTTCTTTCCTGATTCAGGTCGGTTAGGTAATTGAGGGTGATTGGAAGTCCAATTGATCTTCGGTCTTGTATGCGAAAAAACACTGAGCCTTCGGGCTAGGGAACGTAAGGGGGTCATTTCAGATTTTGCTGATTCAGATCCTGGTTCAGAGTTGCGTGGGCTCATAGACTTGATAGATCCCATAGATCGATTGCGCCTTAATCTTTCTCTCTCCTGAGCCTCTTCGAGACTAATGAGGGGTACACGCGAATTGATAAAAGTGGTCTCACTGTGAGCTATCTTCGGTCTCAAAATCTCGTCGTCCAGCGACGAGTTTTGAAAACCTTCATCATCATCTGCTAAATTGTGCTTCATCTTCTTTGGAGGGGCAGCGCGTTTGACGCACGTCTCCTGGCATTGATAAATTGGAATTGGATTTGAGGGTTCAACCAGAGGTTGGTTTGGTTTGATGTGCCACAATCCTGAAAATGCCATCTGATGAGGTGATGACAAAATGGGTACTTTTTCAAGCGCCTTCTTCGCAGGAGCGGATTTAACTACAGTGGAAAGATGAATGTGGCGCGCTGAAGCAGTGCAAAATCTTGCAACGGTCGCTTTCTTGATGGTGAAGTTCGTTTCCACTGAATCAGACGATGAGTCGTTGTATGTCTCTACTGAGATGTCCGTTCCAGATGAAGTGCGGTGATTGGTTACGTTGTTAAAGCTGGAGCCGTGCATGCTATGATAAGATGAAGGAATTTAGTTATACGTGCGTTCTATCAAGTGTCTTCAATTGACGTTGGATACCCTGTTCGTGAGTGCTGATTGTGGTTGACGTGTTGATTCACTCTGATAGGAAACTGGTAAAACATGGTCTACTTATACTCGTCCACAATAGCTGATCAGCCTACTTTTGATCTTGATCAGCAAATGCAAATCCCAAAAGCAATTAGGTTGACATTTTTAAAGCAGAAATTACCCAAAAGCCAAGGTTGATTCATGACATTCCAATGGTTTCTCTTCGTCTTCTTTTCATAAAACTTCACAATCAATTCGCCTTCGGTTTTTCAAGTCTTGTGCAACTCTTGCTTTGCGCAGCCGCCATCTTGGTGCTCACTGATCTGCAAACATCCCCAAAGGTTGGGGAAAAAACACATAGTTTCTTTCTTGACTCTTTAATGTGATCCCATCCTATCCTGCAGTCAAATTTCTATAAACACGGCCCATGTTTTGCATTCTTTCTAATCATGCTCAGCGTGATGCTCCGTATAGCTGGCGCGAGCACTGCGCCGGCACTAGCACGGCACGGCTCTTCAAGTCAAGTTTGAAAGAGGCTTGGCGCGCCAGGCCTACTACACACATTATGAGTGAGGGCTAGTAGGATGGGTGACGTGGATGGGACGGGATGGAATTCAAAGCTTCCCTGCCACGCGATTTGGGCGATTTTGCCCTTGTTTGTTTGTTTCTGTTGAATGCTTTTGAGAAAATCGAGCTGAACGTTGACTTTGACTTCGTCATTCCTGCAACCAAAATTCAGATGAATTCAACCTCTAGACATCAGAGGTTTATATTTGGTGATGCTTCAACTATGGTGGACACGAGGAATTATCACTATCTTTTTGAATTGTTGAATGGGACTGCTCTTGATAGATCGATTGTGATCTAATCTGACTCTTTCCTATGAAGCTTTGCTCATCAATAGCTTACGTAGCCCTATAGGCAGATTAAGTTAGGGATGAGTTAAGAGGCAGTCACTGCGTATAGGATTGAAGAAACACAAATAAAGAAGTATGGGCAATGCTTCAAAGATGATGACAGAAGCCGGCCTTCGAACTCGTCGTAGTGGTACATACGCGAAAGTTGCGGTGTAGGATATTTTGAAATGAGCCAATATTGGCAGAGCTTTTCAAAGAACCACATCAATTTTTTTTATCTCTATCTTCAGTCCAAGGTGGTCCGATGGAGATCCATGAAGGGAAAGACCTGGAACGACGGGAACAATAATTTCAATGGGGAGATTGACCACAGAGATCTGTTGGAAATTATTCCTGCGGCTAGACCAATCGGACCACATTTCCAATGCGAGGTGGACGCGCTTCACCGCCTGGAGTCGCGCTGAGCTGGAGTAAAAGAACCTCGACGAGTATAAAAAGTCAACCTCTCACTGGATAGTTTGCTCCTCATTCCAATCATCTCATCTGCTTGTTCATAGCTGTTTAATATCTTAATAAAACTTCAAAAACACAATCTTCACTCACTTCTTTTAATAAGCCAAATCAATCTCTCCATCATGCAATTCAAGCTCGCCTTTTTTATTGTTGCTCTTGCTCGTAAGTCTGAGTTTTATTTACTGACATGTGATCAAAGTCTAAGTGTTTGGTTTGTTCCTCCCTGTGGTTCTCTCACTTAGCCTTTGTCACCGCTTCACCCGTCGAGCAAAACATGTTAGTAAATCTTTGTCTCTTATGATTCGCTAAAATCAATTGGTTGATCATCTTATTCGAATCAAGCAGTAACCAGAAGAATGTTGTGAATGCAAAGTGCTTCTCTGGTTGTGGTCCGTCACAGGCAGTCGTCTCGGTCACTCAAGCTACATGGTCAAGCGGCCTCATCTTCGGAAACCAACCGTTCAACAGCTTTTCACAGCTAACACAAGGCTTTCAAAGCTTTGGTACGATTTGTGCTAATACATTCTCACAATGGAGCTTGGGTGGATTTCAGTTCCAACAAATATCAGTTGAGATTCATACCATGGTGATCCAATTCCAAGCCATGATCAGTCAGTTTTCCAACGCAGGTGGATGTAATTTGTGCAACCCAACCTTTGGCTCTCAGGTTAGTTTGAAGTCTTTGCTTGCTTGTGTATTTGGTGTGTTCAACCTTTTTTCTAATATTTATCTGAATCACTTTCTTGAAAACAGTTCGTATCAGCCATCGGACCGGTCTTCCAGCAATTCCAAACTATGATCACCATCATCACTCAGAGTTACGGTAGCTTTATTGGACAAATCCAACGTCAGTGATCAATCCCATCTTCATAATCTTATTTGGTATGACCAGCAGAACTAATCTTTTTCTGTTTCTCTCCATCAGCCGACTTCAACATCCTCTACTCCTGCCTTCGTATTGTCACTGGAATTCTTGTGTCTTTGAACATCAATGTTTCAGGCTTCTTGGCCAATATTGGTATTGATCTTAATATCTTTTCAAATGTTGGGATCAACATTCAAGTTCTCTTGAGTTTAGATGTCACATCCCTTTTCAGTGGTCACGGTCTCTTGTCCCCTGTTGGGAATGTCTTGAATGGTGTTCTTGGTGGTTTACTCTAAGAAACATACTTGTCAATCACCCTGTCTTTCATTCATCATCTTATAATCATCACACTACCAATTCCTGTATCAAATAAATTTCTGGATGTATCATTTCACTAGGTGCAACCTTGTGTTATTTTGGTATCCATACCACACTTCACTTGTGAATAATGAAAAAAACTTGTAGAAATCTTGATCTCCCAGTGACAAAGTTTGACACCCTTTGTGCATCATCTGACTGCCCTGTGTCCAATGGACCTCCTGAGATTTCTTGTTCCCTTCAAACCCAGACGTCGTAAAATCACTATCATCTGGGCTCACATCCAACTTGATGAATGCAGACAAAGTGAATTCAGGGCGAAGGTTGTAAATCAACACCCTTTGGAGATCTCAGTACTCTTTTCTTTCATAGATTTTTTTGAATTTTTGTTTATCAAATGAGCTATGGCCTGATCTTATCAATTCTAAGAACCAAGAACACAAAAGACGAAAACTTCATATGTAGATACTGTGGAGATGTAGGGACTTCCAGTGGTTCAGAATCTCCTGAAGGGTTACTCCATGACTGTCCAACACAAACATAAATTCAAGATTGGCCGTCTCTTTGAATCTGGTTCAACATACCTTTTGCACTCACTGCACTGGTAAAGATAGCCCTCTCCTGCGACCTTGCCCTTTTTTTAACTTTACTTGGTTTGAAAGTTCACAAAAGTTTTTATGGACAGCCTGACTTCTCCAATAGGCAGCCCATGCCCAATCACTGTTACAAAGCAATCAGTGTATATACCAAGAGCTTTCTTGCAATAAGAGAAAGTGATAGACATCCACTGCCAGATTCTCTGAGAATGACCAATGGAATTTGATCATAACATGAGTAGTAAAGCAGAGGCATATGGCTGAAGACAATCTCATCATTTACAATCTAATTCCTATGCCACAATTGGTGGGCTTCTTATTGACTTTTCTGGATTTCTATATGTATATCCCATCAGAATCAGATAAGGTGAAAATCAAACAAATTGAGAGACAGTATTGCAAACTATTTTAGGTTCAAGGGATGATAGATTAAACATAGATCAGAGATAGGATCGAGATGCTAGGAGGACGTCAGAAACGTCATGCCGGATATGTCATAGTCTTGGGTAAGTGATCCGGAGTGGGCAATAGACCTGCCAAAGATTTCCGAGCATTTTGTTGTAGAACCGCACTGTAGAGTGACGGAAGGAAAATATAAGTCAGAGAGAAGTTTGTGTCAAGGCTTCGGGGGCTGGTTGAGAGCTTTAGACTTACTCCATGATGACCATTGCTGCCATTGCTTCTACAATTGCTACCGCACGTGGAACGACACATGGATCATGTCGGCCTTTGGCAGCCAATACACCGGCTTCGCCTCCGTAAGTAGCGGTAGACTGGGCTTGTGCTATCGTGGCTGGCGACTTGAATGCACAGCTGATAGGTACATTGAGACAAACAGGCATGACTCATTCAGATACCTCAGATGTGGATGTACCAAGATCAAGTCAAGAGCGAGATTGTAGGCGTCGCCATTACTCACCGGAAATAAACGTTCTCTCCATTGCTGATTCCACCTTGGATTCCACCACTACGGTTAGTCACTGTGGACAATCCAGAGCCACTTGAGGCTTTTTGGAACATGTCATTATGAACACTACCCGACATCTCTACACCTTTGAAACCACTGCCTATCTCGAAACCTTTGGTAGCAGGTATAGACATAATTGCATGTGCAAGTTTAGCTTCTAGTTTGTCAAAGCACGGCTCTCCTAGACCAGTAGGACAATTTCGAATCACACAAGTCACTGTGCCTCCAATACTATCATCCGCGGCTTTCGCTTGTAATATACGCTACATAATAGACAAGTGTATCAACAAAAAGTTTGGAAATGCTGATAGCCAAAGATGATGCCTCACCTCTTCCATTAGCGCAGATGAGGGTAGATGAGGACATCGGACCAGACTCTTGTCTACATCAGCTCGAGTGACGGTAGAAAGGTATTTCATGTATTCATGTCCGCACCAATCCTCATCGGCGGTAACAGGAGCATCACTCGAGGTCTGAGATTTGAGACTTTCCGTTGTGAAGTGCACTTGACCAACCGAGGAGACAAATGCTACAATCTCAATGTTGTATGCCAACTTGAGAAATTTTTCTGCGATCGCGCCCGCGGCTACTCTAGCTAAAGTCGTCCATCAAAACAAAGCGACTTCTTAGTACGAGACCATGTATGATATCATATTTCAAAGAATCCAAGCTTCCTGACGAACCAATTGTTTCACGAGCACTACTTCGTCCTCCTCCACTACTTGCCTTGATGCCGTACTTGAGAAGATATGTCCAATCAGCATGACTGGGTCGAGGGTATAGATCCGTTTCAGAGTAATCGTGAGGGCGTTGATCCTTGTTAGGTACGAAAAGTGAGATAGGTGTTCCTAGTGTAACACCGTGCTCGACTCCGGATTGAATTTTGACCAAGTCACTCTCGTTTCTCTATAGGCGTGCATATATCATACGAACAAATCGGGTTTTGTGAGTGATTCTGCTTTCATGAACATGAGGTCGTGAGAGATATCGGAGTGGATAAAAAGTAGCTTATGAATGTGCGATGTACGGGAGTGGTAAGGTTATTTTGACCGGGTCGACGACGAGAGAGCTGAACTTGAATATCATCTTCGTTGAGTTCCATTCCAGGTGGTACGCCATCGACAATAGCAGTGATACCAGAACAGTGACTTTCACCAGCTGTAGAAACGCGGAATAAAGTACCAAAGGTGCTCATGGTATTCTGGAGGGTAATCTAAAGAGTTGATAAGAGAATTTGAGTATGGAGTTCTTGGGTATATGTATGTCGATTGGGGAAAAATGCTGAAAACTTTTGGTTTACTTCTTCAAAACTCAACCAATCGAGAATCAAGATGGTCGATGGCAAAAAAAATTAGTCCTGCTTACATACATCCACTTCTTACATACACTCACACTCACTTTTATTACATATACACACAGTTCCACACGCTCCGGTTTCGGCTAAGTACATGACCGAACTTGACTTGGTCTTCATGTTTGGCGAGCGTTTTCCCTAGTTTACTCTCTGTCTCTCTTTTGCCTCCACTTTATATGAATGTTGAGCTTTGTTTGCGAATCGAATCCATGCCCTTAAGGCGGCGATCAATGAATACGTACAATCACGTACTCACGCTTCTTGCGCGGCGATGTTGTCCGTCACGACTCAACAGAAGTTAAGAAGCCAGCTCTTCCGAAAGCTTTACAACCAAAGCCCTCATCAAAGACTTGCAGGATCTCAGGACAGCGGGACTACAAAAAATGACACAAGCGGTCTTGCTTACGACAGCTCAAGACCCTTTATGTTGAGCCAAGCAATATCAACAACTATTTCGGAGTACTACGTGTTCTGCTCTAGTAGAGAGAAGAAAGCACAGTTGTTACCCTAATCACAATTCTATAATCTATATGATACCGAGGTAACCTTTGATGGGGCGACTTTATCCTAGATGTTGGACTAGAGTATTTGATTTGAAAACTGTCCCAGGAAAGACTTACCTCTGCTATTTGCATTGGTTATAAATTGATTGGAGATATCCGGAGGGTCTATAAACATTCTCCAAGCTGATCAGAGAGAACAGCTTGTTGTCCAGAAGGAAGAGATCTTATCTACTCACTGTTTTGTTTATCTGAAGCATCAAGCTAGGCTTGGTTCAAATTGGCTCATAAAAGTATTTGTTTTTTTGGTCCAAGCATAAAGCACATGTCGTGCAATGGTCAGCAACACATCTAAAATATGCTTTAGAATTAATAGAATCACACTATATCTCGCAAGGCCAGCATTCATGATGGGTAGCTGGTATAAGAAAATGACAGTGAACTTTATAACTTTGAGATGTATCAAAAGTCACTCACTTCAAGTTTTTGTGAAAACTCCTTTGAAAGTACTGCGTAAGATCCTACCAAGGAAGTTTGATGGTCCGACGGCACTAAAAGCACTTGAAGCAATACAAAAAAATTCTACTGAGGAATATTGCGTACAAGGCTAGCCAAGAAGACCATGATAGCAGTCTCGTCTATGAGGTAGTCAAGCTATCATTCAAGTCTCTTCATACATCTTGCGTGTACGAATAGAGCGTTGTACGACTTTCGATATTAAATTCAAGGGTTCTCTGCTGTGCTATGTCAAATGCGGGATCCGTCAAAACCACTTCAAGATCGAGTCAATCCGACAACATGTAGGCATGTCTTGGGCTCTCCAGAAACGCTCAAAGCCTGTAAGCATACTAAGAATGCTCTCGCTTGAAGCTCATCCAGCTGAATGTTGAGGTTTCGATTGATGGAGTCCAAGACAAAACTCGCTGAGTTTTACCTGGATGTAGCGTGTCAAGTCCCTCATTTCGAGTGGTATTTGAGTATGTAGATATCACAAATAGCTCCGCTAACTGACTCACGAACCCACCAAGTAAAGAAAAGATCGGGAAGCGATTCAGAAAATTGCAAACGGAGAGAGCACTTGTTCACCTCTTAGCTATTCGACGAGAAGCGAAGTTGATGATGCGCTACCCCTAATGATACACTTGTTACAACATGATCTCCTGCCAGACTGTTCACAGGTCCCCTGCCCCTTGTGATCGAGCTTTGGTTTTCAAAAATCGGTGGGGTTCAACCCTTCGGTTAGATTCTACCTGGTAAATGCGCCCATCGTGAACGAGAGAGGAAGAAAAGTCTTGCGCAACCTATCAAACTCAATGGAGTCACTCGCGTGGCGGCGGCGACGACGCGTCCAGCCGCTCAGGTCGAGGCTTAGCAGTTCAACCCGTCGCCGCCGCCGCGCGAGGGACCCCATTGAGTACATATGTTGTACATATGTCGGCTGTGAAATTTGGACGAGATGATTCATGAGGGTTCATGAGGGTTCATGAAGCTAGTTTCATTTCATACGATCGAAACTGCACGGATGGTGGCGCTTCCCTGTGGAACGACAATTTTGCCTGCTTGTTCCATATATCCGCAGTATTTCCAGTAAGTAGAACTCACATATCAAGAGGCTTGAGAGTTGAATCAAACCATACCGATTGACTATCCCCCAAAGTTCTCCTTAAACCCATTTCTTAATTCTCCCAATTCCACATCACTTCCCTTCACGTTAACCAAATTAATACCAAACCCTCACAACATGTCCGCTCGTTTATTCATAAGTCTTTTGGCCATCTTCAGTGTTTTCTCGTTGGCTCACACTCAGGTCGATAAACCCACCTCGCCAACGAAGTGTACACAGTACAATAATGTCAACACGACCAAAGCTTGTAAGTTACACTTTTCCGGTTCTCTGTTGATGAGGGCCAAAGTGACTTACGATGCGGTCTCTGATCAATCAATACTTGATCATCAGTGTGCAATGATATCTTCACTTGCCCTGGCAAATGCACTGGTGCTGTCGGTATGTAAAGTTCATTATGCTGGATTGTTTGATGAGAACACATAGACTTCAAGCCTGACATTTCTTGTTATCTTTAGTGGCTAAATCGTGCCGTGTGATTAGACCTGATACCGACTTTTTGGGAAACCCTAACGCTGGTGCTCCACCAAACCCGGTGATAGATCAGGTGAATTGCACCAAGCTGTTTGGGCGAAACACTGCGCAAGCAAAAGGTAAGCACCTTTATCTTTGATTTCCGGTTCACCACTATCTATTCAGTACTTTGAGTGTCTCTTTGACAAAATACAATTTTATTCCCATCATATTTACAACGTCTGAAGCCTGCAGTAACGAGACCGCAGAGTTCAGCTGCAGTGGTGGTATCGTACCGAATACCTATGCACGTGAGTTGTCATGCTTTGCCCATAGATTAGAATAATGATGATAAGAATCAAATCGTGTCTTACCTCTCGTCAACATATTTTTTCAGTTTGCTACGATTGTGCTCAGAGCTCTGGAGAAGCCAGTTCTCCGAGTGGAAACCCTAATGCAACTACGACTCCAAACACGACCACCACAACCCCTGGTACCCCACAAAATGGAAGCATGACTCCAGACACCGCCTGCCCAAACCCTGTTACCTCCAACACGACTTCATCTGGTAACGCGACTTCAGGTGGTAGCACGACTTCAGGTGGTAACACAAATTCAGCTGGTATCACCCAACCTCTTGACCTGCAACAAGGTCTTGTTTTAGTGTCTTTGTCTCTTTTCATGTTATCTGTCTAGCCTACATCACTAGTCTATCAATGTCTTTTTGACATATTCCCGAATCAAGTCACGTTTCACTCCCAAATATCCCACCACATCTCAAGTTGTCTCAACTCTTCTCGTATCCCTCAGGTCTGATGAGAGCCAATTTTCATGAAAATTGTAGTTAATGTAGTGGAATTCATATGACATGCTACGTTTTGCAAAAAAAATCACCTAGAAAAGATATATATATATAACAAGAAGTGTTGATATCAACGAGAACGGGAAGGTAAATTTTGACTTGTGGAAGAATATAATGTTGTGTTGATCCTACTACGAGCAAGCATGGAACGGTTACTAGTATGGGTGACGCAAAGCTGCAGTGCAATTTTTCACCTGACGTACATATGTATGTGAGATCACCAATGATGATTGGTCTGTATGGCACCATGCTGGAAAAGATCACATGGTATTCTCTTGGTATAAAATGACAAAGTATGTTTGATGTGATTCATCATGTTTGATGGCGAGCAAAGTGTGTTTGGAAGTACTGCATCAATTATTCTCAAGAGATATCTTAACACACACACAGAGAGAGATGGGATTTGATTGAGATCATGATCTTCTTGGCTTACGGGTGATCTTGATATGATTCTTTATTACATCATCATTTACACTTGTGATCATCTTGAATCGATGATGTCATGTTTGATTTTCATATATATCTAATCGTTCACATTCCTCTTGACCGCTCTTCCCTTTTTCTCTATCAAATTCAAACTTATTTCTTTTATTACAATTCTGATGAGAGAAAGAATTGTTATCATCTTATTTGATCAGTGTACAGCTTATCAAAAAGCTGACTCCTGAATCTCACAGGTGATAACCATCTTAATCAATTTAACCGGGGATGGAATTGGATTAAACAAAAATGATGACTGAGCCGAATTAAGAAGATCAATTCCCAATACCCAGACCAATACCAATACCAATGCCACCGCCTCTCCCACCACCACCACCACCGCCAATACCGATCCCAAGTCCGATATGGATGCCAAGAATTCCAATATCTAGACCCACAGATAGCTTGATTTTTGAAGCAATGTCAATTTGGAGGTTTGACGAAAGTGTAATGAGAGATTGGAAGCACCTCCCAAAGCTCTTCCAGTAGGCTGTTACAATTGAAAAATGTCAGCTAGATATAAATTAGGATATATAACAAGATCACTCACAAGAGAAGTCAGCGGAGTACTGCTTAACAACGTATGCACGGAGAGTTTGGAAATGTTTAAACACTGCGACAACTTGTGACTCGAATGTGGCCTGTTTGTCATTGGTGTGTAAGCAACATATCACAATCTGATAAGATTTGAGTGACTGAGTTCATCATGTGATATACGTACGCTTTGAAACAAGCTCTGGCATCCACACTCATCGATGGCCATGTTCGTGGTAATTTGAGTAATTGTCTTTTGCAAGATTACAGTGACTTCGTCCAGGGTGGTGACCTCTGCCACATTGCCGTAACAGTCTTGCAGATAAGTGGTCACTTCCCTGATGTATGTGACAACTTCGGTCTCTGTCACAATGATAGTGTCTCTGACTGCAAGCTGATTGACAGGCGAGACATCCCTGAAGGCAAGTTGTTTGACAGGTGAAACATCACTGTGGGTTGGAGTAAAAAAGAAAATTCAACACGGGAATCCAGAGTTCGAGCAGATACAAAACAATGGAGAGAGACCGACTGCAAAACACCAGCACTGACAGTAGCTATAAGAACAACAGTCAAAAACAACGAGATAAGTATGCTGCGCGAAAGCACGACAAAAAATTGAGAACATGAAAAAGGTAAGATGTAGCAAGATATTTACCAGCGAGGGCCAGAGCAGTGTAGACCCAGGAGAAATGCATATCAGGTTGTTCGAGTAAGCTTTCAGATGTCCTTCAAAGGAGATCAAATTGAAAGTAGGGTAGTGGAGGAGGGATTATGGGGATAGCTCTTCAGTTGCCCAGAAGAAGTCGATGCTTTATACTTCCAAAAGGCACTAAAAAGGGCAACTCAAGCAAAGGATGTGGTCCTTCGTTTGACAATCGTCTTTCGCTGAACGTTGAAGCTTCCGAGTGTCTTTTGGAAACCGCTTTCTAAATTCCCTCGGAAGTTGCAAGGGATCCAACACAGCTTGTCAAGCTTTGAGTGGTACCAAACGCCAGTTAGATGTCAAAAAAACCTTGCTCATGTTTTCTCTTTCTCACCGCGTGTGTTCTATCAATTTCATTATCAAAAGGTTTTGCATAGCGGATATGTAGAGGGTCTGTTTGGGTCTGCTCACTGCAGTGGGAATGTGAAATGTATAGCTTCATCAAAAAAATAGATAGCCTGTGTTAAATTCAAACTTGATTCTGAGAAAATCAGGAGCAACATGAGCGTGTGTTTCTCTATGGATTTGAAAAATCTGGTCAACTTCTTATACTTAATCTTGACTCACATTGCACAATGCACTAAGCAGAAAAAACCTTGACAGTTCCTTCATCGAAATCACATGAACTTTTCAACATATGAACTTACTTACTTATGTATTATCAAAATGATTTGACTCACAAAACTCTTGACACTGAATCCTTTTTATCGAAAACTTCAGTTTGTTCAACTCGTTAAACTCCCACTCTGCGTCTCGCGAGGGACTTACATAGTCGAGTTCATCATTTTCTACATACACACTCTTATTTAAAAGTGAAAAGTTTAAACAATTTCCAGCTGTTGAAATTTCTGGTGGAAGCAAATTAAACGCAACAGAGTCAACCATGCAGGTAAGACAAGTGATAAAAATAGCTCGTCTGATGAACCTGAACTTCCTTCAGTTCAATTTAACCTCCTTTCTTCTTAGCTCGCAGCAAAACAGATGAGTATCTATATATAGCCCCTCGAGGTAAAAAACCTGTTATAGTTACATGTCTGATTACACGACTGCGACACAAACATCACGTGACGCAGTCAATAAATATACTCTACTCAGCTTGAGATTCCACGTCATCAATGTGGAATCAAAGCTTTTTATGTTTACTTATACTTTATATTTGTCTCATTCATTATAGGTACATATTATTGTCATCAATGTGGAATCAAAGCTTTTTATGTTTACTTATACTTTATATTTGTCTCATTCATTATAGGTTATGAGCCCTCGCACAGCTGTGTAGGATCGCTTGAATGAAAACACGGAGACGTGATTACTCATCGAATCCGAGATCACCCCCCAAACGACGCCGACACACAGTACAAAGAAGGAAGAGGATCTTATCGGAAACTTTACCAAATTCACAAATTAAATTCCCAGATCTTAACTTACTACCCCCACTACCACCATCTCCAGATAACCTTACTTTAGACTTTTCAGTAATACCGCCGCTGCCAGAATCGCCATCATCAGTAGACTTTAACTTAGAATCATCGTATACAGAACTGAAGCTTAACCTTCCACCCATTGAACCTTCCAAACCGATTATACCTAACTCAAACGACTCACCACCAATCTCTGGATCAGCAAACTCAGAATCGGAGATAATAAACACCTTCGCACGACTGACGTTACAAGATAATATTACCACTGCAGAAATTAAACGTGATACACCATCTAAAACATATTCGACACTATCAGAAAAACCATTCGTACATCCTAAAACATCTTTTATTTCAAATTCACATCAATCTAACATCAAAATGACCGACTCGACATTGAATAAACGTACCTTAACTCCCCAAGATATAAGCGAGGCCAGAGACAGCCTCGGAGACGAGACGAAATTCGAACATCTTGCTACGAACGGATCCAATTTTGTGGATTGGAAGAAAGAAACAGCACGCGCTATCAAAGCCTTGCTCGGAATCAAGAACTATTGGGACGAGCGATTACCAATAGAATCTTACATCGACAGAAAACGTGATGGAATAGCATTGAGTGTGATTAATAACACTATCCATAAAACTCTAAAGAATGTAACGGATGATGCAGATTCCGCCTATGAAGCGATGGACGCACTCCAGAATCACTTTCGAAAGGGAGGACGTACAGCGCAATTCTCGTTGTTTTCCCGCCTCATGAACCTACGATTAGACTCAACAGAAAATGAAATGATTAATCATATGGCAAAAGTTGATGCTATCATTGCAGAAGCAGAATCGATGGGCTTTGTTTGGAACTCAGCGTCTATCAGGGGCTTATTCTATCAAATAGTAATGCTACCAGAGATGACTAAAGAAATAAATAAAGAGCTTGACAATAAATATGACAAGAATAATCCATCTTATAATCTGAAAGACATCAAGTCTGAAATAATGATCTACCTTGCTTGTGAACGTACCGCGACTGAAACCATCAATATAAACAGTCTACAAAGTCATTTTGATGCTGTATCTATTAACACGAAACCTAGACAATATACGCCTGTCCGTCAATCGTATCAACCTCGCCCAAACCAGTCCTACTCTGCATCACCACGATTTAATAGTCCGAGACCTGAGATTCCTAAAATCGATCCCATGCGATGGAATCGTGGACCACCGGCATGGAGCAGAAACGCTAATGCTAGACTTGAATCTAAAGATGCACCTATCGACATACCTTCAGGAGCAGTCAGCGGAGTAAGAGCTGGACTTCCCCAATGTTTTTTCTGTGGAGCATTTGGGCATACTTATCATGCTGGAGGATGCAAAGCATACGATGGCAACAGTGATAGGCTCGGTGCTCATTACAGAGATTGGAGGAAAGTGAACAATGGTCATTATTATAGTTTAAACGCTTTATATCCACAACAATATACATTGAACACGAGATCAACTGCAGAACATAGTAAAACACACGTAAACTCAGTAGAAATACCGAATGAATCAAATCAAACATCATCCTCGACCGGACCTACAATCATGAATTTGGAATGGTCATCGGAAGGATTTGGCTTCAACAAAGAAGAAGAAGAAATCCCGACTGAGTATCTATTTGACGGGGGGGCAACTGATGCCGTAAGCAATGACAAAGCGTCATTATCTAATTATCAGCACTTTCCCAAACCAATCCCCGTCAAAACAGCGACTAATGACTCTCGTGCTGTTATAGTAGGCAAAGGAGATATCGAAATAACCGCAGAAGATGGGAGCATAGCAACAATCAAAGATGTTTACTATTGCCCGAAGGCCTCGACGACAATCATTTCACCTGGTGCTCTGTTAGCAAGTGGTGCGAAGATATCAATGAAGGAGGATAACAACTACCAAATAAAATTAAAAAACGGGAAAACATTGTATGCAATTCATAAGAATAGGAGATGGTTCATCCAAGCTTGAAAAAATCGTCCAAACTCTTGTACATCTCCAAATTTTTCCCCTCACTACTATGCATTGAAATCTTCTTATAACCTGTCTAAGTTATGGCATGAGAGGCTCGGCCATGTGTCCATGAAAAGAATACAAAAGCTGTTTAAGAATCATGAGGAATACGGATTACCTGAGTTGAACCATTCACCCATAACATGTGAGGATTGTCTCACGTGTAAAAGTACAAGAAAAAGAATCTTGAATAGTACAAATTGGGAACCGCGGGTGATGGAAGTCTTGGTCACAGATGTGGCTGGTCCATTCACGCCATGCCTGACCGGTGAACAATTAATGGTGACTTTTAGAGACCTAGCGTCTTCGTATTCAGAAGTATGCATAATTAAGCATAAGTCAGAGGTGTATAAAAGATTGATAAACACAATAAAGAGATGGGAAAGAGAAACAAACATGAAAATAAAGACTATACGATCAGATAGAGGTGGAGAATATATGGGAAATAATCTAGAAAAATGGTTGAAAGAAGCAGGGATTAAACATGAATTGTCTAACCCATATGAACCTGAACAGAATGGGACTGCAGAAAGACTGAATAGAACTCTCGGTGAGATGGCAAGAACACTACTAGCCTCAAGCAAGCTTCCTCAAAGATTTTGGAACTTTGCTTATATGACAGCCGCATATATTCACAATAGGCTACCCAACACGATAACAGGTGATAAAACACCCTATGAGATTTTCTACGGTAAAAAACCTCAACTAGACATACTGAGATCTTTTGGGAGTACAGCATTTGTACATATTCATCAGGGTCAGCGTCAAGCTGGTAAATTGGAAAATAGAGCAAGAAAATGTAAAATGATTGGCTATGTGGAAGGTGGAAAAGGTTGGTTATTTTATGACGAGACATCTCAAATGGTTTTCCCATCAGGAATAGCCACTTTTCCGTATGAAGAAGAGTATAAGAAAATTACAGTCGAAGATAAACAAATGACAACTTCAAATTCACTGAATCATATCCTTAACTCGAATGAACAAAATAAAGGAAGCATAGAACATATTATAAATGCATTGAAATTGGGGGACTTCACAAATGAGATCAAATTAGATAAACAAGATGCTGCGGCCAGTCATGCTCTGAGTGGAGATGATTACTTGAAACTCTTACGACCACCAAAATCGTACGCAGAAGCATTGAGATCAGACAAGTCAATAGATTGGAAAGACGCATGTGATAGAGAAATGGAAATGATGAATAAATTAAAAGTGTGGAAAGTAGTTGACAAACCTGAAGGGTTAGTACCTATTGATCTGAAGTGGGTTTTTGCGTATAAGAAGGTAGATGAGGATGGTGACCCCATTAAATTTAAGGCAAGATTAGTAGCCAAAGGTTTTCGTCAAAAGGAAGGAATTGATTATACAGAAACATTTGCTCCTACAGCAACTTTTGCTGGTCTCAGAATAATGTTAACCATAGCCGCACACCAAAACTGGCCTGTCCATTCATTTGACATCACCTCAGCCTATCTTCACAGTAACATAGATTCATTAGTTTATTTCTCCATACCGACGGGATATATGTGTGAAGCTAAAAAGAAAAATAAAGTCCTTGAGGCAATTAAAGCTTTATATGGCACAAAGCAAGGCGCAAGATGTTGGTGGAAACATATTGACGCCATCCTGGTCTCATTAGGATTCAAAAGCAGCCAATATGATCAGTCTTTATACATATATAGACGTAATGGAGAAACGTGCATAATATGGCTCCATAGCGACGACGGTGGAGTGACGGCGAGCTCCGAGAAATTACTTGATGAAATACACCAAGCGCTTAAAGAAAAACTGCTCATTAAATGGGAACGTAACTTAGATCAAATAGTTGGGGTCAATGTTGAACGTAAAGAGGATGGAAGCTTTGCGCTATCACAACCTGGCTTAACAAAAAAGATTATCCAATCATTCATTGCAGATAACAAATCAGCTAAGACACCAATGAACTGTCAAAAAATACCAATATCCCCAAATGAAGATGAAGACAAAGTTGAATCCGACAAATACTTATCTGCCATAGGTAGCTTAAATTATTTATCAGTAGCAACCAGACCAGATATAACATACACGGTCAATTATCTAGCACGTTTTTCATCAGATCCGAGAAAACAGCATTGGGATGCAATTGAACATCTAATTAGATACCTGAACACGACAGGAGTACAGGAATTATTAATAAAACCACTAAGATCAAAAGTTAAAACTCCGATCCATACCTATGTTGACGCAAATTGGGGAGGAGAAGGCGCCAGATCAACTCATGGATTTATCACATACTTCTTAAATTGTCCAATATCATGGACTTCAAAACGTCAAACTTGCGTAGCGTCATCAACGTGCCACGCCGAATATATGGCTATGGGAACGGCTTGTAGAGATGCAGTGTGGCTAAGAAATTTAATTGAAGACATAACAGGAGAAGAGAATATAGTTAACATGCATTGCGACAACACATCAGCAATCCACGTAGCGAGTGATAACTCATCTAATAAACGTACTCGACACACAGACCGGGAATTTTATTATATAAACGAACAAATCTATAAAGGAAGAGTATTTCTTCACTGGATTGACACCAAGTCGCAACGTGCTGATATTCTAACGAAACCCTTGGGACCGCATATGCATGAGAATGGGTTGAAGAATCTGAGGATAAGATCAGGCTCAAATGAAGAAACCTCTGGCTGAACCAATTCCGTAGAGATTAACAATGACTCCAGTAAATCTGGGTAAAGTTGTATCTGTATCGGGTGAACGAATTCCAGAGGTGGTTATCATGTTGGGATAATGGGATGACTTATTTCTGGCTGAAACAATTCCATGAAAATGCTGAATATTCCAGTATATCTGGCAAAAGTAAGCTTTTTCGTGGGTGAACGAATTCCAGATAATAATGAATCAAAACTATTTGGAACAACGTAGTGATTACTAAAAAAATTTAAATAAATAACTTAAGACATATCAGACCAATTCAAATCAAATTCTTCATTCTTAAAAATATTTTTCTTTTCTATCAACTTTATCTATTTCAACAACTTTACATAAAAATCAAAAAAAACAAAAACATCATCAAGACATCGGATTTTTTTTCATTTATTTCATTTTTCAAACTAAATTTCTTTCTCAAATTTATACAAGGTTACATTGTCATATTTTATTTCATTTTTATTTTTTAATTTTTATCTTTCTAAACATCTTTATTTTATATCTTACTTTAAGGGATGTTTGTGGCTTGTCGTGGGGGGGGTGTTATAGTTACATGTCTGATTACACGACTGCGACACAAACATCACGTGACGCAGTCAATAAATATACTCTACTCAGCTTGAGATTCCACGTCATCAATGTGGAATCAAAGCTTTTTATGTTTACTTATACTTTATATTTGTCTCATTCATTATAGGTACATATTATTGTCATCAATGTGGAATCAAAGCTTTTTATGTTTACTTATACTTTATATTTGTCTCATTCATTATAAAACCCACATTAATTTTGTAGGCAAATATGCAGAGTGCAAAAACTTTGATCATAAGGAATTGGTCATTCAAAAGAGCAAATGTGTACTGTCTGTGTAGTCATTGAACTCAATTCTAACAAAGTAATTGCTAGAGGTGACAATTGTAGGAATAGAGATAGACAATCCAAATTTCATGATTCAGAATCCAGAGAATTCGGAACAGGAAATGAAGATGTATGAGCAGCTGATACAAAAAGATGACGAGAGAATTTGAAACCGAGATAACAAAAGAGTGGTAAAGATCAATCTCTAAGGTTAAGGCCGATGCCGAGACCGAGGTTGAGGTTGAGACCAAGGATGTTCAAATTGAGTCCAAGTTTACCAAGAAGATTGAGATCCAAAACCCCTCGAAGGAGTGTAGACAAGTTAAGTCGGATGTCCACTGCAAAAGAATGAATTGACCCAAAGTATGTCTCGAATGCTCTCCAACAGGCTGGAGAAATTTGAAGATGTTAGCTACTAGATATAAGACAATAGAAGGACCAAGACAACTGACGTTGGAAGAGGTTTAGCGAAGACTGGAAGCGCGCATTCACAGTGTTCACAACGGTCTGGAATTGAGTAAACATGGCTTTGACGATCACTCCGAAGGCAGCCTGTTTCAAATAAAGGGTAAGCAACATGGTACAATGTGAGATCAAATGACTGTCAGCGTATTCAAGAAGATATACGTACGTCTCGACCAAGAGGATCGCATGCGCATTGTTGGAAATTAGGAAATCGGGCCTGCAATTGTTGGACGGTTGTGGTGATGGTGGTGACCGCGACTTGGGCTTGGCTTACAGCAGTTATCTGGCCGTTACAATTTTGGAGAGCTGTGGTCGAGGTTTGAAAGTATGAGGTGACTGTCTGAACGGTTGTTGTTTGCGCAACAACACTCGCTTGTCTGACTGCGAGCTCTTTGACAGGAGATACATCACTATGGGTGATAGTAGACAAAATAATCAGCCACTTCTGGGATGATGAGCAGATCGGAGGAATGGACAAAAACCAACCGCAAAACACCAGCTTTGACAGTGACTAGAGGAAGAATAGACAAGAAATCAAAAGATCAGAATTCGGCGCGACAAGAAGACGTAGGTTGAAGATAACACGAAGGAGAGATGTAGTGAAACATTTACCAGCCAAAGCCAAAGCAGTAGAAAGCCAGGATAGATTCATATTGCAAAGTTTTTATATATAGCAAATTGTACTTTCAAGGAGATCAAATAGAAATGAGGATATGCAAATTTTAGCAAAGAAGGGAATTGATGAAGTTACTGAAGTTCAAAAAGAGTCGTGCTTTTATACTGTTCATGTCCCCAAACCTAAACGGGGGAGAAATCTATCATTGCACAAGAGGTGGCATTTTGCAAGACAACCGCGTTCAGCGTCGTTGGGATTGTCTCTATGAGAAGGGTGAGATTTTTCTCTCGCCCGACATACAAAGACCTGCGTTTCCTCAAATTTGACCAAATAGTTTATATAGATATCTCAGGAGGAATTCAAAATTGATCCTCAAATGCAAATGGTGGCTGTGTCAAAGTTGAGCAGTCTCGCAACTTCATCTGCACTGGACACCCTCTTTGCGTACTTGAAAATGTACTTATTTTATTGTATCTGACATTGTCAAGGTGGTTTGATATTATGATGGAAAAACTTGGTTTCTATTTCTTTTGTGTCATTGTGAAGAGATGTAGTTTTTATGAATCCTCTCTTCTTGGCTCACATTGACAAAAAACAATGGGATATATGTATAATCTTGTAAAATCGTTCTTTCAACAATTATCGCATAAATTCAAATGCCACGTAATCTGGAATAAATCAATCAGAATGATCAGGATATCAAGACTGTCATAATACGTTGCAATTTCTTGGCTTAGTTAAGTAAAAAGTTGAAACACACGGCTGAAGGTAGCGACCGTGAAAGGAGCAGAAAGACGTTGGGGAAGCGCGGAAGGGAAAAAGCACTTTTATGTCTCTGAGATGATCAAAATATCTCAAGATACGCTTTCAATTTCGCTGGTTCTTGTCCCACATGACAAAGAAATCTTGGCCGTCAATTTGAGGTTTCTCACTTGAAGATATCACTTACATACCCAGCACTACCCCTGCGGGTTACTTTGCTTGGTAGTTTTAGGGTCACTTCAGAATCCAGATAGAATAAAACCACTGCTCCTCTTGAAACCAAATCACATATGAGAAAATGTTTTCTGAAACTCTCCACATAGCTAGCATGGTCATCCATCAGATCGATTTGTTTAAATGGCTGGCTAAGTTTACCTCCCAAACTTGAACATTTTGGTGAGGGATTTTGGCTAAGCATTAAGGATGGGAACTTGGAAGTGATATTGCCAAAGTGTTCAATCTGTCAGACTTCCTCAGTTAAAGAAATTCACGGTATTTTAGGATTATGCTTCGTTAATACAATTGAAGAGCGCTTCACTTTAGAATTTTGGAAACATCATGATCAAATCGATGCAAAAGGATAAAAAGATCTGAACAAAGAATTCTCACAAGTATGGATATCCTCATGATTGATTGACAGGATTTTTTTATATTTTGATTAGATCCTCAAATCAATCAAACGAATTTAAAAATGCTATAAATCTTTTTATTTATGAAGACTTCATCTTCTGTTTTACCCAAGCTTTTAAACTTTTATTCCAAAGTCGATGTCATAACGCTCACCACCTCATGCATGCTGATCATGGTGATAGTAAACCAATCATTGAAACAAAAAAAAGCTTGTCAAAGTTTTCTCACAAAGAACAATCGGAAAACTTTGTAAGATAGACAGTAGAGAAAGGATCAAACCTGCTTTAGATCAGATCACAAGGTTTTAAATGAAGAAAAAGAAAAAAGTGAAAGTTTTTGTATACCCTTCTTTGATAGCATGCAAAGAAATCAATCTCACCTCTCTAACACTTATAAGTGACACTCACAGCAAATCGGACTGATCAAACTTTCCGCGTCAATTTCCTTGAATTCTTACCGGAAAACCTTCAAAAGCTTTTAGAAATCAAAACTACAAAAACTCATTAGATGATTCAAACGTGAGACTGACAAAACTCTACTCTTACTTGTGTACTTCCCTATCATTTCAAACACTCAATTTATCTAGTCCTTACATCCATCAATCCCACATTTTCTTTTCCTTCAATCATTTTCAACTTTTAACCTCTTCCAAATATCTATGACTGAAAAAAGATTGTAATTCCGAATCCGGATCAGTCTCTCTATCTCTATCTCTAATTTTATAATTCACCAAGTTTGAATTCCAATGGCTTTTGTCATCATTTTTCAATTCATTTTAAGATATTTCAAGTTGGAATTTCATTCTTCAATCTTCTTCAAAACCTATATCCTTAGACTTTTTCAATCAAGTCTTTTTGTCTTTGCTTACCTGTACTATCTACTACATATGAGATCATATTGATGTCCAGGAATTGGTTTATCCCACCTCTTCAAACCAACAAAGTCCATGCTATTGTTGAAAGATGATTTCAACACACACTTGCGCACTTTTTCATCAATATTGTCTCACTTGGAAAAAATCCTCATCATAACTCAATCGCGATCAGTTTTTTTTATCAACTCAAACATTGAACTTGAGCACTGAGAACCTCCTGATAAAGCTCATCCTTTAAAGGTATTACTTCTTACTCACCTGTTAAAGCCAAAAGAGACAGAAACTAGATACTTCATCAACTTCAAAGGATAATGATCAATCACATATTTTTTTAAGCAAAGTATGATGTATACAATAATCGCAAAAAAGTAGCTAGATAAGAAGCGATACGTTATTGAAAGATACCTTCTTCCCTCTTTTTCACTCTGAGCTCACAAAGACCATAAAGACATCCTACATATCTTTCCGTTTGGTGGTTCATCTTTTTTCAATCTTGGAAAACAAAAAAACCCTTCAATGAACTCATGTGGAAACTTCTTTGGCTTCTCCATTTGTTTGTTTTTTAACTTTCTTAGGTTTTAATCCACGAGCCAAGATTGCTGAAAGTTCTTCATCCTGAACTTTCACTTCACTCTTCACTACTTCTGAAAGCTGGCCTGTATAGAAGTGAGGCTGAGGTGTGATCCTTGAAGCTCCGTTCTTAGTCACCACAAATGTTACAAAGTATTGAGCAGTGAAATCTTTCGAATCAGAGGTCGTTCTATGATCTCCAAGAAAGAAACAATCAGTTACTCTGAGCTTTCAACAAGTGATTCAAGTTAACAAATTGAACGCACGTCACTTCAAATTCTTTCAGAAGTCCATGTTGTACACATTCTTTCACTCCCATCCGAGCTTTTGTTTGATCTTCTAATTTACGTAATGTAAACGGAAACGCGCCTGCCTTCTTCACAATCTCACCATATGTAGCCCGAGAAGTCTTCATCTTTAATTGATAAGACGATGTTGTCTTCTGAAAGATCGACGTTCGGTCACCATGTGCTTTAGACTACAAGGGAGAAACGATGAAGCCCCGTATCAGTATCTACAGCTTGATCGGTTTGACAGTCATTGAAGCTCGCACCTTAGTATCTCCCCCGGTTGTAAGCAAGACATCTAGTCCAAAGACGTCTCCTTCCTCAAAGACAAAGGTCGAGTCCTTATCCCGATGCTGTTCAGTAGTCGGGAATAGATTGATTGTCTTCTTTCCATCAATCACACTCTGATCGTGTTGATGTGAAACCATCCCTGTTGTGTGTGTCATACGATCCGCATCACAAAACTGATCAACTTCTTGAGCGTCGTAATTTGAGGGATTTAGATTCACCTTCCATTCCTTTGATCGAACCATTATACTCTTTCAGAAGTTTCTGCACACCGTCAGTCACGTCCCAGTTTTTAGCACCTGGCTTTACCAATCGAAGCGCCAACTCAGTGGCATTGTAAGCAGCTGCTAACAGATCCGCTTTCGGACCTGTGACAGCAGCAGTAGCCGAAGCACCAACCACCACGCTGAGGTGTATAAGTAAGCAAAAGTCAAGTTTGAATAAGTGAACTTAGAGCGACTTTAAGCTTCGTTGATGATACCCACGTTTCAGCAATGATAGAAGCGTATCCATCGATGTGAGAACCCAACATGATCTTCACTACATCCCCATCTTGAAGTTCTTGAGTTGCACCCGCATCTGTGGGCAAAGGTGTGAAATGACACAAGACGCTAAGAACCGTAAAAAGAGATTGATACTAAGTCAAATGAAATTCAAAAGTAAAGAAAAGAAACAAGAATAACTGAAATCAAATCAAATCATCTTACTTGTTAATACTGATCGTACAAGGAAAGGCGATACCCTTCTTAGTAGGATTTTTTTTATCTTTATTATAAACCGATGCACATCCTTCTTCAATAGATGTATCACCTTCTTGACATAAGCTTAAAAGATTAGATCCTTTAACAGCTTTTGAGATCACTAATTTCAAAGCTTTAGATGCAATCTCAGCAGCAGTTTTGTCTATTCAGAGTTTTTATCAAGTCAGACAAACAAATTTGAGTCAGGTTTCAAGTCTGTAGGGTTTAGCAAAGGTAGGGTTTTAAGAGGATGTGATTTTGAAGCTTACATTTGGTTAAGATGTCAACTGGTAAAGCAGTAGAAGTAGGTTGATCGACTGGTTTTGAACTTTCGGTGGTTTCAGTTGGTTTTTGACTGGCCATTTTGGTTTGATAGAGCTGAGAAGTAGGTAGTTTAGGTAGGTAAACAGGTGATGCGAGTCAACAACGAGAATGGCAGAAGTTTTCCTTCGTGTGTGACAGGTCAGTGAAGTGAATTCTTGGAATGAACAACAGACCGATCGCACACGTGACAGGTAGGTCTGGTAACAGATTGCCGGTAAGCCGATTAAGATTGGTGAAAGTAATGTAATTTTTTTCATCTTTTTTTTTGAAAATCTTGGCTTACACTTCTTTACTTCACCTTTACAATCCATCATCACAGCAAAACCAATTAATTTAAAAAACTTTGAATTGGTCAACAGCCAAAGCAGATTGAAGATGAGTTCAGTTGAGTGATACTTTTCAATTTGATCTCCATCATCACTCAAAACTAATCATCTATCATCATTCTTTCCAATAGATTAAACCTTTAGACGCTTCTTTAGCCATCACTGAATTAGAAAAATATCCAAGAAAAGATGGTCTAAGTCTTCATGAACTTATGGACTCAACAAAGTAAGCAATACCCTCATTCTTCAAACCCATTCACATCCAAAAAAAAACCTATCATCACTATCAATCTCAACATGATTTCTTCATCACAGATTCGGTGGTTTGACGTACAATGATTTCCTTCTCTTACCTGGTCATATCGATTTCTCAGCATCTGAAGTGAATCCTTTCTTTATTTTTCAACTTACCCAAAATAAAATTCAATAAACAAACAAAGTCTAATGAAACCTTTTTTTGTTTACTTCATCAGGTCTCATTAGACTCACGTATCACTCGAAACATTTCACTCAAAACTCCCTTCATCAGCTCACCTATGGATACAGTAACTGAAACTGATATGGCAATCACTATGGCTGTAAGCTTAAGAGGAAAACCAACTTATCCTCTTTTCATCTCAACTAACTTTGATTTGACAAAAAAATGTAATTAAAACTTTAGCTCTTAGGTGGGATTGGTATCATTCATCATAATATGCCAGCTCAGCTTCAAGCTTCAATGGTTAGAGCCGTGAAGAAATATGAAAATGTCAGTCTTATTCATTGAACCCGCTTCTCTCAATCCTAGCTAAGCTTGTCAAACTTCCTTCTGATTAAATTGATTCTCTCATTTCACTCATACGATCTTTCTTACCCTTAGGGATTTATCACAGACCCGGTTTGTTTAGCTCCTGAAAATACTGTTTCAGATGTTTTGGCTGTAAAAGAGTCTCAAGGGTTTTGTGGGATTCCTGTAACAGGTATGTGGAGTTATCTTGTTTTTTTCTTACACTTTCATCTCATCACCTTTATTGATGGTTTCTTTTTGGATGTTTAGATACTGGCAAACTTGGTGGACTTTTACTTGGAATTGTCACCGCTCGAGATATTCAATTTAGATCACCAGATCAACCACTCTCAGCTGTGATGACTCACTTATCAGATTTAGTGGTAGGACCTCAAGGCATCACATTGGAGAATGCCAACACGATCCTTCGTGATTGTAAGAAGGGAAAGTTACCACTCGTAGATGATCAAGGTCGATTGAGATCACTTTTGGCTCGAAGTGATTTATTGAAGAATAAAGATTATCCTTTGGCTAGTAAGAAGCCTGCAAGTAAACAATTACTTTGTGGTGCAGCTGTGGGAACCCGAGAGGCAGATCGGGATCGACTCTCGTTACTTGTGGAAGCTGGATTAGATGTAGTGGTCTTGGATTCCAGTCAGGGCAATTCGATTTATCAAATCGAAATGTTACGTTGGATCAAGCAGAGGTTTCCAGAATTAGATGTGATTGCTGGGAATGTGGTAACAAGAGAACAAGCTGCACAACTGATTGCAGCAGGTGCAGATGGATTGAGAATCGGAATGGGTAGTGGTTCGATTTGTATCACTCAAGAGGTTTGTGCAGTAGGACGACCACAAGGATCGGCAGTTTATGCAGTAGCTGAATTTGCAAGTAAGTTTGGAGTACCAGTGATTGCAGACGGAGGGATTTCGAATGTAGGACATATTGGAAAAGCCATTGCATTAGGTGCATCAGGTGTGATGATGGGAGGACTTTTAGCCGGTACGACTGAATCACCTGGAGAATATTATTATCATGAAGGTAAACGATTGAAAAAGTATCGAGGGATGGGTAGTTTGGATGCCATGGAACATGGTAAAGCTACACAATCGGTCGTTAAAAAAGAAATTCAAGGGTCTAAGAAATCTGAAACGTATGAAAATGCGGCGACTTCACGTTACTTTTCTGAAAGTGATGCAGTTCGTGTAGCACAAGTTGAGTGATTTGACTTCAATCAAAGATGATCACATTTAAATTTATCACACCACTTCTTCATTACTGACATTTCTTGTTGGTCTTTGATATTTGATTTTTTGATGGGTTGGGTTTTCAAAGGGAGTAACAGGAGCGGTAGTAGATAAAGGATCCTTGAAGAAATTCGTACCTTATCTTTTTACCGGTCTACAACATTCATTACAAGACGTAGGAATGAAATCTATTCAAGACTTAAGGTCTGGAGCGGATTCAGGTGAGGTGAGGTTCGAATTGAGGACGGCTAGTGCTCAGGTCGAAGGAGGGGTACATGGATTACATTCGTGAGTTTATCTTTTTTGTTTTGTTTGTATACTTACTACCTTCGAATTTGGTTTATTGAAGTGATTGATGTTCTTCTTGAAATTTGGTAGGTATGAGAAAAGGTTATTTTCTTAAAGAGGTTTGAAAATCAGTTTGCTTGAAGTATCATCTTTTTCTTTTTCTTTTTTTTCTATTTCCTATTTCCTATTTTTTTGACGATGTGAAAAAGAAAAAATCAAATTAATTGAACATTTCAAAAAAAGAAAGATCTTAAATTGAAATTTAAATCAATTGGAAACTTTGAATGAGAAAATCTTTTTTTTTCTTTTTGATCTTGATTTGATTTTTGTCTTTTCCTCTCTTTTTGGTTTTTGAATTCTTAATTAAATTGATTAAATTGAAATGATGATTATAGATCTATATCTTTTTTTTTCTGGTTCTGTTTTTTTTAGTTTGGTTCTATAGTTCATCTTTGTTAAAAACTTATTGATGAATTCCAACAAAAAGGATGAGTTTTTTTTAACCAAGTTCTATTTAAAGAGATGAATGTATATCAAAATTTGATGAAAAAAATCAATCCAATTTTCGCATGAAGATGAATGAAAGGAAATCAAGAAATTGATAAAAAGTATTTAATTCTCTTTTAAAGAAATCTATTCCAAACTTTAAAATCTTCATGACCTTCTCACATCTTACAAATCACTTCATCTTTCAATTCTTAAATCAAATCAAAATAAAACCAAAAAAATCCCTCATCTAATTCAAATACCCTATAGATCATCATTAATTCTTAACCCAAAGCTTAAGATTAACAAACCAATTTATTTCAAGACTCTCTCTCTCTCTCTCAATGGTTTAAAATAAATCCATTGATGAAAAAAAAAAGATAAAGAAGTTCAACCCCAACTCATCACTGATATTAAATCCTGTCTTCATAAAATAAATGAACACAAGGCGAAAAAAAAAAGAATTCACTCATCACTCATTTTTCATCTATACTATCGAAAAAGTTAAACTTCAAATCACTTTTTCTCCTTTTTGTTTTTCTTCTAAATCTTACTCAAAAAACTGATTTTTAAAGAAGTTCAAACCTCACTCATAATTAAGAGACGATTGAGAAAACTCCAACAGAAAAAAAAAGAGAGAAGACTAAAAAGAAGAAAATAAGGAAAACTTATGATCATCAGAGAGAAGAAAGAAAGAAAGAAAGAAAAAAGCCGGAAAAAAATGAACAAACACAAAAGAGTTAAATTCGTTTCAAAAACAAGTGTTTGATTATATGAAAAAAAAAGATTGAAACAAATAAATATCTTTCAAATTTTTTGATCGAATGGGTTTAGATTACAAAAAGTACTAAGAAAAAATCCAATTTTCAATCTCGTTAGTTAACTTCAATCTTGATTTCAACGTTTCTTTCAAATAAGAAGTTAGATCCAAACTCACGTCTGGAACTCTTCGTGAAACAAGTGGTTCTCCAGCACGTGGCGCCGGATCAAATTGTAGGCTAAAGCAATCCATCAAAATCAATTAAGTAAAAGGATTGCGTTGATGATCTAGTGTAGACAAAGAAGTGTATCTTACAATGTAAATTTATTGTGTTCATCGATTTCCATAATCGCAGCTTGATTACCACATCGGTAACAATAGTTAGGTGCAGAGAAGATAGTGACTACATTTCTCTCATGTGACCAATTGTAACCTTCCATCACAAGTTGATGGGCTCTTGCTATAAGAAGAACGTCAGATCTTTCATCCTCTCCTTCACAGTTCTGATATGATCAATTCAACTTACCAACAAGTGTGAGACCATTGTTATGATTGAAAGCATCCGAAATATCTTGTCCGAATGTGTAACCAGCTCCTCGAGGAGAGATACCCCATCCACAACGATCATCAGGGTCAGACCAGAGCAAGTCACACATGGGTCCTTCATGAGGCACTTCTTGGATTCGATCAATGGATCGGATATGATCCAGCGTGTCAATCGAAGGTGATAGTCCACCATGTAAACAAAAGATCTGGAATCACAAGAGTAGGATCGCGTATTAGAATTGAGTGATGAACTGATAAACACCAATTCAAACGTTACCTGTTCGTCGATCAGAGCTGTAAGAGGTAAATAATCAAATAAATCCGTGAAAAACTTCCACACGTTCGCATTTCCATACTTCCTCAAACATTCGTCATAGAATCCATAGACCTGAGTGATCTGTCTACTCTCATGATTCCCTCGAAGGATCGTCACTCGATCACGATATCGTACTTTGAGAGCTACAAGAAGAGTGACAGTCTCAACCGAATAATAACCTCGATCGACATAATCTCCCATGAATAGATAATTAGTATCAGGTGAATTACCACCGATCCTGAAGAGCTCTGATAAATCATGCTGTAGGTATTTGTGATCAAGAGGACCAAAACGTTAGACGTTGATGGGGAAACACTAGAATCAGCTTAACGGAATTGCCCAGAGCGATTCATATGTTGATAAATGAAAGATGAGTATCCGAAAGAATGTAGCAAAGACGCACAAATTGACCATGAATATCACCGCATACAGTTACCGGACATCGAACGGGTTGTACATTGGATTCCTCCTGTAATGATCAGATCCAAAGAAGGAAAAAAATGTAAAAAAAAGGTTAAAAGAAGATTAGGGGATGAGATGAATTAGGTATGAGGCTCATTGTCTTTGCTGTGTTGAATGAGCCCTTCTGGTAAGTTGAGAGTAGAACAGAGGGACTGATGAACAGATCAACGAACCATGAGGATCTCTCTAGCCTAGAAATCGGTTGTGATGTTTGGAAATGATGATAGAAAGTTAAGTCAGATTGAAGTTCGAATGGAATCGAGAGAAGAGAAGAGATGATAGGAAGTGATTGACCTTTTCACATAATCGTTTAACGTCTGCTTCTGTGAGCTGCTTACACTGAGAAAGGTGAGAAACCCATGAATCGATTTCGGCTGTTTGTTTGGAAAGAGAGTTGAGGAGACGATCAATAGATGAGTGTGATATGAATGTTTTGAGGAAAGAAACGAAAGATCACTTACAATTGTCCATTTAGAGTGATGGTTTGATGAAGTGGATGATGATGATGATTGATTTGATGGTTCTTTCGTTAATCTTTGCTTGATGATTGATCTTTAATCGGTTTCTATTGATCTGAATGAGTTCTTTGGTGATTGAATTGAAGTTCGATTGAAATGTTTGATTAGTTAAATGGTCCTTTACCAACCTAAACAGTCAAAGGGGATAGGTAATCAATCAAATCGGAAATCACACTATGTAGGGTAACTGACTCTGATCGGTGACATGAGAGCTGACACTTGAAACTCTACTTTCATTTCCTTCTCGGCGCACAGACTATGTATTGGCTGTAAATGAAGCCTTCTTGACTTGCGTGCATAAGATACACTCGCTGAACTCCAAGCCAACATAGTTTCATTTCGCTACTTTTCTATTTTGCTTTTATATTCCTTCTCCATCTTGGTCAGGTTCCTTCACTTGAGTTTCTAATGTCAATGTCCTGTTTTTTTAAATCTCCTATAGCCCAAATTCCCTTTATCTGATTTGACCACTGAAAACCTTGTGCGTGAATCGTGTTGTTAATCAATAAAACATTCTTTTGATTTGATTGGCGTCTACGTATGAGTAGCTTACTTGTTCTCAATCGTAAGTTTCTCTGATCAGTTCAATTGAAGCTTCCCATGGCTTTTTCTTTCTGAAATCTTGATTTTTGAGCTTGTGACCTAACTCAGCCATAAATTGTATTTCTGAAAGAAGAGTTATAAATTTGTTAGTAAACCTCAATTTTTCTTTGTGTAAGAGAAAATATCTCAAGATGAATTTTGAAAGTCTCCAATGTTGAAGATCAAGCTCAGACAGAATTCCTTAGACTACATGTTTGATCACTCTACATAACTCTTAAAAAACCAAAAAGGTAAACCAAAGTTGTTCTGAGAAAGAAAATTTCAAAATGATTCATAGGATTCATATATCTTCATTAAAGAGCTCGTGATTGGGAAGTACAGTTGGACATTTTAACAAAGAGAAAAAGTTGCTTACCACTCATTTGATCACAGATCATCAGAGTCAGACTAGTCAAACTTCAAGAGTTTTCAGTGTTTAATTCAAGATTCAATGAATTCTCTTGGAAATTCATTCATCACATTCAATAACTCCATATCAAAAAGAAAGATATGAGACACAAAGACTAGTAAGCTCTTTATTTGTAAAGGCATCAATAGAGCTCTTTTAAATAGAGAATCAGAAAATATGAATTTTTGACCTGATGGACTTTAAATAGAAAATAGAAAGATATGCATGATCAACCTGATCATTTTCAAGTTTAGGAATGATCTTGAATTGTCTTAAGTCTAATTCTTTTTATTTGAAATCTAATGAGAAAACAAGTGTCTTATCAAAGGCCAATTGACTGCAAATCCAAGAAGAGATAACATATATGAAAATGATGAGATGTTCTCTGAACCAGAGTGACCACCACCACCCCCTGCTCGCCTTGCACTGACCCTAAGTCTTCTTCCAGGAAGTGGAAGTGAAGATCCTACATGTTGAACCTTTTCATTAAATTTCTCTTTGGACGACGCAATTTCCAAGTTTGATGAATGGGTAGATTTTTCAAGATCACCTAACATCCCTTCCTCCTCTTTGTTCTCTGGTGAGGTCAAGATTTTATGTAAGTATGGAGGAGGTCCCTGCTCCTTTAATCTTTGACTTGTTCTTTCTGATTCAATTAACTGGTTGTGTATTTCTGGATATTTCACAAGGTTCTGACCACCAGCTGGACTTAGATCCATAGCATTCCCAATGCTTTGTGCAGAAGCAGGTGACCAGTTTGTTAGACTAGCCATGCTTTGTGAGACTAAGACAAGTAAGAAACCAGCTATCAACTGATCAGATTTCATCTTGAACAACTCTAAAGGTTCTAAGTGTCAGATATCCTCAATGAGATAGATTTTGAAAGATTATGAAATAAGTCATCTGTGACAGAAATCCTAAAGAAGATAGAGAATGAAAAACTAACTTTATTATTCGATTGGAATAAGTTAAGAACTTTTGGTTTGTATACAATCTGAGAATTGTAATGATGAAATCTTTGCTCAATAATCCAAAACTACAAAATGTGATGATCTCAAACTATGTGAGCCATAGTATTATGTAAGAGGATGATTCTAGCAAAGAGAAAAAAAGTTCAACTCACCCTGAGATGCAAGATGAGACTGAAAATGTTGGAAACTTTTAGATGATAAGACAAATGGTGAGAGAAGATTGGGAGGGAAGAAAGATAGCTGATGGGAAAATTCAAGATCATACGTCATATGGTACGCTGCAGGACTGGTTTTATACCTTGAGAATGATCAGAGATCACTCATTACCAAGTTACATAAGTAAATGGTATTATCAACATATCACACTTTACTTGAGTCGGTATGAGTCGGTATGTCTGCCTTTATCGCTACCCACATCTGACTCCACTGCGTCAGCGCCCGGCAACACCTTGGCGGATGAGTTTTCATCTTTTGTGGTTCGATCGCTGTGGGGCAACAAAGGCAGTGTACCTCAAACATGTCATTGATGTCATTGTAATCGATCTTTCATCATGATTACCTACTGAATACACGCAGAGTGTGTTTCACACGCAGCTTTCGCATTTTCTGAATCACGGAAAAGATTGATTTGTTAAGGAGATGGGTTTGATTGACTTGCAAGATTATACGGGTTACTCCAAGACTAAGAACGTTTGTAAGATCATCTTATCATACCAATTGACTTGGTTCTCTATATATCAGATTTTGGACAAAGTATATGATGATTGATGTGATGAAATCCTTTGTGACAGGTTTCATTTGGAAAAGTTGAGCAAAGGAAAGGGTTTCTAAACTTGATCGATTAAAGGAAACATTAGTTAGAAATCTAGATCCATCCAAGATTTGTTCATTTTGAATTTTCCAAATTGATTGTTTTAAAAACGATTTAATGAGAATGATTTTTCAATCTTCCTTTAAGCACAAGATTAATTACATTTCATAACTTCAAAGCAATTGAAAAACAAACAAAAAATATATGATGACAAAACACATATATATGTAGGAGACTTTTTTTGTAAAGGATTTGATAGGATTCTTCTCATACATAAATTTCTGCCTAGAGTATGAACAGAACCACAAGGGAAAATGTGGATAGACAAGCTATACATCAATTACATCCCTGTTCATTTCCACTGTGTACATCTTATCCAATTCAAGTACAGTTTCAAAATTCCAGCCTGAATTATTTTTATCTCCCAACTAAGAAGAAAACAAGTGCCTGAATATCCTGAACCGCCTGATAAGGGGCCAACTGATTGTAAGTCTCATAAGATACAACACTTGCGAGGTCTTGGAGCTGGTACTTAGGTCAGAGTGATAACTACCCCCAGGCCTTGAATTGGAACTTGAACTTGAACTTGAACCTGCACTTGAACTTGAATCCCCTACTTCTCTCAGTCTTCTGTCAGAGAGTGATTCGTATCCTACATCAAGGACATCTTGATTCAAGCTTTGATCTGATCTATGTGATTCTATGAACTGAATGTATGTATCTGAAGATTTCCCAAAGCCTAAACCGCCAGCTGGAGTAGGTTCACTAGGATCTCTAAACCTATATAAAGGGCCATGTTCCCATCTTGCTATGGCAGCCATGGTTTGTGAGATTAGTCCAAGTATCAAACCAGCTACCAAACGATTATATCTCATTTTGTAAAAGTCTATAGATCACAGGTTTCAGAAAACCGATGAGATTCTAGATTTTTGAAATTGTGAAATGGTCGATTTATGATATGAAAGGCAAGGAAGAAGGTAAAGATTGAAGGTCCGACTGTCTTACTTGATTTGAACCAACAGATGGATCTTGGTTGTATGGTATATGAAAGTTGTGTTGATGAAATCTTTGCTTAAAAGTTGATAACTACAAATCATGATGTTAATCTATATGAGCCATAGTATCATTTGCAAAGAGAATTGCCCCAGAGTGATTAACAAAAATTAAACCTACCTTAAGATGTAATGCACGACTCGAAAAGGTGCAGGACTTTTGGATGATAGGAAAAAAGGGTGAGAGAAGAGCGCGAGTGTTGGAAAAAAAACCTGACGGGAGATTCTTGGTAGAGGTAGATCAGGAGGTTCCTAGGATTGATCAGGAAGTCCGACTCCAACTGTGCTCAAATGTCTTTGGATTGATTGGTTCAGGAATTGTTTTATACCTTCAGTATGACCCATACAGCAGTCTTTGCCATGTCAAGTAGAGAGTATTACTTGTTGCACTTTATGCAAGTCAGTATGAGCAGACTGGTGAGCTTCATCAAACGTAGCCACTCGCGTTGCTTAAACGGAACTGAGATCGACGCCCCGTGACATGAAAGTCTTCACGGGAGATTCATCAGGTTTGATTGCTGTGCACCCAAGGCAGTGTAACTCTAACATTTCATCCTCACGATTGGCTTCTGGATTCGCCCAGAGTGTGTTTCACAACCTCTACATCTTCTTGATCACAGGGATCATTGATCATGTCAGGGAGATGGTCTTATTGACTGACCACAATTCATACGAGTTACTATGTACAAGACTGAGAACATAGTCTCATCTTTTCAAACAGATCAATTTGCGTAAATTATATGTGTATATATAAGAGTTTACGCAAAAAAGATATCGGCGTACACCATTGAGATTTTTTATTTTGAGTTGGATAAATAAACTTTTGTAAAAGTCAAAACGAAAAAAAACACGTCACGTTTATGTCGATTGTGATTTGAGAAATCCTGAGAAATACTCGATATTTAACTTATAAGCTTCACCAGATTTGATAGTACATACGAGAAGTGAAAGAATGGTGCAGGTAATAAAATGTGATCTCCAAGTGAATAAAAGGTTGGCTATAAGTTGATCTATGAATTTTCAGTTTATGTCTCCCTTCATCCACATTCCAATTATCAAGCTTGAATAAGATCCAAGATCTCTTCATACAATAGAATATTCCATCATGATATGCTTTCACTCAAGATTTTTGTTTTTGCTGCTCTAGCTAGTCAGTGAGTTTATCTTCTTTATTCCCCTCAATCTCAATAGCCGTCATCTCCGCTTCTGCCACAGGAGATGATGAAACGTCGTAAGTCAACTATGACTTCTTTCGTTGATTTATTGACAACAATTGCTAAAAAGAGAAAGGATCGTGTCCAATACCTCTCAAGGACTCCTTCAAAGAAGATCTATAGATTGATCTCCTCAAGCTATAGTCAAAAGATCGCAAGAGCAAAGTTGCCTAGACTCATCTTCATATATCAACATGCTGATTTTCTTTTGAGTTATCTTGTTCTAATGGGTCTTGAAACTCCTGATGAAAGGAATGAATGTTTACACTCTACGAAACCACCATGTCCACCACGTTAGATCTAGTTTATTGCTCATTTCACTTATGGCAAATCGGATCGGAGTTGGAGGAGCGGATTGAGTGATGAATTCTTTATGACTAATGCTCATCTTTATCAAATCTCACCAATCACTCTCTAAGCCTTTGTGTGATGTTATCTTATCATCGATCTTGCTGATATATTCGGTCTGGCCTACTTAACTACAATTCATACATACCAGAAGTGACTTGTCCATCCTCTGTTATATGGTCTTTTTCCCATACCATAAACCCTTTAGTTTATCCTTGAAGGTTCTTTGAGAAATTTTGAGGACATGATAATAAGGATGAGGCCCAAGTTTATGATAAAGTGAATAGCCTCTTTCCTATCTTCCCGCTGAGTATTCTTTTGATATTGCATGTGTTCTCGAAGAATTTTTAACACCGCTTCCTCGATCTTTCACTTTGATCATCCGTTTTGAGGCTAATAAGCTATTATTAAGTTTTAAATCATGAACTCTGGTTAATCATACCATCAAAGCTCATAGCTCAAGTTCACCTGATTTCTTTCATGATTCAAATGTATCAATGGCTTTCAAGTACCATCAAAATTCCAAAAATAAAACATATGTAAGATGATCTGACAAATCTGAATACTATATGTTCATTAAACTTTTCCTTTTCTCTGATTTGATTCATTTATGTATGTCTCTCATTCAGTCTTCTTGTCATCTTTTCTCAAATCTCTACTTTATGCAGTACATTCTTCTTTTCTGCTTATTCCATCTCTCATGATCTATCACAGGAATTGGATCTCCTCCGCTTTTCATTGGATCGCTGTGAGTTGATTCACACAGCGATTGATAGTGTGATGAGATGTGTTGTATCATCTTGCTGATGAATGTGTTTTAGTGCTGATGAATGTGGGGTGGTGTTTGTGTGTGTGTAATTATGAAATTAATGGTTTTGAAGTTTGAGCTCTCGTTGATTGATGGGTTTGTTTTGTCCTGAGACTTGAAGTTGAAAAAAAGTATCGATTGATTGAAATTCTTTCTCTCTCTTTACCTTTTCGCTTTCAATTTCTTCTCTTGACCGTTAGAAATGCGAACACGTCCTTCGACCGATTTCATTTATTCTTCTTCAATCAATTCACCATCATTCAATTCACTTTCTCGTCGATTACCTCGTCCACCTCCCATCACAGGTGATTCGGATTCAAATCAAGCTCGTCAATTCGGTATTGTCATAGATGCTGGTAGTTCAGGAAGTCGAGTTCAAATTTTTAGTTGGCGTTCACATGAGTTAGAAGTTCAACTTCGTAAATCTGCATCTCAACCTTTGAACGTCTTACCTAGAGTCGAAACTGGCGGTGGTGATGGTCCTTTATGGTATCACAAAGTCGAGCCAGGTAAGGCTAATGTAGTCTTACTGATTGGGTGATTATCAAAGATAATGTAAAGCATCACAAGCAACCCAATCTTCTTGATAGTCATATGATCATCTTCAAACCTGTTCATTAGCTCTAATCGAATCTTTTCTTTTTCCTCTTCTCAAGGTATCTCTTCCTTTGGCTCGCATCCTCATGATGTGGGGGATTATCTCAAACCACTTCTCGATCATGCCCTCACCGTCATACCCGCTTCGAGCGTTTCGACTACTTCGTTCTATCTCCTTGCCACTGCCGGTATGCGATTGGTGCCCGCACTTCAACGTCAAGCTATCCTCCAAAACGCATGTGAATATGTCATGTCAAATTATCGATTTGTAATTCGGGATTGCGCAACTGACGTACGGGTGATTACGGGTGAAGAAGAAGGTGAATTCGGTTGGATCGCAGTCAATTATCTGATGGACGGTTTTGATGCTCATGACGGTAAACAAAAGGCTTCTACGTTTGGATTTCTTGATATGGGTGGTGCTAGTACTCAAATTGCCTTTGAACCCACTCACAATGAGCGTAAGGCTCACCCTGAAGCTCTTTCAAAATTACGATTACGATTATTGAATGGAGAAGATGTCATTCACTCGGTCTTTGTCACCACTTGGCTTGGATATGGAACCAATCAGGCTCGTGAACGATACTCACAGCAACTCTTGAATCAACACGGACTCGGAAATCAAACTATCCAATCTACATCTCCTTCTACCAATAAAATCATCAAAATCCCTGACCCTTGCTTACCCTCATCACTCAAAATTCCCTCCTCAATCGGAAGTCATCAATTCGAAGGTACTGGCGATTTCAAATCATGTATTAAAAATCTTTCCCCTTTACTCAATAAGGATGCTCCATGTGCAGAAGCACCTTGTCTATTTGATGGAAAACACGTACCTCCGATCGATTTCTCAGTGAATCATTTCATTGGAATCTCTGAATACTGGTATTCTACTCAAGAAGTTTGGTCTCTTGGAGGAGTTTATGATTTTGTGGAGTTTGAGAAACATGCTATTGATTATTGTAAGCGTGATTGGGATGAGATTGTTCGAGATCATAAATCTGGTACTAGATGGCCGACTACAGTTGAGATTTCTAGACTTCAAAGTCAATGTTTTAAAGCAGCTTGGATCATTAACATCTTACACGAAGGTATTGGGATCCCTCGGATTATCGATCAAGGTGGCTCTGGTGATCATGCTGGACATGCTAGTGATCGGGTGGAGAAAGCTGCTGCCAAAAACTTGAATTCTAAACCGCCGAGCTTTCAAAGTGTCAATGATGTTGGTGATGTACTTGTTAGTTGGACACTAGGAAAGATGGTACTCGAAGTCTCACAGAGCGCTCCTACTCCACTTCGTTCTATTCCACTGAAACCGAGTGCATCTGTTCTTGGGCCTTATGTTGAAGGGGCACGAGGAGTTCATTCTGCCCAAACCTCTGGAATGAAGTCTCGACTGAGTCATGCGGTTTCTCTAGTCGATCCAATGGCACTTGTTGGAGCTGGGGTGATTGGGATTTGTCTTTGGTTCTTTTGCCTTAGTTCAAGAGCAAGTTATAATCGACGATGTTGGCGAAGAAACGGACATCCTGGAGGGTATATGCTCGCATCAATAGAAGAGGGTGTAAATAGGAATAGTCTAGAAGGGATTGGATCTACTACTACATCATCAAGACCTGCTTCACCTCGACCACCCATGTGGCGTAATTCACCATCGACTGTTCGAACTCAGTCTTATCGAAATCATCAATCATCTGGTCCTGTCAGTTCACTTTCTCCGATTCGATTGGCTTACAAAGTCACTTCAGTGATTGTCAATCAAGCTAGATCCTGGTTGGATCGTCCATCAAAATCACCATCAGCAGCTTTAAATTATTTTCCAAATGTTGAATCAGGATTTGATTTACAACCAGAAGGTCATCCTACTATTCCACCTTCTTCTATCACTACCTCACTTGCTTCCGTCAATCACGCCAATTTTCCTGGTAATGAATCATCAAGACCTGGTTCAGATGATGAATATCCTATGATAGGTAATCATAAATTTAATTCGGAAAGATTAGCATTAGCCACACTAAGACCTCATAGTACAATACCAGATGATCGACCCAAACAAAGATTAGCCCATTCGCAATCTTTCAATACTCTTGCGGATTCGACTAACGAACTTGGTCTTCCTCTATCGAATCCAAGGATCTTTAGAAGAGAATCAAGCTTCACATCTGAAAGTAAATCATGTAGGGTAAGTGAAGATGGGATTGGAGGGGGGAATGGGATTGAGAATCATAGATTACAACCACCTCGAATGAGAATCTCATCTTCTAGTTCAGAAAGATTGATTGAATCACATCAAAATTGTAGTGTGGAATGGATGACCACTACCACTGGAATTGCGATTTCTCCTTCTCCAAGTCAAGTTAGTTTAAATGCATTTTTTACTAGAAAAGGACGTCATGATGATTAAGAAAAAGGGTTTTTTGGGGAAAGGAGGTTTTTTTCTTTTCTTTGTGTGTGTGTATATGTGTTTTGCAATTGATTTTTTTTAATCTTTGTTGTTATTTTTTTTAAAAAGGTTTGGGAGATTTGGATTATGAATTTTTTTTTGAGATGAATGAAAATTAAATCAATAGATGATTGAACATGGGTTTTTTGAACCCATTTTGTTCTTCTTTGACTTACGAGTTATGTAAGAGTATTAAATCTTTTTTTTTGAACATCTTTTTATCATGAAGATTTTTTTTTTCAATTTGTTTTTTTTCTTTTTGGGAAGAAAAGATATATAACTTGAATTCATTAAAGGATTGATTCATTGATTGGGATGGTACAAATGAAGTTTATTTGATTGTTGAACTTGAACTGGTTCTCAGATATTGAAGTGGGTTTTTTTTAAGTTGGGGTTATGAGATTGATTTTTAGTTGATTTTTTTTTGGATTTTGGGTTTTTTTTCTTTTTTAAATAAAAGTGATCATAAGTGTTTTTTTATTGATTTTGAAAAAGGATGATTTAGTTTTGATTTAGAATTGATTTTGAATGAAAAAAAAAGTTTGGAATTTGGATGGTTGAATTGAATTGAAATTCAAATCCCCCCCCCAAAAAAAAGCAAAACCAACAAAAACAAAAACCAAAAGGATTTAAGAGTTGAAGTTTGATTGATGGAGAGTATTTGTAAATTTATACAAAACTGATTTGAGGTTTCATTTTTTCTTTTCTTTTTTGTTTTACTTAACCTGGAATGATGTTTGAATGATTTTTTATTCTTGGTTTTCTAAAAGATATCAAACTATCTGGTGTAGAATGGGAAAAAACAGATTGGTTACCCTTTTGATATGAAGATTTATCATTCTGGTTGTTCTATGAATCAAAGTATCTTCAGGCAAGGTTGAGATGACTCGCCGGCTCTTTAACATGTTTAGGGTCATCTCCACTTGCTACTCATAACGATTCATAAGCTATCGTCTAGATCTTCAACTAGGATGACCGTAGGGTAGGTTCAAACTGACATTCAGTCCATCCAAGAACGCAAAAAATTCTGACTGAATTCGCAGAAAAAACTAAGAACGATACTCCAAAGAAGCAGCCAGGAGCTTTGACCATCGGCCGATCATATTTAATTCACGACGGGGTGTTTTTGAGCTACACTTTTGGGTGGGTGATGGGAAGACCCTCGTGCTCTCGGTGCAAGAAATCCACTTGATAATGGACTTATTTGTGGTGTGAAGTTTCGTGGAGTCATTTTTTCAACTCTAGATGATTATTGTGGAAGGCTGCAAACACAGGCATCATTCTAAAGAAATCCTCGGATTCTTGTACTGACCAGAAATTTTTTGAACTCGTGTTTCTATCAGAAATCAGCTCCGTCGCGCAGCTTCGTCATAGATCATCATTTCAGACTCCACAGCTGATATGACACCTCGACTGACCGTCCTTTTGAAGTGGACGATGTACACTATTGACCAATTTGACCAGTTTAGGTCCAGGTGTTACTCAACCATGGCCATCTGTCCTGGCTAGGTTGAGCTTCTGAGAAGGCGTCCATTCGTGACCATGTGATCACTTCCCTTGGATATGAGGCCATGTAGAACTTCCGGACAAGGATGAAAAGCCAGATGCACTGTCACAAGAATGGTCATATCGATAATACCTTTGGCTAAATTAACACTTCAGCATCGTGAACCGTTAAACGAAAACTGAACCAGATGAAGTACACATTCAATTTATAGACTCCAAAACCTCATCATGAATGCATTTTGTTCACTTCTCATTTCCATCCAGTCAAGTCAAATACAATGTAATCGTACTTTGAAAGACTAATCACACAAACCAGAGTGCAATCAATTTCCACTGAGCCTATAAAACTTATCTATTCATCACAATGACTTCTTCCCTTCCTTCCTCAGCCGAAAGACTCAGAGGTTTTGAAAGGTATCAAATATTCTTCAAATTGACCATCAAACCGATCAACATATCTTTTCATTTGCAGTTTTTACCAGTTTACTCACACGAAATCACACAACGACTTACTCACATTTCTTTGTAAAGCTTTCAAAGCCATCCACACGTCTCATTTAAACACATTGCTTCATAAAAACATTTTCACTTATTTTTATCTATCCGTCTATTAACTGCCTCAAGCACGAAAAAAATTCTCAAGATGATTCAAATTTCAGCTTTAACTTTGGCCATCAGCATGATGGTCATGATCACTTTACCTACTACTTATGCTTCTCATGGAGTACCTCATTCACATCATATTAAGATTCAGAAGAAAAATCATCGACATAAATCACCCAAAGCTCATTTCAATGGTCTTAATAGACAAGTGAAATCGACTGGTTATACACCCGGTCATTATAAATTAGTCTCTGAATCATCTGGTCACTCTTTCTTTGATAATTGGGATTTCTTTTCAGATGGTAAAGTTTTGATTCCATCACTTTTGGAACATCATCTTCAAATACGTAACTCAATCCATCTTCTTCCTTAAACTTTTCTCTTAAGCCGATCCTACTCATGGAATGGTTTCATATCAACCAGCCAATGAAGCTTGGAAATCCGGTTTAGTTTCTACTTCGCAAAATTCAGCTAAAATTCAAGTAGATAATTCTTCTTGGTTAGGTGAAGGTGAACCAAGAAAGAGTGTAAGGATCACAAGTAAATCTACTTTTAAATATGGTTTACTCGTTTTAGATGCTATCAAAATGCCATTTGGATGTTCCACTTGGCCTGCATGTAAGCCTCAATCTTCACCTCTTTCTCTTTCCTTGCCTTTTTTTCCTCATATCTTATTTGGATCTTTTTTTTTTTCATAGTTTGGACTGTTGGTGATAATTGGCCAATGGGTGGGGAGATTGACATAGTTGAAGGGGTGAACATGTTAACCAAAAATCAAATGACGCGTTGAGTCCAATTTACATTTTCTTTAAAACTCCGAACTACAGCCTAATCCATTTTCATTCTGAATCGTCAAAATCATCAGTTCATACCGCTTCAGGTTGTTCAGTTCAAACTCCAATGTCAAACTCAGCAATTGGTAATGTATTAGCCAAGAATTGTGATGCATCATTAGATGGGAATTCAGGTTGTGGAGTTTCAGATCCATCTGAAACTTCATTTGGTAAACCGTTTAATGAAAATGGTGGAGGAGTATTTGTGATGGAATGGAAACAATCTGGAATCACGATTTGGAGATTTTCAAGAAATCAAGTTCCAATCGATTTAACTTCCGGTCATCAACCTAATCCAAATTCTTGGTCAAATCATCCTCCATTGGCGCATTGGTCAAATGATGAATGTAATAACTTGAGTAATCAATTTGGTGAACATCGAATCGTATTTGATATTGTAAGTCTCTTTTCCTTGACTGTTCAAACTTCGAATGAAAAAGTTAAATTAATCCTTCGATTTATCTGAATTTTAAGACTTTATGCGGTGATTGGGCTGGATCACAAGGTGCTTACACTAGCAATGGTCAATGTGGTGGATCTTGTACAGAAGCAGTCAAAGACCCTTCAAACTTTAAAGACGCAGCTTGGGTTAGTATTGTTTCCTTTAAGAAATCTCCAAGTAAGTTGAATCACTGACACCTTTTATATTTCCACAGGAGGTTGCTTCAGTACGTCTTTACCAATGAGCATTATACCCATCCTTTGATTTATTTAACTTTATATAGCCACAGGATTTAGACCTTATCAAACGTTTTGAAACTTATACCTCTTTTCCTTTTTATGGATTCAATCACTTGCTCATCCCACTCTACGTTTGTCCGAGTTACGTCGTAAATTATTTGTATTCAATCATTCATACACTTAGACCTCTAGATTATGCAAGTTATGCTCATAAACAGTCAAGACTCAAGCAATGTTCCTACATTGTCAATTGAAAAACTAAAGAATGAGCCATTTCTTTTTGACATATGCACCATTGTGATTTAACAATTCTTGCAAGACCTTACTGAACTACTGAGAAGCGAAATTGTCACATCTGCAAATGACACCATAACTTTCCTAGAGGATCATCAATTTGTAGATCAGCCAGATTGAAAAAGCGCTAGAACAAGCTGACCAAGGAAATACCACAATGGCTGAATCACCAAGTAAACAACCAAGAACAACCCCACAGCTCAAATTGTATGTCCAGAGGTTCATCATTTGGGCAGATCCGTTAGGGCTTCCTGTGCACCACTGGATACTGGATTGTTGATCATTCCTCAGCTGAGATGAACATGAAAATGAAGTAGGCAATGGATTGATTGGTTTCCCTCTATCTGTCACCATAGGGTCTGATTCAATCCTTTCTTGTACTTGCAAAACTGCATGATTCATATGAGAAACCACTGATTTTTGAAAACTTATATATAAAACACCCTTGAGGATGCTACAACAGAGTTATAATACACTCAAGTAACCAGCTGAATGGTTTAAACTTCTATGATCATACTCTCAAACTTGTCAGAAGTCAAAGGTTATTGAAAGAAGTGCAATAATGTAAGTATAGACACTTGATCAAATAAAGAGAACTATGAAAACAATATCTGATTCTCATTTGAATCTGAATAGTTAAAGTTAAGAACATGAAGTAAAATCAGGAGATAAAAGAAATAACAAACACCCTTCTCCTTATATGTTTTTAGACATAGTTCAATAGTTCAACTGCCCCATTTCTTGATCTCACAGATAAAGACAGAGTGAGAAATGCAAAGAAATTTCTTGAAGAATCAAGGTGAAGATTGTATGAGAAAGTAACAGGATGAAATCATAGTCCAATCATTTTAAGGATCTTCAAATTAGAGGAATTTGGTTGAGTCACAACACAAATACAAATTAGGAAGGCAAATGATGGGTGATAGTTTGAGTAGATATAAAATCTCCCATCAACAGAGTAAAGAGGATTTAGGATTTATGATGTAAGATTACAATTGATTGTGACAAAAAATTAGAAGAAGAAAAATGTACAAACTAAGACTAAGAAGGTTGAAAAATGAAGTGACATGGTGAAGATTGTCCTTGAATTCTTCTTACTTAAACTAAGTTTATCAGACTTTCAAGACCAAAAAACATGAGAAAAATCATTAGCAGCATATGAAATCCTTTTTCTACAAAACGGACAAGTCTTTTTTCTCAAATACCAAGGCTAATATTCCAAAAGAAATTGTTGAAAAAAAAAACAAGAATTAAGTTAAATTGATATATTTTTCTCATTCAAAAAAAATGAATAAAGTTTCAAGTCAATCACATACCCAAAGACATCTTCCATGAAAGATGTGGGGGATATTGTCATGACATTGAAGTTTGATCACTCTATGTCCAACCTTGAATTCATCAAGACATGTGGGACATTGAGCTCTTCTTTCTTCTGAAGAGTGCCTCTTAGACTGTGGAGTTGATGGGGAACAGCTAGATTTTTCCTGGGTCTGTTTCAATTTGAGATCCAATTTTTCATCTTGGGCAATCACTCTTACAGGTACTGATTTGAGTGGGAGTTTTGTCTCTTGCAAGGATGATACTTCTGGAATTGGAACAAAATTAATTAAATCAGTGTGAGATTTGTCTTGGAGTGCTTCCTGTTGGACAGCTGAATCTCTCTCTTGAATTATGCCTCTTGGTTCTGAACTTGAAATCAATTTGTCTACTGGAAGAACATCAGGAGATTCTTCTGATTTAAATGTCAATCTATTGCCTAGGGTGGAAAAATTAAAGAAGTAGATCAGCTACTTTTCTTTCCTTATAAAACTACAGGCCAGCAGGGGAAAAAGTGGTGCATAACATCACCAGTCAATCTTGGCAGTGTTCTATAAGAATTAAAAAAAAAGGAAATTGGTTGAGAAAGTCTCACCAATCCATGTCAGGTCACTCTCAAGATACTCAGAAACTTCTGGATTTTGATACAGGCTGCATCTGTGTAATATATGAAGCAAAGAGTGTGTATCCATGAGATATTCTTGAATGTGTGAGTCAGGTATGTCATATTCAGACACATTAAAGTTTTGAATTGCTGATTCTTGAGCTTTCAGAGAATTCACTACATGTTGAAAGTGAGTCAATTCAACCTGCTCCTCATCCCGGAATGGTTTAAAGGTATTCTCCAGATATTCATCACGTCTTTTTGCCAATAAAGTACTAATATCTGTACTCACTGAAGACATCATGAACATCTTATGTTTCTGAAAACCTGATGGAAGGCTCAGCAATTCAATTGAAATGAGTTTCATCAGGTTCTGATCATAAGTCATGAAATGATTCAGCATCCGCTGAAATGAGATAAATGTTATTGTATGATTCATATATTCTGGATTTATATAAAGCTTGGCTGAACATGTCAGTATGTGATCTATGTTATCCTTGTCTTGGATTGGAAAGCTTGCTTGGATTAGTATATCATGCAATCTTGTTAAACTTGGGGTCAATTTGTAATCAGGACTGTGTTGCATATAATCTTTGAGATCAGACAGTATATGAGATCTAGTAAGCGATTCTCCCAATGCTACAAAAGGATGGGGTCAAGTTCAGTGCCTTTTTCCCAAAACACAATTTCAATACTTACCATGCTGTCTCTCTCTTTGTGTACATGGATCCAACAATATCTCCTGTGAGATGGAGAGCAAGTCAATGTCTAAACCTAAAGGGGGAAAATTGGTTCAAAGATAATCAATCACATATTCAACCTTTAATGAGCACCTGCAGATTTAAAATTACCACAACTCACCTCGAGTTAGATGAAGCTCTAAAGCTCCTCTAAATACTGGACCTTCTGCTACATTTGTTCTTATTCCTATGAGCTTTTCACATGGAAGGTAAGATTGGAGGGCATCCAAAAGTGTCAAGGACCACATTCTCTCATGTATTGAAAGGAACTCATTTTGTAAAGCTTGAAGTGTAATGCTTATCAGTTTTACAATGTAATCTTCTTGCGGAGAGTTTTGAGTTTTGTGTGCTATGTTTTGAGGATCATGTGACTCAAAAGAGTCCATCATCCTATAAAGATCTTGCAAATTGTGAGAAATTGGTCTTGTAGTTACCTGTTCTTCCAGTTCTTCATATGTTTGAAGATGTCTGCGAGGTAAATTTGGTCGGGAAGCTGAAGCCTGTGTCCCTTGTGCTGTAATCTTTTTTTCAGGTGCTAGCAGTTCAAGAACAGTCAAATAAGATAGCCTGGTTGTTGTATCTGAACGATACTCCGTGTCACCTGGGGGTCCCCTGATGTAGCTCTTTACCCCATGGATGTGGCTCAGCAGGACCAATTCCATGACAAATATCTGGAGAATATATGTTGAATTTGCCATGATCAATGTCCTGGGCTTAGGGGAATAAATAAAAGATGAAGATAAAAATATACTGGTTTGTAAAATGATATCTCAATCAGCCAATTTCACACCTTCGTAGTGATACCTATATAACCACAGGTGCAACATCTTTATGATACTCACCAGCACACACTGTCTTCACCGTACTTCTTCTTACAGAAATCAAAACAAACTTCAAGAGTGATTTACTCAAAGTGAAAATTACAAACATGTTTTATAAGCTTTCACATACTGACTATGTATATACACAGCCCAAGTCAAATACTTCTTTGTGGGAAGCACAATGCAATGCCAGCTGCTCGTTGTGAGTAGCTTCAATGCAAAATAAGAGCATTCAGGTAAATAGGCAAAGCTTGGTAGTTTTCCAAGGATGGATTTGAAAGAAAACAGTGGCATCATAGAGCTATTTTGTCCAGCTTACCTAGTAGTTCACCAAATCATCATTGTATAAACCTTCACGCCACATTATACCAGACATGCCTTCACGATCGAAGCAAAAGCCATCATCACACATTTTCAAATGACCACCCAAAGACTTTTAGGCATGCTCATACGACACATCCATCCTAGCTTTTCATAGGTCTCCCATAAGAGCACAGGTATTTCGAAGCAAACTACGCGAGACGCATGTGTTCTTTGAAAGTTCTAAATCACAATTGAATACATGATAATACAAATTAACACAATTTATAGAAGAGGCAAAGAAATTACGTGCTGAGCCTCAACGGCTCTGAGTGTTGCTTTTTTTAATTATTCTCATCATTCCGACCCCCATCTTTAAACATATACGCAATAGCTCTCTATGATTCAACTTCTTGAATGTTACATAATACTGTGAAGCTATTACATAAGAAATCAAATAAATCAGAAAAAACTCATCAAAGTAACTCAATAAATCGAAGCATACCTTACATTATTACCAATTACATTAGTTTTTCATTTTCTCATCACATACTCATCAATTAAAACCCTAGAATCATTCCAAAAATAAACTCCATGAAAAGACCTCAATCTGCATCCCAGAACTCAACCACATTCAAAACTTTTTCTTTCATTTCTTTCATTTCAACTTTCTCCCATTGACTATCATCCGTATCCATAATTCCCCCTCTACTCTGTTCAATAATCTTCACCCGATTCTCTACGATTTGTTTAGTAAAACTACTAGATTTAGAACAAAGATTAGGTAAACCGGTTAAAAAAACATTAGATCGAATTCCAATCAGTTTTTCAATAATTCCAATTAAACCTAGATCAAGTTGATTTAAAGCTTCAATGACGATTTGTTTCAAATTCGGTTTTTTTTCTTTTTGATTTGGAATTAATTTATTTAATTTGATTAATTCGATCACATTTGGTAATTTGATTAATTTTTCAATCAATTCATTTGTTAAACTCATTTGATTTAAGATTTGATGAAAACTAAACAAATTCAAATCAGTTTCGATTTCTTTAAATTCTTGAATTAATCTTTTCATTAACAAATGATGTTCTGATGTGATCAATTTTGAAAATGTACCACTATGAGCTATAAAAGTTTCTTTATGATTTAAAATTTCTTCAATTGGATAATCAGTTGAAAAATAAATTGAATTTAAACTAGGAAACGATTTTTTGATTTTTAAAAGTTTAGGAATTAATGATTTTGAACATTTAATTAAATTTTCAATCGGAAGTGTTTCTTGTCTCCAATGTATTGAAATATATGGTGTTAAGTTTTCGATCATTAAATTAGCTAATTCACTCCAAATTTCTGCGTATTGAAAATGTTCAAAATTCTGAAGTGGTGTTTCGTGATTTCTTTTTAAATTTAATTCTTCAATTGAATAAATCGGATGTCTAAGATCATAATTCATCACTAATACATTAGATTCTTTCAGTTTCAATGTTTTCAAAATCGTTTCACCAAATTCTTCTCTATATTCATTAACTTTATTCCATCTCTCTGGACTGAGAATCGTAATGGGAAAATTTGAAGTAAAATTTAATCCAGATTTACCTTTATTCAAACAAACATTTCTATCAGGTTTAGTTGGAAAACTACTTTCGATCGAATTGGTTTCAACCTTAACCAGAGTACGATCAGAATGATCTATTTTTGAATCAAGAATAGAAACTAATTGAGCAGTTGGATATGGAAATCGATTCAAAGTCCAATTAATAAATTCAACATAACTAATTGTAGGGATACCTAATGAATTTAAACTTTCAAGTTGATAATAAAGATCAAATGGATAATTCAAACAAGTTCCCATTCTACTTTTACTCACGTTTGGCAAGACTAAGGTACGGTTTAATTGAATGGCTAATAATCCTAATTGATGTAAATGAATCTGTGCTTTCGTTTCTTGTTCTCCTATGAAACCTGGTAAGAGAAATGAACAAGGTAATCCTAATTCAGTTTGATTTGGACATATTGATCGATCTAATTCTTCGGCTGGAATGTTTAAATGGTTATTTGAAACTGATGAGTGTGTTCCGGTAGATGGTTTAGTTGGTAGTGAAGTGACCATTGGCATTTTTTGATTTGATTGATCAATGGGAGGATGATCATCTTGATAATCTTCTTGATTCAATTTGTTTTGTAATAGATTGAGTTTTTCTAAAACTTCTCTTGTGATAGGTTTTAATAAATTATTTTGATGTTCGATAGAAAATGAAGAAGAAAATTTATTTTGTAAGGTTTCAAATTTAATTTTAGTTGGTTTTGAATTTAAACTCAAATAAATCAAACTGATCAAAATCAAAATTGATAAAAGGTTTAAAATGATAAATCTCTTTTGAATTCTTCTAATCGATCTGACGAGCAATTTGATTCGAATAAAGAAATCGTTTTTAAATTTGATTTCTTGATGATCGTTTTCTTCTAATCTTGTTTGATGATTATATTCTTTGAAGTTCATTGTTCTTTTGCTTTGATTTGTTTTTAATTTTTATAATTTTCTTATTTCATTGAGGCTGAGCAATTTGGTTTAGTGATACTTGAGTTTTGCGAATCGAGTATTTTGAATGGCTGTCTTTTGGTTTCGGCTAAAAATTAAGTGAATTATACAAAGACTTAGGAAATTAACCATTCTAAACTTGAAAAAGGGCGAAATGCGTTACGCAAATAAAAACTTGCAAGGAAAGAAAGCGAGGATAATGAATGAAGCAACGGCTGAATGAAATCAACAGCAAAAGATACTTTCACTTTCTAGACCCATGAAAGATTTCAAACCTCATAAGACGAAATTTCCACTTCACATTCAGGTAGCAAGTTAGAGAGCCTCAGTGCATGATACATACATTTTATGTCTCATGTATATTACCTTCGTCGGTTCTTTCTCTCAAACCTTTACACAAATCATATATGTATCAAGAAAAAAGAAAAGATCATGTATCATTTCATTCAAACTTGCAAAAAAAATCATGAATCCTGAAAAAGAAAAAGAAATATCAAGAAAAAGAAATATCAAGAAAAAGAAATATCAAGAAAAGGAAATATCAAAAGAAAAGAGATATCAAAAAACAAAATCATTATCATCACAATCATTATCATGATTGATCATTATCATTATCATTCCTGTCATAAAAAACCTTTATTGTTTGTTTCCAAAAGAAACTATTCAATCCTATTTATTAATACTTTCATCAGAAGAATCTAAATTCTTTGAAACTGTAAGACCCCCGCAAAAAAAACAGAAGAGAAAAAAATTAACAAAACCAAACTAATTTGAAAAAAAATTAATACTATTTAACCAAGTCAAAGTAGTCAATGATCAAAAGAAAAAAAAAGAAAGAAAGAAAAACTCAACTCTTATCAGCTAAATTCACAGCGACATTGGTGAATTTGTTTTTTAATTTATTTCCAATCGTACATTTATTTTCTGAATTTCCTTCAGAGGTTAAATTTGAACGATGAGTATGATGACTACTATTTTCAGTGGATCTAATTTCTTGTTGAATCTCAGGTTGAGCAGTAGTTAAAGTCTGAACTTGAGCTATGTTCAATTCATCGAAAAAACAAGAGAGTTCATTTGTTTAGTATCGTATGATCATTGAGAGTTGAAAATAGTTTAGTATGGTTACTTACTTAAGTCTTCCTCTTCTACTACTACTGTTTCTTCACGTGGTACTTCTTCAGATAACCTTTGAAACTCAGTTTCAATATCGAACTCTAAAATTCATGCAAGCACAAAATCAGAAAAAGAACTGTCTTAAGTTGATCTCAAGGTTTTAGATTCAAAAACCTACCCTCTTCCCCGATAGGATCATCAGATGGTGAGACTCGACTACCATGTTTTTGAACTGAAGAGAGAAACAAAGACCTCAATATCGTCACTTTGGTTGCATCTAATACAATTTACTTACGGATCTCTCTGACAGATGAACTTAATCGGGTGCTCAATCTATGCTTAAGCTTAGGATTGCAATTCGGATCAGTGGCCATAGGCTCCGTGACATCATTCGATGATTCAATAATATCAAAATCATCATTTTGGATCGAACGTCTTGGACGAGTTATAGGACCAGAAGGAAGTTGTCTAGAACTCGAAGGTGATACAGATTCAGTCCTACGTGTAAATCCAGTTCTAGGAGGTGTTCTTTCAGGTGTTTGTGATAATCGGGGCCTTGGCTTGAACATCTCTAATTTACGATTCGGGGTTTTGACACTAGCGCTACGCTTGTGATCAATATTAGTCTGAAAGGGTTGTCCACGACTCGTTCTGGTCACATCAACTGATCTCCTACTTGAGATACTCGTGCTTTGAAAACCTGTGCTATAGACATTTCTTTTACTTTTCAGACTACCCTGTTCTACTGTCACTCTTCTTCCACTTGATCTTGAGCCTACCGTACTAGCTTGATAATTGCGTGAGGAATCAGCTCCAATGATGGGCTCATGTGAGACTTGAAGTGCTCTTTTGCCCGACGGTTCTCCCTTACATTTAGAAGAGAATATACTTTGACGTTTCGGGTTCGCAACGATCACTGGTTTCGCTTCAGGAAGATTTTTTTGAGTGGTCTTCTTTTCTTCAGTGGGTTCAGTCTTCTTTTTCTCGGGTGAATTCTCCTTTGCTTCAGAAGCTTCAGTCTTCTTCTTTTCAGGAGAATTTATGACACATAATGTGGATATAGGCGGATGAGCTGAGATTGTCGAGATCGCGCTGAGCTTCTTCATTCGGGCGGGCAAGATCACCTCACGTCGAATGTTTCTAACAACTGGAGGTGTAGGGCGTAACCTTGCGATGACAGCCGGGTCCACATGTGGTCTGGGAACTGAGATCAGCGAGGGGGTAGGTGTACGTAGAAATGAGGTGGTTGATGCATGGAATAAGGTGGGTGGTTCAATCGAACGCGATATAGGGGATGTTGTCGATCCAAGAGTTTCAGTGGGGAAATTCAAAATCGATTGTGGTAAAATTTGTTCTACTTCTTCTACTGCTGTCTGAGTGATTTGAGCTGTTTCTGTGGTTTGGTTTTCTAGAGTGACTTCAGAATGAGTCGATAGCTGAGTGGGTTCCTCAAAGGACTTTATAGCCTCGGACTCAGTGCCGAGGTCAGGCGAAACTTCAGATTCGACGACTGCCACAGGTGCAGTCGAATCATGCGTGGGCGAAAAGTCTTTAGTGTCAGCTGGAAGTTCTGGAGCTGAAGTGTTGTCTAAGTCAGGAACGCTCTGAGAGATCTCTTCAGGGCTCTCGGATGTGGCTTCGGGCCCAGTTGACGAGACGATAGTTTCATCTTGGGCCTCTGGCGCCTTGAGCTCAGGATTAGCTTCAGGTGAGACCTCAGATTCGATAGAGGCCGTAGGAGTAGTCGAATCATCCGTGGGCGGAACATCTTCGGTTTCGGACAAGACTTCTAGAGATGGAGCATTTCGTATGTCAACAACGCTCTTAAATATACTTTCAAAGCTCAACAACGTACCTTCAATCTGAGTTGGCAATGTCACGGTTTCGTCAGTGGACTTCGATTCTTCGAGTTGAGAACTTAACTCAAGTGACGTATCAGCTTCATTGACCATCGTAGGTGAAGTCGGTTCTTCGGAGGAGGAAAGATCCTTAGTTTCCGACGTAACTTCTTGAACTGAAGGGTTTTCTACGTCAACAACAGTCTTGGATGTGTCATTAGAGCTCTCGAGCAGATCTTCAGCTTGAGTTGATGTTGCAAAGGCTTCTTCTTGAGACTTTGACTCCTTCAGCACAGGGTCAACATTGAGCGGGACATCAGCTTCAACAGCGACTGTAGGGGAAGTCGGATCGTCCGCCAGTGGAATATCCTTAGTTTCGGATAAGACTTCTGGAGCTGACGGATTGTCCAGGTCCACGACCCTCTGGGAAATCTCTTCAGGGCTCTCAAGTGTAGCTTCGGTCTGAGTCGATGTTAAAATGGCTTCGTCTTGAGGATTTGATGCCTCAAACTCAGGGTTGACATCAGGCAAGACATCAGCTGTAACAGGGGCCGTAGGGAAAGTCGGATCTTCTGGAGGTGAAAGGTCCTTCGTTTCAGATGATACTTCTAGAGATTGAAGATTGGATCTGTCAAGAACGCTCTTCGGTATGGTATTAGAGTCTTCCAACTTACCTTCAGTGTGAATTGGCAGATCAACGGCTTTTTCAGTAGACTCCATTTCCTCGGGTCGAGTGCTGAGATCAGGCGAGCTGTCGGTTTCAACGACCACCGTAGGTGAAGCCGAGTCTTCCGGTGGTGAAAGATCCTGAGATTCAACTAACCCTTCTGGATTTGAAGCATTTTCTACTTCAGCGATGTCTTTAATCATGTCGTTAGAGCGGTGGAGTATATCTTCTTGTGGAGTTGCCGTCTGGGTAGCTTCATCTTGAGGTTCTAACACCTCAGACTCAGGATTAACGGCTGGCGAGACCTCAGATTTAACGGCCGACATAGGTGGGGTCGAATCTTCCGGGGGCGAAAGGTCCTTAGTCTCAGATAAAACTTCTGGAGGAGATTTGGATATGTCAACAACGCCCTCGGATGAATTCCAAGAATATGCGAGCGTACCTTCAGTCTCAGTCGATAGCTCAATGTTTTCTTCGTTAGTCTTGGACACTTCGAGTTGAGTACCGAGGTCAGGCGAGCTGTCGGTTTCAACGACCACCGTAGGTGAAGCCGAGTCTTCCGGTGGTGAGGTATTTTGAGATCCAGGTAAGGCTTCTGAAGCTGAAGCATTTTCTAATTCAGCGATGTCCTTGGTTATGTCGTTAGAGCTCTGAGGTGTATCTTCTTGTGGAGTTGACGTCTGGGTAGCTTCATCTTGAGGTTCTAAAGCCTCAGACTCAGGATCGACGGCTGGCGAGATCTCAGCTTCAACGGCCGCCATAGGTGGACTCGAATCTTCCGGGGGCGAAAGGTCCTTAGTGTCAGATAAAACTTCTGGAGGAGATTTGGATATGTCAACAACGCCCTCGGATGAATTTCAAGAATATGCGAGCGTACCTTCAGTCTCAGTCGATAGCTCAATGTTTTCTTCGTTAGTCTTGGACACTTCGAGTTGAGTACCGAGGTCAGGCGAGCTGTCGGTTTCAACGACCACCGTAGGTGAAGCCGAGTCTTCCGGTGGTGAGGTATTTTGAGATCCAGGTAAGGCTTCTGAAGCTGAAGCATTTTCTAATTCAGCGATGTCCTTGGTTATGTCGTTAGAGCTCTGAAGTGTATCTTCTTGTGGAGTTGACGTCTGGGTAGCTTCATCTTGAGGTTCTAAAGCCTCAGACTCAGGATCGACGGCTGGCGAGACCTCAGCTTCAACGGCCGCCATAGGTGGACTCGAATCTTTCAGGGGCGAAAGGTCCTTAGTGTCAGATAAAACTTCTGGAGATGAAGATTTAGATATGTCAACAACACCCTCGGATGAATTTCAAAAATATGCGAGCGTACCTTCAGTCTCAATCGATAGCTCAATGTTTTCTTCGGTAGTCTTCGACACTTCGAGCTGAGTACCGAGGTCAGGCGAGCTGTCGGTTTCAACAACCACCGTAGGTGAAGCTGGTTCTTCCGGTGGTGAAAGATCCTTAGTTTCAGGTAAGGCTTCTGAAGCTGAAGCGGTTTCCAGGTCAAAAACGCTCTTAGAGATCTTGTTAGGGCTCTCAAGTGTATCGTTATTTTGAGTTAACGTTGGGGTAGCTTCATCTTGGGATTCTAACGACTCAGGCTCAGGATGGGGGTCAGGCGAGATAACTTCGACAGGGACAGTAGGGAGAGTTGAATCTTCGGGGGGCGAAAGTTCCTTAGTGTCAGATAGGAGCTCTGGAGAAGGATGATGCGATATGTCAACAGCACACTTGGATATACTTCTAGAGTTTGCAAGCGTACCTTCAGTATTCGTTGACGGATCAACAAGTTCTTCCGTAGACTTCTCCTCGGCTCGAGGAGTGAGATCAGGCGAGACATCAGTTTCAGCAACCATCGTAGGTAAAGTCGAATCATCCGAGGGCGGAACTTCAGATGAGACTTCCAGTGGTGGTGGTGGGCTCTTGACTATGACTTCAGAGACAAGATCTTTCGGCATTTGAGTAGATTCTGCGATTTCCACGGTCTCTATAGCGGAAGTCAAATCTTGCAGGGGCAAAAGCGCTCTAGTATCAGATGAAGCTTCTGGAAGGAGTTTGGCTACGTCAACAAAAGTTCTGGAGATATTATTAGGGCTCTCAAGCGTACCTTCGGCCTGAGTGGACAATCGAATGCATTCATCATGAGTCACCAACGTCTGAGGTTCAGGTTTGAGGTCACACGAGACGTCAGATTTGATGGCCACCGTTGCTGAACTCGAGTCTTGCGGGGACGGAAGATCTTTGTCGTCAGATAGCACTTCTAGAGGTACCTCAACGACGTTCTGCGGAGTAAAGTTGGAGCTCTCGACTGTCACTTCAGCCTCTTGCGAAATTTGAATTTCTTCTTGGGACTCCAAGAGAGCAGACTTGACGGCCACAGCAGGTGAACTAAAGTCTGCCATGGGCGGGATATCTTCAGCTGTGGCTTCCAGGGGTGAAAATGAGTTGACCATATCAACGACGTTATTGGAATCGACGTTGAGACTCTCCAGCGTTGCTTCAGTCGAATTTAACAATTGACCAGATTCGTCAGCGGACTTCGACGCTTCGGGCTCAGGAACGACATCAGCAGCGACAACCTCGGAAGGTAAGATCAAGTCTTTGGGGGGTGATTCTACTTCAGCTTCTTTCGACGGTTGGGAGACTTCTGCTTGGGACTCCACAGATTCAACGGACAATGTAGGTGAAGTCACGTGATCCGGGGGTAAAAGATCTTCAGATGAGATTTCGGGAGGAGGTTGATGATGGCCGATGTCCACAACACTCTCAGAAATCACGTTGGAACTCTCGAGCGTGCCATCCGTCTGATTCTGAACGACATCGTCGGTAGACTTCGGCGCCTCAAGTTCGGGACCGTGGTCAGGAAACACATCAGCTGCAACGGCAACGTTAGGTGAAGCCGAGTCTTCCGCAGATAAATGATCTCCAGTATCAGAGAGTTCCGGAGGTGGTGATGGGTTGCTTATTTCGACGACAGTCTGGGAAGTAGCGTGAGAGCTTTCGTCGGTAACTTCAGCCTTCTTAGACGATTGAAGAGTTGCATCTTGAGATTCCAAACCAGCAGATTTAATCGCCACCGAGGGGGTTGAATCCTCAGAGAGAGAAAGATCCCTAGTCTCGGACTTAGACACATCTTCGGAGCTCTCAGTCGTGGCTTCAACCCGTTTCGTCAAATCCATGTTAGCATCTTGAGACTCAAAGACATCAGATTCAACGGCCACAGCGAGTGAATTTGAATCGTCCGTAGGCGAAAGAGCCCGAGTGTCAGATGAGTCCTCCGGAACTTGATTTCTGATCTCGATATTACTTTTGGAAATGGCATGGGAGGTCACGATCGTAGGTTCAGCCTGATCCAACGATTGGATAGTATTTTCTAGAGACTCCAATACCTTGGGCTCAGGTTCGAGATCGGATGAAGAATTTGACGACTCGAGCTTCATGTCAGGATCCAATTCGGGAGACGCAGCAGATTCGACTGGTGATATAGGTGGATTAGAATCTTCCTGGGGCGAAGGATCGCGGGTTTCAGATGTGGGGGTGAGAGGGGTTGAAGAGGTGCCTTTCTCGACGACGCTCTCGGAAGTGACGTTGGAGCTCTCAAGCGTGACTTGAGCCCGATCCGACAATGAGATATGCTCGTCTTGAGGCTCCAAAACCTTGGGTTCAGGGTCGAAAGTAGACAAGGCATCGGCTTCGACGGCCAACACAGGTGAATGTGAATCTTCCAAGATCGAACTAACCCTGGTGTCCGATGGGGCTTCCAGAGTGGGTGAAGCATTGCCCATCTCGAAAAAGCTTTCAGACATCATGTTGGAGCTCTCCAGCATAGATTCAACGTGAGCTTGTCCATCTTGAGACTCCAACACCTTGGGTGCAGGGTCGAGCGTCGGCGAGACGTCGGCTTTGACTACCGCATCTAATTTGGAGTCGTTCGGGGTTGAAAGTTCAATCGTCTCGGAGGACACTTGCAGAGTTGGTGAAGGGTTGCTAATCTCAATATCACTCTCGAAAGTCGTGTTGGAGCTCTCGAGCTGACCCAGTTGTTCAACTTGTTCGTCTGTCATGGATAGTGATAATGAGTTCGGAGGTGGCTCAATCGATGGAGTCAGTTGTATGGCGTCGTTACCGGGGTGATGGTCGTCCTCAGTCAGATCGACAGAGCTTGCGAGTTGAGCATCGACTTCGGCACCGCTTTCGATATCCCGGTCAGGTACTAAAATTCATGAAGGTCAGTATTCATAAACGATGCGATGGAAAGAAAACACTCGACTTACACTCAGGTGCTCGTGATTCTTCTGAGGAATCAGCCTCAATCGCAGGCAGAGAAGGGGGAGATAAGAGTTCTGAGATAGGTTGATCTCCTTGAGTTTGCTCTGATGAGGCGGTATTGGCAACTGAAAGCTCGGGTGCTTCAGCGACGCCGATAGGGAGTATGACACTCCTAGCGTTGGAATCGGTTGTGTCTAGCGTGGGCCAATCATCAGTCGCTTGATCAAACGGACAATTGTAATCTTAGACTTACTCAGATGGTTTTCTTGGAGTCCTGAGGCGACAAATTGGTTCATAACTCTTTCCGGTTGTATCTCGTGCGAAAGGCTTGATGGAGAAACCTGGGTATTGACATCGGGATCATCAGGTTCAATCACCTCGGAAGTTTCAGGAGACCTTGTGACATGTTCAAATGCTACAAGTGATCAAGGTCAATAAGTGGTTCATGATCACATTCTAACGGAATCAAGACTTACTTGCAGATGATGGGGACGCATCCGCGGGGTTTGCATCAAGAAAGGGTGGTAATGCCGTTTGTATAGATCCAGGTACTGTAGCGGGTTGCTCTTCTTGAGCTTGCTCGGATAGCATATCGGCTGATGCCGGAAACTCGGATCCACCATCACTGACTGTAGCGAGCGTGACACTGGTGACTTGGGTATCTGCTGCATGGCACATATGAATGATCAGCTGCACAACATCAGGGACTGATGTAGTACCCTACTTACTCTGAGATTCTGACTGAATATCTGTAGCCACATGCTTCCCATAGATTGTCTCTTTGAGTGGAGTTGAGATACCATCGAGGGTGTCATCCGACTGGAATTGTTGTGCTCTCGAAGAACTCGCGACAGATTCCTTCTATCATGGATTTCGAGGTAAGCTCTAAGGAGACGTCGGGCTCATGTTGGTTTGGATCGGCAGTCAAATCCTTCGATGCAACCTCTGAGTTTACAATTGAAGGCGTGTGTGCCTCGCAGGTGTCGGAAGGAGCGCCTGAGGTCAAATGCTTTCGGTCATCGCTGGCTGCACTTATTATATTATCGGATGGTGCAACAGAAATAGAGTTGAGTGCCGAGGCTTCAGAGGTCTCTGAACCCTTTGTCGAGTTCTCGAAAGGCTTGTCAAGCTCAACGGCGGCGTCTGTGATTGGTATGGTGGCTATATTTTCGATAGGGGTGGAAGTCATGACATCAGCAAGATATCATATGAACATTTGACGAATCCATACTTACGGATGCTTTCAGTTGCGTAATCTGGGGACACGAGTCCAGTAGATGATGGCTGATCCGGAGGAAAAAGATCCGAGATTTCGAGGGGAGACTGAGGTTGGTCTTCATTGTCCTCCTTTCCCTTTGGTTGCACCGCAGTGTCTTCTTGAATAACATCAAGTGATTCTGATTTGTCATTCTCAAGTGTCGTGATGGCTGAAGGTGATGCTGAAAGTAGTTCGGTGGCGACGTGAAGATATGCATCGTCAGAAGGGGGTTCCCGGCTGCGTTGAATATCAGATTCGCTTTGTTCGTCAGATGTAGCTTCGAGAATCATGTTCGAAATCTTGGAAGCTTCGAGTCTTGAGCTGGGATCGTTGGTTTGAAACTCCTTTGGTGTATCTCCATGGACGAGTAGTTGGGACTCGGTCTCACGATCAGATTGTTCGGCGACAATCTCTCTTGAAGAGTTGTCCAAGGGCTCATCTTTCTGTTGAATTGCCTGTTTGGACGGGCCGGATGCTGCTACAGCATCTTCCAAGATATCAGTGGACCGGCTGAAAGATGTTACACTATCCTGTGAAATATCAAGATAGGTTTCCTTTGCAGGTTCGACACTATCGCGCATGATATTTGAGCTGTGTCTAGGAGACATGGCTTTGGTGGCACACAAAGGTAAATTGATATAACGGATTTGAATAATCAGCTATAGCAAAAATCAAAGTCAGAGAAGTGAAGAGATAGCAAACCTAGAATGTTGACTAGACCTTGGTCGAGCTCAATCGATACAGAATTGGATGATGATGAAGATGAATCCATGTCGGAAGAAGACTCCACCTGCGAATCAGGAGCTGAAGCCGGAAGGACATCATTCCTTATCATTCTTCGTCCCAAAACCGATTGAGGTGCGATCAGTCTGGATTCTCAGAAGTCTCGTTCCGGGCAGCTGAAACAGGTGAAAGTGAATCAGAATCTTGAGCAAAGTGGCTTGTCTCGGACCCTGGCTCAAGATGGACAGTTTGCCCATAGGGAGATGCGACTCGAGGGTCTGTCAAAGAGGCCAGCGTAACTGGAACCTCAGGTGACGATATGGACTGGTCTTGATCATTTTGGAGCTCGAGTATTGACTTTTCAGAGGTAGTTGAGGAGATGGCATCAGTTTCTGTACCCTCAAACGTTCTGACGGGTGGAATTTGGACCGGAGCAGAATTGTCCTGCTCGGAAAAGTCGCTGACTTCATGTATAGTGGTGAAGGTCTCGCGGCGAGAATGAGAGGTCAAAGTATCTTGATGTGTATGTATTGGTCGAGTTGTATCGTCTAACATAGCTGTGTGCTGTATAAGAGCAGATTCTACGTGATGATCTCTCATCGTGGATCGATAAAGGTTTGCTTCTGGTTGCGAGTGGCGAATCGAGTTCGACTGAGATATCCAAGGCTGATTGCTCTTCTGACAGATCTCTAAAAATCATCGAGACTTCAGGGGACCCGGTACCATTGTCTGAGACTTCCGTGTTGACCTCAGATGGGCGAGCCGAGTTTGACATCGACCGGAGAGGAGTCTCAGAGGTGGACTGACTGTGTTCTGTGAAGAGAGTTGCTTCGCCTGGTAGAGATAAATCAGAATGAATGGGTGCAGGTTGAATTTCTATTTCGTCATGTTGATCCTCGCATGGCGCTTCAGAGTGCTCGGAATTAGAGTCATCATAATCTTCCTCGTCCGATTTAGTAGAAGTCGCGAATTCTTGTTGAGCCGTAGGGTCTTGCGGTGATCCGTGTATCCGGATTTCTTGACTTCCGGAACGTTCCATCTTTGTTGTTGTAGTGGTGAGCTATTTGAAAGGCAGTACACATCAGTTGGGATTCGGTGGGACCAGAATGAAAATCAAGAAAGCTATCAAGCTACCTTGTGCTCAGTGAAAATAGAATGCGACACGTCTTCAGTTTCTTGTGCGGTTGGGACTGTTTGAAAAAGAGGTTCTTTGATGGTTACCTGAGATGATGGTTCAAAGTGTTTGAGTTCGGATGCGGTCGTATGATCGTTGGTCCAATCATCGTGGCGTACAGATTGTGCTGTTGGATTTTGACTCGGTGAAACTTGCTCCTGCGTGGGTTCAACCTTTGTCGCGTGGGAGGTTTGTGTGTTGAATTGCTCACTCGGTTGCTGAGGGTGGGTGATCTGACGTACAAGCAGCGTTAAGGGAATTGATGGTATAAGGAAGGGTTCAGGTATCATGCAAAGAAACGAACCTCGATTGATCCTTCTTCGGCTAGATGATCGTTCACGCCCGAGCGCTCATGCGCAGCGAATTGCTCCGATTCAGCTGTAGATGTCAAAGAGATTTCTTCTTGGTAAGCGAGATTCTTGGCAGACGGTATCAGAACTTCTTGATCCGATGTTCCGGTTGGAAATGTTTTGTGTGGAGAGCTTTCGTTGACCTGTGCAGAAGGGAGAGTAAACGCGTTAGTAGTGACATCATGAATGTCAGTAGCATATTGGTCAGGTTCATCCTGAAGTTGTTGTTCCGTATCATCCTCTGCATATTCGACTGTGTCTGGAAGGACACCACGATTCAAATGTTTCGCTATATCTTCCATGGGTTTTGAGGAATGGAATGGAGATAATGAAGCGGTTGGGGTAAATTCATCCGGTCTATCCTCCGTGAAGTTTTGCGAGTCCGCAAGGCTAAGATCTGGGGGTTCGCAAACATTCGAGATGTCAGTGAATACGACGACGTGTCAAAGCAATGGTAACTTACGTGATCGGAAGGAAGAATCTTTCTTGAGTTCACCGGACATCCATGTAGTGTCAATGACTTCTTCACTTGCAGTTGATTGGAGGTAGCGCGCGTCTTCTGTCCACGCACCGGTCGCTCTAGGAGCAAATTCGGTAGTATGTTTTGACTCGGCTGCTACTTCAATCTTGCGCTCCTGGGTCACTGAAGAGGAATCAGATGATGTTGATCGCAGTGATAAAGGCCGAGAAGAGGGCTTTGACAGCTCATGATTTTGCGATTGGGTATGCTGACTCATAGTTGAGAGGCGAGCGTGCGAGACCGAATCTTCTGTTACTTTGTCAATTTGATATGTCTTGCTGTTTCCGACAGAATTTAATTCCAACTCCAGCAAAATGTGACTCAGTGCTAGAATCTGTGGCGTTCATGGCGCTCGAGAGGGCATATTGAGCATCTTGGTCGGGGTTTTGCCCATCAGACGGCTTTGATGTCTGAAGCTCCATAGTGGTGTTCTTCTCGAACACTGAATTGATCGAGATGTTGATCTGAGACCTTCGAGCGAATCAAGAGAGCTGGAGTTCGAAAATTCAGACTTGGTCTCGGATTCGACCTCAACTTCATGCTCGCTTCCAAAATCACCTGTGTGTTCAATCGACGATTCTACTGCACTTTTCCGGCAGAGTAACTCGCTAGCCTCATAAACAGGTGGGTCTTCCGAGGGTTTTACCCAGTTCTGAATGATAAGAAGGCTTGAAGCTGAAATTCGAAGAGCCGCTCACGGATCCAGACTTGACCTCGGAACTTTCTTTGTTTTGGACATTCTCCGTATGTTCAATCGACGGTTCGAAAGCGAGTGCGGAGGCGGCACTGCTCTCCACAACTAGGCTATCAGTTTTGTGAATAACAGAGGCTTCAAGAGACTCGTCATGTTTTGAGATACAAGAGACCCTGGAACTTGAGGAGGAAGCATCGGATTCAGCTTTGACTTTCTCAAAGTTTTCGAGTTGATCGATCGAGGATTGCGAATGGAATGCTGCAGCTGCACTCTGTTGACCGACAAGTCCATCGGATTGGTAGAAAGTAGGGTTGTCCAAAGTTTGAGCAAGTTCTGAATGACGAGAACCTCTGGAGCTTGGGGATTCAGAGCCGCTCTCAGATCCAGGGTTGACTACGAAAAGTTCTTCTTTCGCTTTGGAAAATCTTTGTACGTTCAATCGACAGTTCGAAAGCTAATGCGGCGGCAGCACTGTTCTGACCAACTGACCCTTCGGATTGGTAAACAGCAGGAGCTTCAAAAGAGTCATCACGTTTTGAGATACGAGATACCCTTGAGCTTGAGGATGAAGAATCAGATTCTGACTCTACCCTCTCAAAGTTGTCGGTTTGTCTGATCGAGGTTCGCAAAGTAGGTCCTCCTGCTGTATCATCTTGACGAGTTAAGCTATCAGGTCGGTAGAAAGTAGGATTGTCCAACATTTGATCAAATTCCGAGCGGCCAGAAGACAGAACTAGGGGATGGACAGTCACTCTCGGATCCAGGCTTGACTATAAAACTTTGTTCGCTTTGGAGATTCTTCGTGTCTTCAATCAAAGGTTCGAAAGCAAATGCCGCTGCAGCACTTGTCTGACTGACTGACCTCTCAGGTCTGTAAACAGCAGGAGCATCGAAAGACTCCTCATGTTCTGGAATACGAGATAACCTAGAACTTGAGAAAGAAGAGTCAGATTCATCATCTTCGTTTTCAAAGTTTTCGGTTTGATTGATCAAGGATTCCGAGCTGAATCCTGCTGCTACACTATCTTGAGTGAAGCAAGCTATCAGGGTTGTAGGAAGTGGTATTGTCCAAAGTTTGATCAAGTTCTGGATGACGAGAAGCTTCAAATTCACTCTCAGATCTATTCTCGACTTTGAAGGTTTGATTGCTTTCAAAATTCATTGCGGGTTCCGTTGAAGGTTCAAAAGAGAATGCAGCTGCTGTTCTGATCTGACCGGAATGACCTTTCAGGTTGATGAACAGCAGCAGCTTCAAGAGAACTGATCAACTTTCGAAGTATGAGAAACCCTGGAGCTTGATGACGAAGAGCAACTGTCGGATTCATGTTTCACTTTTCCGAATTTTTCCACATCTATTTTGTCGATCCCAGAGTAAATGCTGCAGTTGAACTGTCTTGATCGATTAATCTATCAGAGTTGTAGGAGATGGGTTTATCCAAAGTTTGATCAAATTTGGAATGATGAGAAGCTCTAGAGCTTGGGCATGAGGAGGCACTCTCGGATCCAGCCTTGACTTTGAAACTGTGTTCGCTGCCGGATTGAGCGTTGTCCTCACTTGACCGATCAAAACTAGGTCCCTGACTAGGCCCAAGAGTCACTGACAAATTCGACATGCCACCAGGTTCTTGACCTGGAAGAGATCAAAGGAAAGTGATACACATCAAGATATATAAGAGCGTCAAAAGAAAAAGAAGAAAGCAGGCATACGTGATTGAATTCCACTATGCCCAATGTCTTGGTCCATTGATTTATTGGAGAACAAAGTGGAAGTTGCATTGATTTGATGATGAGAGAAGTGGTTGTCCACCTTGACAGGTGCACCGAGGTCAGCTCCGACTTGATTGGATACAGGTTCGAGATCGAGAATCTTCCTTGTGTGCTTCGTTGGATTCAATCCACTCGTTTGAGGTCGTTTTAGCTGTGAGGTCTTGAGCAAATCGGTTGTCTATGGCAGGTTCTGAGATTCTCTTGGTGGAAAAGTTATACGAGGAATCTTCTATTGGCGGAGGCAAAACTGGCGACGGTCTGGATGTAGCTTTCGGGAATTCTGAGCGATTCAATGAGGTCTGCTCGAAGATTCTCGCGTGAAAGTTTGACATCTGATTTTTCTTCTTCCGAGTATTCAAGCTCCTCGTCGTCGGAGTTCGATGGCTCTGAGGATCGCTGATCGAGCTGTTCCTGAGAGGCAGGCTTAGTTATTGGATAGATTACATCGGTCGGACTTTGTACTTGACTTGACTGATACTTGAAAGACTCATCCATGGGATCTTCCGCGTTTGATGACTTGGTATCAGAAGAAGCAGGTGTCCAGGTCTTTTTACCTAAAGAATCCTCCGTGGTGTTTCTGTAGAGGTCATGGGCTTCCTCATTTGACTCGATGATACTCTTGCGTGAGAACATGGCTGAAGTCTTGTCTTCTTGATGGTCGAATGAGCGAGTATTCAGCTCGGAGTGTGTATCCTCATCTACAGTGTCACGAGTCTGATGAGTTGGGAGTCGCTGAAGATCATGGGCTAGATCAATACTTGTGTCGAGGTTAATTTCAGAGCCGGCGTGGTAAGGAGCGGAAGAAGGTTCATCATGATCATTGGATGAAGAGAGAGCTGAAGCATCACTCTCATTGGTCTCATCAACGCTGTCGGGAATTACAGAGTCACCGAAGACCTTTGTTGATCCGGTAAAGTTGACATTGTGGTCATATGATGAGCGAGTATGATTATCCCGAGTTTCTGTGGAGCACTGTGGAGTGGATAAGAACTCCTTCTCATCCTGAAGAACAGGGGAGTGAGGATTGTGTTCGTTCGTCGAGTGGGCGCTGGATGTAAATCGAGGTGAGGGGTTATGATCAGGCATGCTGAACACAGTTGACGGCTCTTGCGGTTGGAAGGTACTGGAAGGATTGAAACCTGCGGCGTGAGAGGCATCAAAAACAGAGCTGGGGCGGGCATCAAAGTTTGAGTCAAGTTCCGATTGGCTGGATCGGTCAGAGTGTCTATCAGCTTCTATGTCAACTGAATATTCGAAGTCGGGCGATGCTGTGTCGTTGATTGGAGACTGAGCCTTCCCTTCACTGGGCTCAAGGGCGGGTGCAAGGCGTGAGGAGTGAGAGCTTGATTTGCCATCACTGTCAGACCCGGCGGAGCTCGTTGAGACCTCAACACCCGTAGAAATGTTATGCTGGACCGATCCGATGTCCTTGGCCTTCCATTTGAATGCTGGTATATTGGTTTTTGGTCGCGCAGAGGCAGTATCGGTGACATCATAAGCTTTGGGTCGTATTGAGGCAACCGGAATTGAGGATTTAGTATCATAAGTTTGAGTGATTGAGGTGGGCTTTGAGAAATTGGTATCACGATAAGTATGGTGTGGTATGGCAGTTGGAATACGAGACTTTTTCAAGTCAGATTCTGATTCGAGATTATCGTCAACTTCATCATTATCATTATCGTTATCGTATGTTACAGAGCGGGTATACTGAAAAGCATTAGACTGAGAGTTTGCAGATGGTACAGACAACTGGACAAAAGGGTTTGCATCTATAGAAGAAGATGATATAGAAGCAGACAATTAGCAGAGTGATACAAAACTTAAAAAGAAAGGGAATTCAGAACTTGCGTGTAAGGTGTGAAGCTTGGGTATCGAGAGATTTCTCTGGAAGCGGGGCTGGATCAACTGGAGCAGAAGGAACAAGAGATTGAGGTGATTGAGGGTTGATTAATTCAGATTGGAATGAGTCATGGTTGAAAGTCGTGTCTTGATCAACCGGCACAACATCATGCTTGATGTCGAAAGGAATCGTTTCACTAGTCTCAAGCGTGTTTCGTGAGAATTATCAGACGTGGTTGACCTTCTTTCGATGTCGAAAGAAGAGGCTGAGGCGATCGGAAGTGTGAAGGCAGGTTGTGTAGGAATAAGGGTTTGGTGGGTATCCCTGGTGAGACGCGGGTCTCTCACGGAGTCTTCATACTTCGCGGCTATGGATGATAGTGCGAGATGGTGAAGCAGTCTTTCTGAGTGCTCTACGAATATAAGGTGAAGGCGCACCATGCGTTGATGAGATCGGGGAATCATTTTCACTGGGGTCAGTGGCCTCGGATTCAGTACGATGGCCGGTCAACGACGCTTTCAAAATGCACAATAGGAGTTTCAGCTCTAATACCGGAAAAACATGATGTTGGTATCAAAAGAAGAATCAGAGAACTGACGAGCATGACCACTTTTACCACTACCGTGCCGACTGAGGTGCTGTTCTGTACGGCTCTGATTTGATTGTTGTAGGCTGGGCGCAATACCAATGGGCGAAGAAACATCGTCGACTGGTATGATTGCCGGATAGGGTTGATCACTAAGATCGTATCGACCATCAAAGGAAGCCAAAGATGGAACTGCTGAGTTGGCCTTGAAATCAGACATGAGGGGTGCTTCTGGAAATGTAAGAGATGATCAGTACAAGTGAATTTGACAGGTCAAGACCACTCAGGAACAGGTGAAAGTGTTGGTCAGTTGGTCTGGATGTGTTGATCCTTGGTTCTATGGATTTGATGTCGCGGCGGGGTCTTTGCGGCGAGAGGAAGAGATGAACAGGAGACATTACTCACTTCTTGATGACTGATTGCTGGATCGACCAAACCCTTCCTCCTCGGTGGGAGCCGGGCGTAAAGGATATACTAAAGCGTTCGAAAAGCAAACAAGTCAGATGATGGCGCTCAGAAAAAAAGATGCCCGGTGTGTGAAGTGCGTCGGAGTGCAGATACAATTCAGATACAGAATGTGAAGGGAAGGGCTTCGATAAGAATCGGTGTGCACCAGATGTCACAAGAAACGTGTGATCAATTCAAGGAAACGCTTTCTCAGATCATAAAGACAGTCCTTTGATAGCAAGGGCAAAGGCATCACAAGTGACCCTGGGTTGCAATATAGTCTATTTGGCAGGATGAAGTGGGGCAAAAGGAAAAGATATCGAAATCAACGAGATAGATTGCACTTACGACCTCCTTGATTTGATATCTGATCGTCGTCGTAGTAGCGTGTTGCGAAATCACTCTTGGCAACTGAAGTACCGCTGAGACCAGAGGTCTCCTTGAACCTTGAAGACTCAGTCGCCAGTAGCTGAGGATGCCTCTGACTGTTGTCTCCTGGCGTAGCTTGCTTTGAGTTGTGATCACGCTGAAAGTTGGTGCGAGGGGGCATTGTGACAGTGAAAGTCTTGTTGATGATTATTTTTATTGATTATGCGATGATGATAAATGATGTGAATGAGAAAAAGGGAAGAAGAAGTCCTCGAGGAGGGAACAAGCCAAGCGTTCATATCATTGTTTTTCGGACGGTTCAACCAAAGATGATGTAAGACGACATGATCACGAATTTGATTTCCCAATTGGATTAGTGACAGACGTTTGAACTCTCTACTGCCAACCGGGATACATCATGTTCTATGATGCTCAAAGAACCCATTTTCGTCAAGATGATGTGGGTGGCAACGCTGCATTCGGAACTCACCAGAAGCCATGAGGTAGTAATGTGAAATTGAAAAGCATTCTGGTGATCATATCAAGGTTTTAGAAGCTAGCATGTTCCTCGGACTCATGGAAGGTCATCCCTCTGTCGCGCCTGCTGATGAGCAAGCTTCCATCCAGATTCTGCAAATCGAACTTGACAGCTCATTTTAGAGCATGCGCACATTCTTCAAAACCATGATGATGATGTCATGGTTGATGACTGCTTAGAACTGCCCTTCACCCACATAACACACGTCTGACTCATTTGGCCGGCAAGAGGAGATTTGTTTCTAGACTAAACTATACCCTTGGCCCCAGGACCCTGACGGCTGGCTATGGACTCTGGAGGTGTGCAGGAGAGAGCTAAGCCAAACAAAACACTGGATAGCGAGGTATGTTGCATCATTCAAACATATACATCATGTCATGGGTCACCATCACGGTCGGCGTGTGGCACGATTGGTATCAGATCACAACATCCAATCAAGTTAGGCTCAAGTTATGATCACTGTTTTGGATGTAGTTTTACGTCTGTTTGCACAGATATATTGGTTTGATACTCGAATCTCTTTGTCTGTCTGCGGTAAGTGACTGGCTATCTTTACATTCAAAAGGCTCTGCGGGTGATTGTTTTCCAGGAACCAAGCAAACGAGCTCCTGGACTCAGGTCCTTAAAGTCTAAAGTCACACTTGAGATCCTTCCCCTATGAAGAACTACGTATCTAACTGCCGGTGCGGGAGTACTCCGCATGCACAATTTGTGCCACAGGGTGCGAAACCTGAATATAACCACCGCATCCGGCGGAAACGTTCTCGACGTCAAGAACGTTTCTGGCGGACGCAGTAGCCCTCTATTCTCACTTGGAACCATCTCGTAAAAATCATCATGGCTTCAAATAGTTCATAGGATTAATCCTGGAGATACCTCCCTGCACAACTGTGGCCAACCTGTCAGGTGGCTCACTTTTTTCCTCAAATATTCTACAAGGACTTGTGATACATGCACAAAAGTATGGAATGAGATTGTAACTGAAACTTTGTAGAATGGACGCACAGCACAGATAACTTATATCATGCTAGCCTAGGTGCATAGCTAGTAGGTATGACTCATTATTGAGATTGCCCATAGCATCAGATCCTTGTTCCAATGCTTTACCAGTTCTTTGAAGGTATGTTGGGAGGAGCAGCACATCATCAGCTCCGCTTTAAGGAAAATTCATGCCAGGAGGGTAGTAGAGATCGTTGTTCAAGTGATAGTTGTTTAAATAAAGACTTCAAGGATAGAGTCAGGGTACAAACAAAAGGTTGCAGCTTGCTTAGAATTGGATGTTTTCCATTTCAGGATTGAATTTTTAGCTTTTATGTTACTGAAAGGATATCAAACTCTATATTTGTATCCCATATTTGATAAATGGAAGCTGTCCTATGAAGCCAAGTTTCTTTTACTGGCCAAATCCTTCTATTTGCCCAAGTAGACCAGTTCCAAGCACTATCTACCTGTCTTATCTTCCACCCTCAAGCTGTCAGCATCCCTGGGTAAGAATTCAAATGGAAAATTGTTGATCAAGGTATTATGGTGTGATCATTGAAACCAATGGATGTGTCTGGGTAGGAATATCTGCTTTGTGGTGAGGTTTAGCAGCTTTACTGACAATTCTGCTCACTTTGACTTCGTGTTTCAAGATTGAGTATAGCTTCCCACCTTGTGATGCTTTGAAGTCACTTGTGAATGACCATGTATGATCACACAAATTTCATCTCACTTATCATGACTTTCAGTCAAAGCTTTGTGATCTTCATTTGGTCAACACATACTCAAGGTAGTACTCAAGATCAGGGTATGGACCATCTAGCTATGATCTCTTGCAGTTTCATTTTGGCAGAAGTCTTGTTGTTAAAGCCAAATTGGTTGAATAAAATTTAAAGAAAATTGCAGCCACTTTTCAATATGATAAGTGGAAAGAGTAAAAAAACTATGACATATAATCAAGAAAATTATTGTGTTTAGTCCACAGGCCTGCCTACAATTTGACCCAAAGGCTTAGGATTTCTCAAGCCTGCTGGTTCAAGCTGGAAAAGCCCTAAGACAATACCATGATTTATAACAGCAGGCTTGAGATTTCTCAAGCCCATCTTATTGGTTTACAAGAGTCTTACAATCAAATATTCAAATCTCATATCAAAATTACTCCAAGGGTGCAGCTGCAGCGACACAAGGGGCTAAGTCAAGCTTTAAATTTCTCCATGTGTCCACAATGTGAGATGATGTGGAAGGCCACCTTTGCCTCTTTTCAAATCTTCAACAAAGACATGGCATGATTGGAAACCTGCTTTGTGAGGACAAAATGAACATTCCAAGATTGGTCCATCATCCAAGCTGGCCCAAACCAAAACCAATAAGACCAAGTAGATTGTACCCTACCACTTCACCACTTTTGAGGATTGACTCCTTGTCAACTTGTGCACCTGTGACAATAGACAGGTTCTGGATCTCATCTGGCACCTTCTTCTTGTACTGCTTCTCTAATGCCTTTTGGGTGTGACGGCTGATCATCAGGATCAAACCAACCATCATACAAAGCTGGTTCTTGTTCTTGATATACAACAGATGCAATATTCTTGAGAAGTGACCTTCAAGCTTACAATGCATGTCTTTCAAAAGGTCCATGCAGCACAGATGAAGGTTGAGTAAGTTGCATTGGAGCCCTGGTATTTCATCCTTGAGCATGGATTTGACCTTCAAAACTTGTCCAACATTGTTCCAACTGGGCACAACCGTCAGCGTGTTGAGAAGCCTTTGTCCTGTCATTGAGTAGCCATCAGACATGCCAACATGCACCCTGCTACATCTGGTTGGCCTGCGGGATCATTCCTAGATACCCAATCCTGGAGTATGCCAAGAACTTTTGAGTTTGCAGACCAGTCTTGAGGGCCTTTAGAGGAGTGACGCAAGCCCTTGGTTGATTTGGAGCGGTGAGTGCCAGGGGACAAGATTAGAGAGCAAAGTAGTCATGAGTAGGTTGAAACTAAAGGATCACCCCTGACAAAGTCAGTCTTGCCAAAAGACCAGATGAATACTGTAGGAAAGCAAACTGTGGTACATACCTTTTGAAACACTCTTCTAGTGTCTTTGGTCTGAACCCAGCAAACAATTTCTCTGGCGTAAGATATGAGATGATCCATTCCATAAGATGCCAAGCCATGTCCAGCGCTCCAGTTTGTCAAAAAGCATTGAACACATGAGTGGTGTACAGTATAGATCCCCAGATGGAACCTATGAAAATTCCCACATCTTGCTAGAGGAGACGCAGGGCAAGAAATTCCATCCCACACAGAAGAGGATATTGCTTGCAAAGATTGAAGGGTGGACCAATGTTGACAGAATTGTAAATTTGCTGTTGAGCAGGTGTCAGATGCTCAAGACCGTTCTTATAGAATATCTTCAATCAAGTCATTTTATCTGTCAACATGTTCTGTACCACTTGAACTTGTAATTAGAAACAAAGTGTCTCAGTTTGTGATTTGGGCCACAACTAAAAGTCCGCTACACCTTCTCTCAACATGAAAAATCAGTCAAGATTGTTGTCTACCTGTTTGGCTGCCCTGTGAAGCTCCTGAAGCAGTCTAGCCACTTCTTGACCAAGTATTGAGTTGGTGTCCAAGAAGACCTGAGTTGCAAAGACTAGCCAGATTGGTATTGAATTATTCTTGGTATTGTAGAGTTTCCAAATACCCTTTGTAAATTTGTCTTCAAATTGATTGGACACTTTGCTATGTTCCAAGATACAGAGCTCTGAGAAGAGCTCAATCAGGAGCACTTGGTCTTTCTCCCAGAGTGACATTTTGGAGTGATGATGTACGCCAAAGACACCCGACTTTGGCCAAGGAATATTGTTTGGGAGGACAAGGTTGTGAATTGACATGAGCATATGATGAGTTTCAAGGCCGAACCCCTTGGAACTAGAAAAGGTGAAAAACTGGCCTTCTTTAACATAAGTGAGATCACTGTGATCATGAGTCAGTGAGTAAGAAACAGGTGATTTTGAGGAAAGGGAACAAAGAGTAATATGCAATCCTCGCCATCAAGGAGGAGGACAACACTTTAACTGACAAAAAAGACGAGTAAAATAATTGTTCATAATTGAATGGCACCCATTCTGGACAGGATCATTGGCTTTGATCATTGGCTTTGATGTTACAAAGATGTTAGACTCTTCACACTTTGATAAATAAAAGCTGTCCTACAGCTCATCATGTGTCATATCCCTCACCAAAAATCTATCATTATCCTTGGGGAAGATGTTTGTTCAAATTGAAAGTTGCTGAGTATTGATATGTGAAGTGATCATTGAATATGCTAGACAAGCTTGTACCAGGAATACCAGGGATACCAGGGATACTCTCTTTATGGAGTTTTGAAACCACTGTTTGTGGTGAGGTCTAGCAGCTTTACTAATATTTCTGCTCACTTTGACTTTACGTGTCAAGCTTGAGTATAACTTCCTTAAGATCACCTGTGAATGGTCATGTATGATCACATAGATTTGAATCTTACCCAACATCACTTTCAGTCAAAGGTTTGTGATCTTTATCTGGTCCACACCTATCCAGTAAAGAAATTCAAATCCAATGCATCAAGATGATATTTGAAAAGAATGAAAGGATGAAGACATAATCAAATTAAAATGAATTACAACCAAAAAAAATAAATATTCACAAGAAAATTCAACAAAGTAAATTAAATAAATACCGATAAACCCAAAAGTGAATTGATTTACATATTTACAAAAAAACACACATTTCTTCTAAGAACATTTCAAAACATTTTCGTATTTTAATCAATTAATAACAAATCATCCAATCTTATTCATTTTCAGTCTTATCTTTTATTTGAATGGTTGGAAAGATTCCTAATTCATTGTAAGTAATTGTCATTGAGACATTGCTTGTAAGATAAACCATACCAGGCTATCTCAAAACAAAGGACACAAATTCATTAAAGTTTAGTTTATTCATTTCAAGTTTAAAAACTCTCAAGATACTCACATAATTTCGACAGCTGTTCAGGATTCTCAGTTTTCCTTGATTGAACTGTAACAGGGATCTCTGTGAAGATTAAGAAAACAAGATGAGTTGGTGATGAATAAGGAGAATGGTTCAAAAATCCTTTCGGAGCTGACTTACACTTCTAATTTAGTCCCGCTCTCAGCTTGCAAGCGTACCTAAAACCAAGCGGACTCAGTCTAAGGATTTAGAACCATTCGGCTTGGATGTGAATATTAGGGCTTGAATGACTTACATTACAGTTTCCGTTAAGAACTTCAATTGATTTATTGACTCCAAACATATCATGGATGGTCGAGTTAATGGCACTGAAATGAAGACGTGAATCAACGCAATCTCTATCAGATTAGAGCCGAATCTTCCGACTGTCTATCTGCTAAGAAGAAAAAACTTACCGATCGCATTCAAGCTCATTAAGAGGTTTACGTGCTCCTGGAATACATGTCACGTTCCCAGCTTGATGGACAGATTGTGCTACTGTAGTTGTTAGGATAAGGAGACTTGCTAAGATTTTGATTGATAACATTATCGACGATTTAAGATTGATGATTAATAGTAGTATTCCCGTTCCTGTTGATCGAGAAAGATGCAAAAGTCCGGTTGATTGGAAATTTCTTCAAGGGAAGAATCGTGGTGAATGAATGATCACTCTTTATTACCGGTTGTGGCTCCCCATCTAAACAGGAAGAGGCTAACTCAACAAACTCACGTGCTACCACACGCATGCTCCGATGTGTGAAGAGAGGTGAAGAGGCTCAACCTGCTCAGCAATACAAATCTTGTTATCAGATTCTAGTTTGGGAGATCGGTCAGGTTCAATCCTTGTTCATCCGTATACACACTAGTACCAACTCGGATGGTCAATGATCTTTTAATGTTGGTGAATGTTATCATCAGTCCTCGGAACTCAATTATGTATATATCGGACAAGACGCATCCAAACACCAAGTTCAAGCCCGATCCCGATCATCAACGCGATCAATCTGAGTTGCTTGGGATCTGCGATCAACATCGATGATCGGGAGCATGAGGTGAGATTGACTGAGATGATCAAACAAATGATGTTTTTAAGCCAATGACAAGAATAATGATCCAGCACGATTCAACAATGAGTCGTTTGATCATTCTTGTTAAGATCAATCAACAACATCGATGCACTCTCAGTCGTGAAAGAAGAAGAATAGATAGAGAGATAAACGCTGTGGGAGAGGGTGGAGCTATCAGGGAGTGTCAAGTTGAGATTTTTACGACGAAAATCTATAAAAAAGTTCGCCGTGATAGCGTAAAGTTATGTTAATTTTATGAAAACGGGATGAACATAAAGTCTCGCATTTTGATAAAACAGTAAATTAACGACAAATCCTCGCTTGGGATTCAAAATCGCGATCTTTCTTCTTACAGCGAGACACTCTTTGTACGTCAAAATTGTAAATGTTCGCCTCATTCAAACTTTTTCGTCGTAACGATCTCAACTTGACACCGCCTATTGTATGTAGGTGTACTAGTTTAGACTATACATTAGAACAATTTATCGCAATCTTGAGAAAAACCAATCTTTCACCCTGAGATTAAACATGCAAGGTCCAAAGAGGGTGAAAAATACTAACTCGTTTATCTTCACTTCAATCGTGAGCTTTGATCGAATGAATGGGAGTTTGGAGAAAAGTTCAACGTTGAAGTTAAGTTATCTACCTATCTGACCTTGCGCCACAAGAGATGAACTTTGATGGTAGAATTACATACATACTATCGGGTAAAAAGAATGATAAGAGGGAAAGATTATGAGAATCCGTGTCTATTTTGCTTCGTTTGAGTTCATTCCATAGCTACAAATTTGTCTTCAGTTCTTAAACTCTCTCCCTCGGCCAGCAGCACATAAAAACACACAGACAATCAGGCTCACTTAAAGTTGTGTAGTCAAGTCAAGCCAAGTGAGCCTCAGCCAAGCACGGACCCGATTATGTTGAAGTCATGGAGACAATTCATAAGAAAGTGTGGGTGGTGAATTGTGTCATCGGTGATGTGTGTGTGTGGATCGTTTGGGAATGTAGTTCGGATAGGGGTGATGATGGGATATGGAGAGACACGTGAGAATGAATGTTTGTTTGTTTACTAGCTTGAACGCGTTGATTATGTACAGAAGTGGATTTACAGCTTCGATAGATTGTATTGGGGAACGAGGGGGTGGCGGTGGCGCGTGTTGAAAAAGTAAACAAACAAACAAACAAACAAACAGACACGATTAGATAATCAATCCAATTTCACATCATCACTCTTTTCAATCCAAATCAACTTTATCAAACAAAAAATTCATCAGGACAGAGTCTTTTTCTTTAAAGATTGAAAAAGTAGAAAATATAGAAAAGCTTTGAAGTGACTTCAATGAGAAATGAACCAAGGTTACGATTGAATTATTGCAAAAAATATAACGAATCATCAATCCAATCCAACGCTGATTTATTACTCAAGATTCTCATTGAACTTAACGAACTTGACAACGACTGAACGAAAAGATTAATTCACAGATACGTAGAAACCATCGAGTAAGATCAAAGGAGATATATAACATCGAATTCAACTTCACTTGGTAAAAGAAATTCCTCAAGACTTTCTGATTAGTCTTCCTTTCAAGATATACCTTTCAAATTCTCTTCTATTTTGTTATCATACATATATATATATATACCCTGATTGTTTAAAAAGATTCAAATAACTCAAGATGACGAATGAACAACCACTGCCAGAATGGTTAAAGCTAGTAACACTTACTTATCAGAATTCAGATCAAGTCACTACTGGTTTAGTACAACTACCGATCACTTATTCTGGTCCATCAATCCCACTTGGATGGCCTTATACTTCAATTCCTGAAATACAAACTCAAACTGAACCATTAGCTTCAATCGGACCATTACCAACTCAAGTAGTACATTTTTATGATGGTAGTGGTCCATTCACTGTCATTGGTGGTACGATTATCACTGATTTTAATTTGATACCAAAACCAACTGGAATACCAAATCAGAATAATCAAAATCAACCATTATCGACTATCACAGATTTAAGAAGACCCATAAACTCAGCTTCAGTATATCCAGTCATAATCTCAACCGTCACCATAACTGCACCATCACCAATCACACCAAATACAACCAATCCACTTATACCTTCAGACAATCCTTCATCTTCCAACAATCAAGCTACTGCACTTATTGCTGGATTTATCATTCTTCTGATCCTATTAGTCTTCATTGTACTTGCTCTTTTGATTTTCTTATTACGTCGTCGTAGAAGAGAATATGATGGATCACCGCATCATTCGACCGGACCGATTCGATATGAATTCAATTCAGCACTTTTACCTCAACATCATCATGGTAGTCAAACACATCCACATGTTCAATTAGATCATTTAGATGAAGGGAATGAATGGATGAATTTAAATGAAAGTAAATCAAAAGAAGAGATTTCAAAAGAATTGAGAGAGAAATCAACACCTAAACCTCATCATCATCATCATCAAGAATTGATCAATGGATTTGAAAGTCAAGAAAGAAAATTAAATGCATGGAAAAGGTTTCAAAAGGTGATCAGACAAGAATTTAATAATGTTTTACAATCATTTTCGATGGATTCAAATGAACGACCTAATACTAGTCCTAGAGGTGCGATTCAGCATCCCAGTCATGAAGAAAATGTTTATCATAATCCGTATCATGATCCATCGATTAGTACCAACACCTTTGTTAGAGTTAAGAGATGGTGGAATTCGGTCATCACCCCTCCTGATTCTTTAATGAGTGTACCGCATACATTCAAAACCATTTCTGAATCAGATAGCAGTAATGATGAGATTCATATCACTTATCAAGAAGATCAAGAACATCAAGAACATCAGCATCAGCATTCAAGCAATGAAAGGATAGAAGAAGTTCCATTCATCTTTAATAAATCTTCAACACTTTCTCCTTCTATCAATACACCTCTACCACTTTCTGAAACTTATTCAAACACACCTAAAAGAACTTTACCAAACTTCGATCCTTTGAAACTCATTAAGAAATCAAAACAATCAGTTAATCCTAGTCGATCTAAACCATCTAGTAAACAAAGTAAATCTAAATCAATCAAATCTAGAACTTCTTCTCATCAAAAACCTGATGTAGATCATCCTCCTTTACTAAACCGTTCACATGAAGAGGCTCATGGTCTAAGTGAAGAAGAAGTAGATGATGGACATAGTATTGGTCCAGATTCACCACTTGAACATTTTCATCCCTACGGTTTACCATCTCATTCACCTTCTCATACAAAACAATCCTCCAATCACACTGCCACATCTGGTACTCCTAAGATTGATTTATATGCTAAACGAATCAGACCTAAGAAAGATTCATTACTTAAATTAAGTCCTCCGAAATTAACTAGTCCGATCCAAAGTGAATCTTCACCCCGATCGATTTCATATCAATCAGGTCTCACTCCTACTCATTCTTCACCTGGAAAGATTCTGATACTTAAAAAACAAAATAGAAGATCTTCTGCTATCTCAGATCGACTTAGGTTTCCATTACCTCCAGCAATGATCAATCATGAAGAAAACTTTGTAGATGTCTTACCGACTGCTGGAATCGAATCTACTAGTAGCGCTTCTAGAACGACTGAAGATGAAGAAATCCTTTTTACTGGTAGACGTAAAAGTTCGATTAGTCATTTGGCTGGAGTGAGTGAATTAGGTGTAGTCGAACCCAGTCAGTTTTTGATCTTTTTTTTGATCTTTCTAAAATTTTTTTGTTAATGATGAATTTTGTTTTTGGTTTGAGTGTTAGGTGGTCAAAGATGGACTCAAGATGGATCTTATGTTTCGGAAGATTTGTTTTATGTTAGACCTAGATTGGCTACTTTCAAAGATGGACGTTGGATCACAAAGACTCCTACTGAGGAAGGTCAAAAACATCATCAAATTGAGTAAGTTGAACAGATTTTAATTTTGATTTTTCGGAATGGAAGTATGTTTACTAAGAGAGTTCCTTTTTTTTCTTGGGGGAAAATCGTTCTAGGAATGGGTCTGCTGGAGATTTAGATATCATGATTACTCCTAAAGGAAACAGTTGAGTATCATTTCTCGAACAAAATTGATTTATTTTCATCCAAGTTAATTTGATGTTGATCAATGGATTTGATTTCTTCGATTATTTTTATCAATAGATAACAATAGAGAAACAATGAAATCTACCACAGAGTTTCCAAGTTTGAATGAAAATCGTAGAACAGTTAATAGATGTGTTTCAAGTGATTGGATTGAAAGTGGAATTGGATCAGAAGAAATCAAAAGTTCTTTCAGAGATTCAGGTCATCGTACAGTTTCACTTCCAATGAATAGGTATAAAAACCAATCTGATTCACTCATTCTTGAACATAAATGATCATCAACTGATTTTGATCGTGTTGGTTTTGGTTGGTTTTTTTTTGTAGATCATCTTTAATGAATGAAGAAGAAAAGATAAATTTACTTAACAGGAAACTTTCACCCCTTGATCAATTAAAACAAAATACTAAAAAAGAAAGTCAAAATTTTAGAGAAAGAGAAGAAGAAGCGAAAAGGAATTCAAAGAGTACGGTTTCGACTGATGATAGAAGTCATTATGATGATGATGAGGAGGAGGAGGAGGATGAAGAGAATAGTGAGGAGAATAGTTTTGATGATGATGATGAAAGTTCTAGGTTGTTGAGTAGACAGTCTCATCATTCTAGAACTACTCTTGGACAGTTAGTCCTTTTTTTTTGTTTTATCTTTTTTTTGGATTTGAATTTGAATTTTCGATTGATGACCGATTTTCTGGTTTGATTTTTTATGGTTTAGACGATTGGTAATTGGAGAAGAGATCACAAGTTTAAAAGGATCATTACAAAAAATTCAAAAAACAAAATCAAATGAAAGATTTAAAGATTTAGAAAATGAAACGTCAAAACGATCTGAGTCAAAAGAGATTGGATTCAAAGAGGAGGAAAGTTTGAAGAATAAAGGAAAAGAAAAAGTGATCGAAGTGGAAGTTGAAGATGAAGGATCTGATCTTTCTTCAGTTAGTTTGTATGCAACTCCACTTTGTAGATCTCAACATAAAAAATCCAGTGATTGAAAAAAAAAATCGAGTTTGGGTGTATTGGTGGTTTTTTTTTTCAATATTATCTCTTCTTCTTCTTTTGGTTTGGTTTGATTTCTTCTTTTCTATTATATTTGATTGAATTCTTTTTGAGGATTTAGTCTTCTTGTTTCACATTTTCATAATTAATGTTTTGTATCATTTTAAAGTAGTACATATTATATTATACCATACTAAAGATTCTAAAAAAACTTGAAAAAATATTTGTAATTTTGATTATGCAGAAGGAAAGGATAGGAAGAATGGGGTGAAAGACGAAAGATTGAAATGGAAATGAAACATTCAAATCTTAATGAAATTGAAGTATTGAATTTTTATAGATTCAGGATTTGTGAGGATTGATGAGTTGATGAATTTGAACTACTTCAAGACAGTTTGAAAACGAATCTTAATGGATGGAAATTATATTACAATCGCGTTCCGTTCGAATAGGTGGATTACAGTGAGAACTTCGTTTGAGAAACTTGAGCCGGGGCATCATTAGGTTCGAAGACTAGTTCGAATTGGAAGATTTGATCCACTTTTTTCTGGGTGCAGTTGTCTGTTTACACGGATCTCACAACATGATGAGTTGATCACCAAAATTCAATCTCAAACAGACTCAAGTATTTCTTTACATATCCTTTCATTTGCATTTCACTGACAATATGAGTATGAGAAAGCATTCCAACCATGCACAGGCGATGATTCTAATCACAATGGTTTGGTAGATATTCCATTGTCAAAAGATGAATTTCTATTTCACCGCCTTTGAAGAGTGAGGTTTTGATTTGAGAAAATTGGCATAAGGAAATGTAAAGCTTGAAGACTAGCTTAAGATTGAAAGAGTTGATCAACTTTTTTGGGATGTCTTATAAGCCACGATGGAAGTAATTGCAAAAGTAGAAAAACAGGTTCTGCGTATATGAGAAGTACAGATGATCAATAACCATTCCGTAATGCACAGGCAATGAGACAGGTTTTGCAGTTATCTCATTGTCAAGGTATGTATGCTTAATTCACGGTCCTTGGATTTTTGAAAAACCAACAAGTATGCAAGGTACGAGGGACACAATTTCAACTTTTGCTTAGAAAATCTGAGTCTGCATAAGGGAAAATGAGAGTGGAATGACTAGTGCTGAGTTAAATCAATGTGAATCGACCATGAGTCGAAATGTTGAACTTTTCATGGCATGTTTAATTTACCTTGCCGCGGTTAACTGGAGATGGCTTCGTCGTGCCTGGTGCCTGTTGGGATCCAGAACGAGGTTTGATAAGGAACATTACGGATTGGAAAGGTATTTAAACCTTCGATCCCTTCGTTCTTCTCCTTGAACAATTCTTCAAAACTCATCAACAAGTTTACTTCAATTCTTGATCTTCTTGACTCTTTCTTGAAAAATTTCAGTCAAATCATTCCACAATCAAAACAATACCATCGCACCCTATATCACCTTATCCCCCATCATTATTCGAAATAAAAAAATACCTTTTCACAACCATTCAAATTATATTGCAACTTCTTTTATTGTCTCACTTGATCAACACACTCATCTCGTCTTACAACAAGTCTTGCAATCCCCTTCAATTTGAATTCAAGATGAACTCTTCTCAGTCAATCCGATTTCCGGCTACTGAAATTCCTGTGACGGCGACTTCGTTGGGCATGGAAACATCTGCAGTTTTGCAACACCCATCCAATGGTGTGGCTGCAATAGGTCGTGGCAAAAACTCGTCGAATGTAAGTGTTTATTGTTTGAAATTAAGGTGAATGGACTCATGAGTCTGATAATTTCCTGGTTATCGTCACCAGGTACCTCCGCCTGCTCTTCCCACACACCACTCGGTAGATTGGATGATGCGCACACCACCACCTAAACCATCTAGAGTCACTTCCAGTCCTAGTTCCACCGAACTCGCCAAGGGGCGAGATGATACCCGCCGAAGTCGCGGTAATAGTCTCGCCCGGTCAATAGCAGGACCACTTAGTCGACTTTTGCACTTCGATGGCAAAGAGGTCGATCATGGTGAATTGGACTTTATGTGCCGCGGCGAGGTTCCTCTCAGGCCTCCTACGTCGAGCAGGATGGTTGGGGAGTCTCGAGGAAGTGCCGGCAAGTCGCGCGACTGGGACAGCCGACGTGACTGTCAGCGGGCAGAGCTGTGCTGGTGTCCTTGGGTAGCATTAGGAAGCGCATGGTGTCCCGAAAACGGTTGGACAAAAGCGGGGGACCTACCCACGGTGACCTCACCCTTTGGAGGCTCGCCACCACCCCTAGCTTCCTCGGGCTCCTCTCCTAGCTTCGGTTGAAGCTTCACTAGCCTCACCAAGCTACTTCCGGGGCTCAGCACATGAGCTCAACCTCGCCTGGCTGCTACTTTTCTTCAACGCAGTCCATATATCTCACTCCACCGCGGAAAAACTTGGCGAAGGGACTCGGAGGCTCAAACACTGGCCCAACTCGTCGGCCTAAAATCTCGATCGATACAATCTCGGCACCAATTCTTCAGGATTGTGATACGAGTGCGAGGAAGATGACTACAAACCAACATTGAAAGTCTATTGGACCTCGACTTTGATCTAATCTTCACTCTGGGACCTTGGATTGTCTTGTATACGCGTTTCTTTGTACTCGGAGTCGACCTTTTTTATTTTTTCGGTCATCTTCCTTCCTATTTTTTTAGCTTATGATCAGTTTTATCACCTGGTTTTGATTGTCTCGTTTTTTACATCTTGTAGTGTCTATTAAGTTTTAGAGTTATTAGTTAAAATTAATCGGAGTAGTATTCATCTCCAATCAAGCAACAGTTCTTGTATCACTTTTTCTCTTGAATGTTTCCTTTTAATTTGTAATTTGGTCTTGATATTTATCCAATCAACTATGTGTAATTTGAATCAGACCTGCGTGAAGTACTTGTGGGTTTTTGATCAAATCCGTTCTTCCCTGGATTGCAGTGTGTGAACAATGCTGAAGCGCAGAGGTTTTAGTAACCAGAGATGGCATGTGCTAGCCATCCAACTCGTGAGTGCTCTGCCAATGCCAGAACCAAACATGGTCCAATTACCCAGGAACTTCAATTTGTGAAGTCAAGAGTCGGCCAATCAAGCAAAAGATTACTGATCGGGTGGATCAAATTTCTCGTGTTCTGATTCAATAAACCTCAAGAGGAAAATGTAAGACTGAACTTAGGACATCCATAAGGTATACATAGAATTGATTGATCCTCAAGTTGAGATTCATGTTCATGACACTTCATTTCTCTGGAATGAATCACAATGAATTTTCCAATTTTTCAAAGTTTTCAAAAACCACCAAAGCTGGCATTCAAAACATTTAAATACCACTCAAGGTTCAAGGTGGATTGATGTATGTCTTGAATCCACTGGAGTTGGATAGAGCCTTTCAAGTGTTTTGCAAATGGATTTGTTTCTCAGACAGTCCACACCACTCACCTCTTTTGGAAGGTCACAAGACATATTTCATATGAAGATGGAGGCTTGCTTTCATTCCTGATGCTAGAGCTGTTCAAGCAACATTTGATACTTTTCCATTCTTTTGGAACAATCTTGCAAAATGCTTTTGCCATCATCAATCAAAAGTGGTCATTTGCATTCATATTTGTTTGTTGAACTCATTTGATTTTAGTTCTTCTTAAAGACATTCAAGATATATTGCTCTTTCTTGAACCTATTCAAAAGGATAATCTTTCAATTATATATCGAGTTCTGGATCTGACTCTGCCAAATATGACATCTGTTCTCCTTCTGACCACAAGGACATAATTGAAAAAACCAAAAGGAACACATTGGCCCTTGAGCCCACAGTGAATTAGCTCCCCACAAAAAGAATTGAGACATTTGCCTGGTACCTTGGTGTTCTATGCTGTTCTATGTCATGTTATCTCATGGAAAATCCATTTTTGAACTAATTGGAGGTAGTGCAACCCAAAGATGCTGCTCATGAACCTGTACAGGGACCTCCACAAAAAAATTGTTCTCAACCCCCAACCAGTGAGACCATGGGATTATACTTCCCTTATGCAAGCTCAATACAGGGAAATGACATGCTTTACCTAGCTGACAGTGTACTTAAGTACATAGTAAATTCATGAACTTTGGGTTTAGAACTGGCTGTCCAGCAGATGAAACCTACAAAAACTCAAAATCTTGATCAAATTTGGCAAAGATTACCTCAAGTTTTGATTTTTTTGGCTGAAGTTGGCACTATTGGCACTCCACAACCAATACAACTGGAGCCAAACCTGGGGACTGAAAATCAGAGGGTTTTAGTGATATGAGCTGTAAGAGCTATGAGGATGCTGTCCAAACTCTTGGCTGAGCAAAGGAATCTTGAAATCACCATGAAACCAAGAGTGATGGATCCCCCACCCAGAGTCTCTATGAATGGGGAATGTGACCCAGTGACAACCTTTCAAGAATTTCATAGTTCAGTGGCAGCTGGTCAGATATTTAGACTCTGGCTCAATTATATGTCTGAATGCTTGCACATGCTCCATACCCCTCTTTGGTAAAATGGTACATCAACTCAGATTTCCAACAAGGTAATGAATATATTCTTGTCACCAGACACATAAGAAATTCATCAGTCCAGCAGCATCTGAAGCATTCTCACCATAGGATAAAACAAGATCCACAGGGGACTCCAGGAGATAAACCCTTACAGCTTTTATTACAACAAGTATGTTTCTGTAGACCACTCCTTGGAAGAATTATCTGATTTGACAGGTATGCAAAAAAAGCCACCAACTCCACCTGAATCTTATGTCATATAGAACATAAACACAGATTAGTTTGTTCCCACAACTCATTAAAACATCAAAACTATTCCTTCGAACTTTATCAAAGTACAGCCCTATCATTTTGACCAACCCACTCAGAGATTCTCTGGTTCTGGTGTTACAAATTTTTGCTTGTCCAACAACCAATCAGATTACTTACCAGGTATGCAGTGGGTAAAAAACATGGACTTCTGTAACGGTATACTTTTTGGGTAGATCACAACAGTATGGATTATGGGTTTAGATAGTAGGGTTGTAGTTATTTTTGTTGCCCTGACTCTTGAATGCCTCTAGCCAGGTAAGCACACCACCTTTAGACTCTTTTCCTTGTCCTATTTTGTGGATGTTGTGTTAGGTAGGGTTGCTGATTAAATGGAGGCTCTCCTACTTGGAGCCAATTGAGAAATATAGAAACATCCTTTAGGTGCTTATGTGCTTTGGAGAAGTTCCAGAGTCCTCAGTGAAGATTCTCACTCCTGAACCTCACAACTTCACCCTGGAGTTGAACACAAGGCCTGGTTAGGGACCATTGAGATTTTGTATTTCTTGTGAGAATTCTCAGCTGAATACAGACCCCCTGTAGACATCCTAGGATCTACACATATCTCTGTAGTGGGATGTCCTGGCTGTGCAGAGGGCTCATAGTGCTGGGTTTGTACCTCCAGAAACCCACAGTGTTGCAACTTTTCCATGACAACACACCTTTTTTTCATCCATCTGAATTTTTCATTCATGAGCCCTTCTTTTTGAACTGTCTACAATTATCAGAAATCTTCCACACCTCACTCAAAAATTCAAACAGGACATGCCTGTGATGATAGGAGGGGCTGACTTCCCCTGTTATTCTAGTAGCTGTGAAGTAAAAGATATAACATTAGTTAAATCTAAAATGACAATCTTAACCCAAAATTGTATCTTCATCACCAAAATGGAAGAAAATAATACTTGATCTTGGGGTAAATGAATTGATTGTTTAAGATAAATTGATCATCAATTTGATCCAAATCTACTATCATCAAATTCAACATAAGTTATTCAGGGAGCCTTTGGAAATTTTATTTTCACCATTTTCCTTATATACCTTTCACATATTGTGGTGAGTGGACTGGAGTGGGGCATGTTGATTATAGTCCCACAAATGTGGCTGGAGATGTGGCACTTGCTCTGCAGACCTAATGTGGTGCTGGAGACATGGGTTTGACCAATGCTTAAATACAAGCATCATTCTAAGGGATTGTTCAAAATGAACATGATGCACAGCCAGGATTGTTGCCAATCATTGCTTTCACAGATACTTGTGAGGCTGTGAGGCTATATGTCACATGGTGTGTGACACTCAGCCTTGTGTGATCTCTTTTCTGCAAGAATTTGTGTGTACAGAGGTCAAATTGTCTTGACTGAGAAGCGAGGAACCGAAAGCACATACAACGTCGACGTGTAGAATGAAGTTTTTATGAATCTCACAAGATGAAATTTAAATCCCTCTAGAAGTCTCACTACAATTGATAACATGTTAGGAGAAAGATTTTGGTTCATGACATAGGCAAGGAGCAGGACCTTGAGCCAGTAGTGAAGGATAAGAAGCACTACACACACTCAAGAAAGTATATACCTAGATGGTCTCTGTTTAAAAGCTATTTTAGTGTCAAGATAAGATTCCAAACCTCATGTAGACTCATCATCAGACCAATCGTTCTTTTTGCGATTTGGGGTCTCTTGAGCCATTGCTTGGATGTGCGAGTGTCGCCTTTTGAGTTTATATATCTCAGGTATGTCGTTTGTTGGATTGAGACTGTATGAAACAGAGCCGGAGACTTGATGTTTTGTGACTGTTAGGCTGTCCTACGTTCTCTCCTTCCACCTTGAGCTTCGTCTGCAAAGCAGTTTAGGGCCTCGGTTGAGAAAGGACGCTCATTGGAATACTGTCCAAGAAAGGACCAATTGTTAGTGATCCCATCACTTCAAATAAATCGAATCTGATTACCTTTCTTACTGCGTTTTTCTGACGATCAGAATCATCTATCAAAGACATGTTCAAAGGTTCAAACGCCTCTGAATAAATCTGTTTAAATTTTGGCCAGGACTCTTGTGATCATCTTGAATGAGTCTTGAAGGTTGAGAAAAGGCGCGACGAGATTTGAAGTTTTCTTTTCGGCATTCATCAATTTCTTGAGCTTCTCGTAAACTGATTAATCTAGGTCTAGTATTGTGTACACCCATTTTCATAGCAGCTATTCTGATTCTGGTAAGATGATCATCATTTGATTCAGGGTCGCAAGTAATCAGACCTTCTGTTCGTCTATCCATCGTGTCAATTGTCGTTATACACTCTTGATCAACTGATTCAACTTCATTTATAGAAACTTCAATCCTTCCTGCCAGGCTATTGGTTTTCTTCTTCACTAATTTATTCCATGATAAGCCAGCTATCTTGCTTTCAGATTCTGGTCCTCTCAAAGCTTTTAATTCAATCTCGTTATTACAACCTTCTGATTTAAATTGATTATGATTAGGTAAGAGGTTTTCCGAAAATGGAGGACCGTCTTTCATCTGAACTCGCCTAGCGGAAGCTGATTTAAATACTACGCGTGTAGCTTTCGTGATTGATGGTTGTTGTGGGTCATCTTCCACCGCTATACAGTTAGGAAAACTTGGGCTTCGATTATGTTGAGTTGATTGAGCTCGGTGAGTATTAGATCCTACCCGAAAAGTACGGCGGGATAAGTTGTAAGGCTTTGGATTCGGAGCATGGGTACCTTCCATCTTTGGAACTAAGGGTGCCAATCCTGCGATACTCCTTTCCTGAGAAGGAACGTAAGGTGCTTTTCCAATAGCTGCAAGATCTTCAGGTTTAGCATGTTTATCAAGAACTTTACGGCGTTGTGAATTCAGATTCGAGTTTAAAATTGTTGATAGGCTTGGTGGGGACGAGGGACTGATCTCATCCTTGAAAAGATCAGATAATGGTACAGTAGGCCTCAAAGTGGAATTTTGGTAGATTTCGAATGAGGGAATCGAAAAGGGATATGGCTCAGTGTAGAGATCCATTCGTTCAGAGTTTGATCTTTTCCTGACCGATAGCTCATACGCGTTATACGATGCACTGTTGGGATTTACTGAGCCTACATATTTCCGTGGTGAGCTTTCATGAGAAACAGATGGAGATCGAGAAGTTGAAGTAAAATCTTCTCTGCAGTTGGAACAGTTTCGTCGTCTCATATTTCTTCTATCTAAATTCTAGAAAATACGCGTAGAGGTGAGCTCACAGGACGTAGTGAAGCCAAAGTTGAGTTGGCAAACTTTTCTATGAGGACAAAGCATGTTCTTATATCACTAAGGAAGGCTCTGAGGAGGCATTCTTGATCGCATTGTGCCTCAGCTTGCTTTAGCTTCGATTTCCCTCAGCTGACGCCAGATGAGGCAGCTTAGAGACGTGATGAGGATTTGCTATGAGTTCACAAGAAAGAGCTAGAATTGCATCCCTGATGCCTTCAGCTGATGGCTTATTTATCTCCTCAACAACTTCTAGTCTGTGATAAGTGTCTCTTGAGTCCTCTTTACTTTTATAGTTTGATACGCGTTCCCTAGCTTACTAGGATTGCAGTGAGCACTTTCCTTGAGGTTACAGTGAGTTTGTACATGATTCCGGAAGACCTGATATTCAATTTGACTTTCATCTCCACATATATAAATCAAATTTCTTGCTCTGATTTATCTATTCCGCTGAGGTAGGTAAAGTGAATATCAAATCTTTGGTTGTGACGCTGCAGAATGTTCTTAAGACCTTCATCGAACGCTGATTTTATCCACCCCTGATCTTGATAAGGCTTGATGCTCACAGTTCAAGAATTCTTGAATTATCACCAGCCAAACCATTGGGCGCCGTTGATGAGACGGAAGCTGTAGACGTGTTGTCTGTGCTAGGCATAGTTCTTGAAGGGGATTGAGATGCGGGAGATGGATATGAGCGTCCGGGGTTCATCTTGAGTTTTGGGTTCTCAGACTGAAGGTTGTGATGAGGTTTGACTGAATATGAAATATATGAAATAAATGTGAAGTAAAAGAATCTAAGCAGCATTTTCAAAGAGGTGATGTTATGAAGGAATAGAGAGTAAATGAATTTTCCAACTGACAGGATAAAGGGAAGTTTCGATTTGCATACGTCCCCCATGAGGCCTTAGTTAGGACAAATGGCCTCGTGAGGATGATTTCCTATAATCCAGATTCATCGAAGGGAGATCGATACCAGTTACAACTTCGCGTGCTTCAAGGCTAAAAAGAAAAGACACCTTTCATCAGACCTCTTTGGGTGGCGGAATAAGCAACCAGCTCAAGATAACAGGGTTGCAATTCCCGCTTAACTGACTGAAGATCCTCATCACATCCTCATAGGATCTTTAAGCTGCGTTGTTTGTCACCAGCTGAGGAATACTGAAGCTGAACAAGGCTGGGCAACGAAGTCTACTAAGAAATGCCTTCTGCGAGCCTTGCTCGATGATATAAGAACCCAGAAAACTGGTTTATCAACCGATAGTTTTATCACCTCTCCTGAACTCACTTCGACGTACATTATCTAGAAGTTACATAATTCAAAGATATCACTAGATGAAGCAACGCAGCTCGTCTAGCTCCAAAGCACGTTCCCTTCTGCGTGCTCCATCTCGGTCTCTTGCACGGGGGAACTCACCGCGAAAACGTAGAGGGTCAATCACTGCTACTAATCCACCGTATAACGCTCATGACGTGTCTGCCAACATGGAAGGATCAAACTCCAATGTTAGGATGGATCTTTACACCGAGCCAGATCCCCTCCTGATCACTTCCAGCGAAAGCTACGCACAATCGACTTTGAGACACACTATACCCTCATCTGATTTTATGAAGGACGAGATTAGTTCATCATCCTCACCAACAACATCTACGGCTCAAAATTCTCATCTGAATTCACCGCACTGTGTGATCCATGGTACAAACGATACACCTCAAGACTTTGTAGCCACTGGTACGGTCTTATACTTTCCTGAAAAGCAGTCATGTCTAGAGCCAAGGGCTACCAAGCGATCCGAATCAAAACCTTCATAGGATTTTCCAATGACAGATCTACGGATAGCTTCAAATCTTCACCCAGCTCAAACACATCAAGAAGGCTTTCCTTCTCCGAATTCTAAAACAATTGAGGATGATAACTTACCATTCACCGTCATGAAAGCAAGACGTGTAAATTTTATATCCACCACAGCTAGACGTTTTCAAATAAAGGATACTAGACCAGAAGTAGAATGTAAAAATACCGAGTTAAATTCTTCCAGAGGCTCAAAATTTGAAAACAAAACATCTGGAGAATCTTGGACTGAGAGGATCAAAAAAAGGACTCATAACTTGGTAGGCAAAAATGACATCTCTAAAGATGAACATACATCAGTAGATGAAGAGTGGATGAGAGATAGTCGGAAGATACTTAAAAAATCAAAAGGATTTGAAACTTTCCATGAACCCCAAGCGATTGATGATCCTCTTGCTCAGCTTAAAATTGCTATCACACAGTTAGGAGTTCAAACTACCTAGACCTAAATTGATCAGTTTAGAAGAAGCTCAAAGAAACGATGAGCGTCGAAAAGAAGAATATTCTAAATCTCGCTGTAGCGCTTCCAGAGCTTTCACACGTCCTAAAGATAGGGATGAGATTTTTCATCAAGAACCAGTATCCTTAGACGAATTGGAAAGTGAAAGGAAACCCATGGAAGATGATTTTGATCGTCGAAAGACCGGAGCACTAAAGGTAGATAGCATTTATTTATTCATGAGAGTTAAAATTGTTTGATTAACAAAGTCAACATCTTGGTAGTATTGTAATGAACTCATCGCTCTCAGTGAAGCTGAAAACCACCGCAAGCAGGAAGCTCAAAGTGAACTGACAGACGCGGGCGTCCCAACAATCACGAAAAGGCATGCCTCAGGCTTCGTTCCATGTCACCTCGATCCAACAGATGAGATTACTGAGATGTACACCCTCAAAAGGCGACGCTCAAATATTCAATCAAACGCATACACCCAGGAGTTCCCACATCGCAAAAAAACTAATTACTTTGATAATCAGGGTGAATGATCATGATGTGTTGGATCTTATCTTCATCTATAATACCCTTCAAAGAATCAGTTGTTCAATCACATCTTTTCATTTATCTTCCTCTCTTTTTTTATTCTCAAGTGTTGCTTTTCAAATCTTGTATAGGAAGAAACTTTGAAAAGATCTTGAGATGAGATGCCTCCATGAGCTTTTGCTTTGACAATCCACTTTCATCATTATGATTAGATTCTTGTGAAATTGAACGTGTGATGATCTAGTCAAGTCAAAATGCAAAATTATAGAAAAAAAGGAAGGCCAACGTATACGTTACCAATAACTTAAAGCTACTTATCATAGAAAGGGGGCTCAGGTTGAAAATTTTACAGCTAAATATTTTCAGAACGGGGAAAGTTTTTTTAGTCACAGTAGCGTAAATTTTTCCCCCTTTTGTAAAACAAGATGATCAACAAATACTCACATTCATAGCTTGTGATCTTCAATAACAACTAAAAATACCATTCTCTCTCACCCAGAAAAAAGTTTAGTTTAGTTCTGTTGAATCTAAATTTAATTCTTCATCCCATTCAGCTAATTCAGGAAACACCTTAACAATCAATATTTCCAAAACATCAAACATAAGAAAAACATTCGAAGTTTGTTCATCTATTCCATTTAATAGATTTTCATCTAATTTTGAATTTAAACAAAATTGATGAAATTGATTTGGGATCCGATCTCGAATCACTTTTTTAGCTTCTTCTCCTTAATTTTTTCCTGTCTAGTCTCTTCTTCTTCTTGGGGATTGGGTTGATTAGGGTCAATTGTTTGTTCTAGGATTGCTGTGATTTGAACTATTAGGTTTGAAAGTGAGATGGGACTAATGATAGTCGCATTAAAATGAATGAACTAATAACCTAAAAATTGAAAAAAAACGTGTTTGTTCGTTTTGAAAAAAGAATCAGTGCCACAAGAAGAAATGGATACAAAGGAATAAGATATATAACACACCTTGTAAGTATATTTTGAAAAAGACGTAAGAAAAGACCTAAGATCCAACATAGTTGACGAACATGAGTTTCTTCACTTGCGCCAAGAATAGTGGCCAAAAGTGAAAGAGTAGGTTCAAAGATATTAGGATCATCTCTTGTTCCAATGGGTGGAAGTTGAGTAAGTGATTGATACAGTGATGGCAATAGAAGCAAGAAATGAATCACTCGATTCAAACATCCTAGTATCCTACTTGGTAATGAGATAGGTGGACTGGTCTGAGAAGGTGAAGGAGGTTCAGCTAATTGTGAATCGGTTTAAGGTGAAGATGAATGTACTGAAATTAAACTATGAAAGTGTTGCTGGTTCACTTAATTTACAAAACAATGGTGCTAAAATCACATTAAGGAGAATTTCACGTATGATCAATCTTTCAGTTTTGGGAGCCCAATCTTCAGCAGGTAGCAAACGTTCCATTAAAGCTTCGATCAATAACCGAAGATAAGTTGGAGAAGGTAATGCTCTTGCTGTATGATATATTGGAAGAGGATCGAACTAGATGAGGAGAAAGAAATGAGCTGCCATGTCGATTTGAACTAACGATGACTGTTGTTAGTTGGACACCAGGATGAGGTCTTAGACGGATAAAAACTTCATCAAAAGTTGGATCAGGTTCTATAGCACGTTGACGTTGAAATGAAAGCCGACGAATGAGTTGTCTGAAGATCAAGTAAATGACGATTAATCAAGATAGGTAAATCAAATAAGACAAGTTGAATTACATCCAAGGTAGTCAATCTTCGTTCTAATTCTCATATTATATGAATTAAGATTTGAGTGACTCTAGTGATAAACGGTTTTGAATTTTCTTTCAAGTGGAGAGATTTGTGAATACCAGGTTAAAATAAATTGTTTTGAGATGATCGTTAAAAGGTTAGATAAGAGTGGATCTAATAAATTTCGGTATCTTTTATCTGTTAAGATTGGTGAAGGTACAGATCTGAATAATCGACGTAAGGGTGGATGAGAAGCTGTAGGATTTGAATGAGGGTTTTGAAGAGGATGAAGAATGGTGACTTGGAATTGATGACTGGAGATGAACCAATACTGGTGTTGATTGCTTCGCGTGCTCGTTTTCTTGGTCTTGTTCTTATATCTTGATCTAAGTTTGAATTGTTTTTGAATCCAGTCAGAGTCATCCTTGTGGTCCTTGTTGTTGTGCTTTTGTTGTTCTTGTTTCGATGTTGAGAATGAGTTGGATGAAAAGTGAATTTCAAATTTTTCAAAAATCAAAATCTGTTTACCTTTGAACACTTCACTCACAGCTCTTCTCATCCTCTCAAAGATTCTAAGACTACTCTAACACTTTCTTCGAAGTTCGAATGACTCTCACTTAAACCGATTGATATACATACTGGAACTAAAGCCTTCAAACATCTTTCGGTGGCGGTGGCCAAGGCCTATCCCATTTGACTTTCATCATAAAACGGAGAAAACAACAACACTGGATTCATTCATTTTGATGGCGAGGTTGAAGGTCTCATGAAATCATATGTTGAATCGTTTCCTCTATAATAATATCTCATTCGGGATATTCCACTCATCATGTATCAACTCGAGGGACAATACAATACCTCCTTCACCTTGCAGATGTCGTATGAGTGACAAGTCAAAGTGTCAACTTTATCGTTCTAATGCATATGCCGAGTGGGTCTTGAAAACCTATTGATGTTCATTTTCTGTGACCATATTGATATCAGATCAAATCAAGAAACATTAGTTTGCGTGAGGGACAAGATTAATACAAAATGATACATTCAAAGCTTTCAAGCTTGCCTACCACTCTGATATGCAGTAGCAATCATTGAGATCATCAACATATGCTTCATTCAAAGCCATTGACCAAATAAATCGCGAAGAATCATAGGGATGATTGAGAGTCTCAAAATCAAAAATATTCCTTGACACAAACCATTGTAAAAGGACAAACCTATATTGAACTGAACTAGCGCATTGAGCATAAGTGATCAAGGACCATTCTGGAATTACTAAAGCGATGACTTGTACAACGATAAGTTGAAACTGACCTTACTCATACGCTTTCCCGGAGTTCAGGTTAATCATTAATAAAGTTTTTAAACACTCAGAGGCACCTCACTAGATAATTGTGGAATAATTACCCTTGATCATCAATTTAGCTTTGGAGAGCCAAAAAGAAAGATTTCACAATCTCATCTATCAAAGATTCTACAATCAACCATGAATTAAATTCACTCAATTTTATTCAAAAATAAAATCAAAAACAAGTTATAATCAGATACAAATGTAAATAATCACAATATATATCACCCATATCACTTCAATCAAATCTCTTTATCTGTAACGAGATCTGTATAGATTTTCTGAAGGACCAGAAGGTTGAGAATTATAAAAAGAGTGATAATTTGAACCATAGACATCCCTAATTTCCTCGTCTTCATCATCAAATTCAAGAAAACTACCTTCCCCCTCACGCGTGCCAAAGGTAACACCACCACTACTACAACCAAAAGTTCCGCGTTCATAATCACCTTCACCCATGCTATGATCTAGATTTGTAGGGTAATCTTCAACATAATTTGGATGGCTAGAGGGACCTGCATGACGTGATGTATAAAGGGAAGGATCTTCTCGAGAGTAGTCAATGGTGTTTTCATATTCACGTCCATAAGGGTGTTCGATGCGTTCTTGTTCACGAGTGGGATTGTAGCCTTGATCAAAGAGAACAGCTTGACGTCGACGAGATCTTCCAGCGCTCGGATCATTCAATGAGTTGAAAGGTTGAGGAGAAATGTTTCGATCAAGATGATGAACGGAATTAGAATTATTGAACCCATAGTAATCTTCATAAAAAGCATAATGTCGACGAGTATTGGATTGATCTTCTGAAGCATAACCGGATCTTTCTAACTCTTCATCTTCGTATGAAATACCTCTACAAGCAAATGATTCATCTTAGTTGGCTGAATTTGGAGGTTGGGATCGAAATTGAGAAGCAGAATAGTTATAAAGACCGCGACAAGCAAAGAAGTATCTGAATCTCTAGGATTGGCTGAACGAGCTCTTCTAAATATGTTGCGACGATTATTATTACTCATTTTGAGATTGGTAGAAGAAGTAGTAAGATTTGAAAGGGTTCAAGAGTATTTGATTTAGAATGTTGGTGTAGTTAAAGCATGATTATATTCGTTGTAGATGGTATGAGTGAAGAGGCTGAGATCTCTCTTGCACGCCAAAGATGGCCTTTAATACTCTACAAGATCAGCTTTTTGAACACTCAGAATCACAGTACCAGGAGCTGAATTGTGGTTGTTCTGCATTTTCTAAAACCTGATCAGCTTCAAATTCATGTCTTCAGAAAGACAATTTGGCTTTTACTTTGAATAGCATAGCATAATCAAAGAAGACTTTTATGACAGCATTTATCTTGCTGAGTAATTCATTTTGCATTTTTCAATGGTTTCTGATGTAGATATAATAATGTCTTAAAAATGATAGCATTTTCATCTGGTCATGCTTTTTGCTCGGGATCCCCCGACGGAGAAAATCGTTCAATAGTATGAATTACTCTTTTGTTTGAAGTGGTTCAGAATTATTTATCTCCATTTGACTAAATGTAATATGAACAAAGGGATTTTACGAATTAATTTCTTTGCCTTTTTAAAGACTTGAGACGATTCATTTACAACCTAGAAATATTTGTGTTGGACGATAAGATTAAAAAATCATCACCCCTTAACTTTGGATCCAGTACGGCTGAAATCGGTCTTGGATCAAGGAAGAAAGAAAAATGCGCACAAGTGAGAAAAGCATTCAATATTATTGAATTGCTTACCCTAGAAGACTGAAACTCAATGGAGCTCAAAGGCTTGGTCTTTGATTTTTTGCTCAATTTACTATGGGATTTGTGATCAGAATTGATCATCTTTGTATTCTATAGTATTCTGATCCGTTCAAGTGTATCTATGTTGTTTTGACGGCAATCCACATAGAAGGGAATTTCAAAAGCTAGAAAGATCAAACATCAAGCATTTTCAAAAGCACGCAGTACCTCAAAGGGGGTTGACCAGTTTCTCAATGAAGATTTAGAGGGAAATGCGGTATTTATGAATATTACAACCAGGACACAAAGTCTTATTGAGTGTCCTCCATTAATGCTGCCTTGGATCTCAACGTCCCAGTCTTGAGCGACGTCCAATGAAATCCCGGGACGCCTGGACATGTGCTTTCCAGTCTTTGAACCTATGTCTCTATGAATGGAAGGTGCTTGGTAAGCTCCATTGCAAATAAAACTGATTTATGCAAGGAAGCTTGTTGCGATTTGTGGGTCGACATTTTTACAAATGAAATGAATTGGCCTCCCGCCACCGGGTAAATGCTCAAAATGCATATACCGGAGGAAGAAGCTGATCCCCTTCAGCATTGGTTGCAATTTGTGGGTCGACATTTTTACAAATGAAATGAATTCACCTCCCACCACCGGGTATATGCTCAAGATGCATATACCGGAGGAAGAAGCTGATCCCGATCAGCATCTGAGTGCTGAACGCTGAGGTCGTTTAGGTATAAATACACACCTTGCTTGCAGTACTGCTACGTCCAACCACCAACATCTTACTCATACACTCACAACTCACAACTTATACACATTCTAGAATTTACATCTATTGAATTCATTCCAATCAATTAGTCAAAGAAGATGTCTCATAATCATTCTCATAGCCCTTCCCAACATTCAAAACTCACTCATCTTACTCGCGATCGCTCCTCATCTCTACCACAATCCAATATGAATCCCTCTGAACCAAATGCGCCCTACTCTTACAAGAGAAAAGGTTCACTTCCCTACAACAATCTTCCACGCTACCCTCCTAACGAACAAGCCTCAGACCAACTTGAAGAAAAAAATAAGCTACCATCTCTTCCACTTCCTCGCAAGGCTTCATTGGGTGCATCATCAGTATTTGGTGACGACTATGTTCCATTGAGGTATGTACTTGATAGTTATTGAAGTCAACGACTCTTTCTTATGCTTCTTTCTTTCCTTTGTGTTTTTCCCCTTCTAGTTCTGCCGGTTCTTCTCAAAACACTTGCGACACTCCTCTTTCTCCACATGCCCGTCCTCCTCTCTCATCCCCTGCCCGCTCTTCTGGTACTTCGACATACTCCCGCCGAAAATTTCCAACGATAGGACAACGACAGAAACTCCCACCAGTTGAACCTTTAAAGATTGTCAAGCGTTGCGCCGGTCACACACCATCAGGTAAGCCTTTTGAATATCCCACATCCCCTTCCTCAGGGTTTCCAAGCTTGCATAGTCATATTCAAGAATTAATTGTAGATCCCTCAACTTCAGCTCTCTCGCCTCAAATCCTCTCAGCGCCTTTAGAAAGATTTGAAAACAACTCAGTTGGAGATTTTGGTCAAGCCAGTGCAGTTTCTGTTGATGGAACATTCAAAAACAACGAGACCACTGGATATGTCTATAAACCTTCAGCTGTCGTTCTTACCGATGAATACTACTACTACCAAAATTCAATCAAACAACCTTTACAAAGATCCTCTAGTGTTTCCAGAGTTAGAAAAGTTTCTGGAAGTCTTCTCAAAATATTCAAAGGTAGTGAAAACAACAAATAATAAATAAATAGAATTAAATATCATCAGTGTTTTTCTTATCTCTTATTGCGATCCTTTGTGTATTTGTACAATTTTTTCTTGGTCAATTCTTAGATATATTGTTCTGGAGAATGGATACGATTTCAGTCAATCATTCACTATTTGTTCAATTCCAAAGAAAAATTAAATAATTTTACAAAAAATCATCAGTCTCTTCTTTATTTCTTTTCGTGATCATCTGTGTATTTTTACATTTTTTTTCTTGGTCAAGCTTATACATATTCTTCTAGAAAAATTGTTACATTTTGACTCAATCATTCACCATTTGTTTAATTTCAATGTGAATTTTGCTTTGTGAAACGAAAAGAGTGATTATATTTGATTGTTTCATATAAGATCAGAACGAGTCAAAACATCATTTGTCACAATGAAAAGATATCTTTTGAGGTACTTTTGATCATTTACTTTTACTATAAAATAAGTAAAATCTTCAGTGAAGTAAAAAAACCTCAAGAAGAATTCAATTCTTTTCAAAGCTTCAAGAATCTATTGATTGTTTTTCACCTTGAAAGACGTCTTTCAAGATAAACGGTTTAACTTATTAAGCTATCTTTCAATTGGTAAAGAGGAACGAATAAAATACATTCCCCTTCAGATTTGTTTATCTGTTTTTTTGGAAATGTGGTAATTATATAATAACTTATGATGATGTTTGATGGAGAGAAACTCTTGAATATCAAGATTACAGACTTCAACCATCAACCATCACATTCACTTAAGTCTCATACTTAACTCATAAAACAATCAAAATGAGGTACGCGTTCTCCTTCATCTAAACTATCTTCTCTATGATTTCTCTTAACTCATCAAGTTTCAAATACCTTTGACAGTCGATTCGTTCGTCAAAGTTCATATCGTCATGTGTGAGTGATTTCAGTTGAATTGATAATCTTATTCAAGATGTAAAATTCTGTCAAGTTAAGAGCAAGAGTGGTTAACGCGTGATTTGAAACTGTTTAGATACGGACAATCTTCAAAACGCGAAATGTGTTTTGATAACATTAGAGTATCAGCTTCAGCTTGGGATACTGACTTAGCTGCTGCTAATCCTAAATTTCTTTCAGTCAAGTATGCGATCACCTTTCTGATTCCTCTCTAAACATTTACATCATCCCTTTATTCAAAGACATAACCCTACAGACTTATCGTTAAGAGATTTGTTGAAACTGGTAAGATAACCGACGTCCGATGAAATCCCGGGACGCCTGGACATGTGCTTTTCAGTCTTTGAACCTATGTCTCCATGAATGCAAGGTGCTTGGTAAGCTCCATTGCAAATAAAACTGATTTATGCAAGGAAGCTTGTTGCGATTTGTGGGTTGACATTGTATCAAAAGAAGTGACTCTTTCGGAATTTTGGTGTAAGTCTGGGATCTACTATTCCAAAGGCGCAAAGGACAACAGCAATGCTTGATATTGTGATTCCATATCTCATTTTTACTTTCAGCATCTTTCCTGTTTTAGATATTCACTCCTGCTTCCCATCCGAAGGATTTAATTTACATAACTTTATTGCTCATACAAATTCTGAAAATCTTTTTTATGATGGAAACAACAAAAACTCTTTTTTATGATAGAAACAACAAATACTCTTGACTTGAGCCCCCCCCCCAGTGTGAGCAACATTTGAATTTTCAATCAGAAATATTGCACGAGCTTCCAAAATCAACGAAACAAAATTCAAAAAAGGAATAATCAATGTATCAAAGGTATCGACGGAAAACGTCCTACTAGGATTATTCCAGGTGTTTGGTGACTTCTTGTGATATAACTTGCAGTATTGACCAAAACAATCGTGCAGAATAGAACCAATGGAAATGTTTCGAACCCAGATCGGCTAAACTGTACCTCAACACGTAACATTGTGGTACATCGTGACCGCCAGATCTTTCACTCCCAACAAGCTCGCTTTTCGTGGTCGACAGCTCTGAACATCATCTTGGTACGTAAAACAGGTGTCAGACTTAACGTCACTTTTTTTAAACGATATTCGCTACACGTCGACCAGCGGTAGGTGAAACTTCTTTCAATGTGGTCAAATTTCTCTGTGCAACCGCGCATGATCAGTCTCAAGTCTGCTTCTACATTTGTGATGTCAAAAAGAAATGATCATGCGGGAGTTGGTCTACGCACTCTCAAGTTATCCATTGCATTTTCGAATAGAGCGAGCCACAGACTCATCTTGACAGTTGGATTGACTAGACCAACAGCCGAGCTCATAGGACGGGTAACAATTATTGTTGAGTCTGTAGGGGGTTGCCGTGACGGTTTTAGTCGAGTCCACAAGCTTCGAGTTTTACTCAGTGCTTTAGTCAATCTATCTTTAGCTTTTTTGTGTCGTTCAGCCGAAACACGTGCACGAGCACTTCTTCGGGCTCGATCTATCCGTTCAACTTCTTTCTTTCTCTCATCCATTTTGTTCAGGTAGGTTTCATGAACTCTGGGTCCGAAAACATCGTCGTGGACAAAGCCTAGGGCTTGTCGGTCCTTTTCGACCTCCGCGTTCAGGGTGTTCCAACGCTCTGTGGCTTCACCAAACCTACGCCCAAGAGCTTCCCAATCAGGGACCGGTAGATAATCTGTGAGGCGAAACCCAACTTCTCGAGGTTGGAATGGAGCAACTGGACATGTATACGGAATTTGAAGCAGAGATTTAAATGAAAACATTGGAAAAACCAAACACCTGCACCATTTTGAAAGCTGATCAAGATTACCTTTTGTGGTTGTCACCTCAGTGGGTGACTTTCTAGCTTGACTAAACGCCGAGGTTGGATTTCCGTTCGATTGATGCCATGGGGGATTATGTAACATAATAGGCGAGTCAAATGAACTATGTAAGGTCAGCGGTCGCGATTTCGAGCGAATGGGGCGTTGATGTGAAGGTGGCTTCTCGAAATCTGTCCATAGACCTATTCGATCGTAGGCCAAGCCTGATGGATCCTTGACCCCCGAGCCGAAGGATAGGTCTTCTACTGCCGTTTGGATGACAGTGATCTCTTCCGATGGGTGCTTACGAAGCCTACTCCCAAAGTCGCTAGCTAGTCGAATGCTTCTTCGAAGCCGCCGCTTGGGTTCTCCCCGGACACCAAGTGTAGGTAGGATCGAATCGGTCACCGACTTCTCTGAGCTCGCCTTGAAAGCCTTCAGATCTTGGCCGATAGAATGCCCACTGATAAAAACCAAATAAAATGTGAGGAGACCTCCGAGAGTCCCATGGTAGCGTGCTTTGAGGACGGTCATCCTGGAAATTGGTCTGGGGAGAAGGGTCTTGTCGAACAGAGACACATTGGCAAAATCATATTGAATCGTCCGAACCACTTCAAACTGTGATTTGAAACATGAGCTAATTTTTTTGACACTCGATCTACATACATATGGATGCATTCCATGATTCATCAGATGCCATCCCTCTTTTCTTCGGTCTTCTGCCTTCTGATATTGCGTATCGTGTACAAACAAATTTAAATCTTTAAGGCCCCCCTTGAAACATTTGCCCATCATTTATGCTGTAAATCATGTTATCAAGAGAGCTGTTGTACAGGAACCCGCACACTCTGCTTGTGAGTCTACAGAGGTCACTGATCCCACAATTGTGATAACTCAACAAAGTCCCTCAATGCTGACAAGGTATCAGCATGAAGGACTTACACCAGATCTTGAATCTTGGCTTGTTACCCAAGCTTATCTAAGCCCCTCGCAAGCGTGTTCACCACACTCTTGAAGGGGAGCTTACCACAGACTCACATTTTTTTGGGGGAGACTTCCAAGAGTGAAATATCATTATGTACTTTTTTCAACTTGCCCACTAGACCTCAGCACGACGGGTTCCAGAAGTCTCATATTTTGTTCTCCAAATTGTTCTGCATCTTTTGGTACCACTTTTAATCCAAACAGCCCATTCTGTATAGCTTTGGAGCTGTGTGAAAACATGCCTTATGTCCTGTTGTGATGGCCTAAGAGAGCCTAGGACTTGTATATGCTTCCAATGAAATTGGGTAGCATAGAAATACCAATCTTACATTCCAAAACCAGAATGCTTCCTTAAAATTTGAACCAACACATAGGATACCAAAATACACAGAAAGATCTGAAGAACAGGAAGAGTTGAAAAAAGTATGTAAGAGTTCTTGGAAGCCCTCCAGCAAAAAATGCGGGTCTGCAATAAGCCCCTCTTTGAGGGTGCAGCAAACATTCTTGTGAGACGCTTAATAAAGCTTACACTTCAGGCCAAAAAGTTGAGATTTGGTGTAAATATCTCATGCTGATACATGGGCATTCAACAAGTTTAATGAGAGCTGTCAGCTGAGGGGCTTTGTTGAGAGCATCCACAACTGTTGCATTAAGTTGTTGGATTATCTAAATATTGGCAATTGATGAACAACACCCACTTGAAAACAGTTCTGAAGCCGGGTTTTCTTAGACCAGATTTCTTTTGAAGAGATACAGGTACTAAAAGCTGTAATGCTTTTACAGCCTTCAGATGCTTTCTGAAACCAGGCTTTTCATTTTCTTTTGAAGCCAGCTTTTCATTGAGAAAAAGCTGTCTGGAGCCTGCTGGTGAAAGGGGTGGTTATACTCAAAATGATACCCCTTGTATCCCATGCCTGCTCAAAAGTGAGGGACAGTTACATAGTAAAAATTTCAAGTTTTGCCTCTACCACCTCCCTCTACCTGTTGTCCAAGATATAGATATAGAGAGCTCCCAGGCATATGGAGTGGCCATTTTCCAGTCATATAAAACAACAAACTTTTGTATATACACTGAGTGCCAAAAGAGTCTATACACACACTTCACAGCTGTTTTTGAGTTCCTTGTCCAAGCCTTGATACTCTTAAATATTTCCTTGGACTTTTTCTTTCACTTCTCATGTTGACTTTCTTTGCAATAAGAAAAACAATCAATTCTTTATATATGTAATACCTTCATTGTTAGACTCACAAACACATCAATCACTGAGTAAGCTCAGGAGTGTTTGTCAAGGTGTCAACATCTGAAGAGCTGATGGCCTGTGAACAATCCAAACCAAAAACCTGCTTGAGAAGCAATCACAAAAACCAACTTCAAAAGAAAATGGAACACCCGGGTTCAGAAAGTGTCTGAAGGCTGTAGAACTAGTACAGATCTTTAGTGCCTGTATTTCTTTGAAGGAAATCCGGTCTAGGAAAACCCAGCTTCAGAATTGTGTTCAAATCAGTGCTGTTCATCATTCACCTAGATTTAACCCTAAAGATGGCTCAAAATTCACAACTGTGAACCTTTAAGCAAGGTTTAGTCAAATTTTTGGTATGAAAACTTTGGGCTGGGTCAAATTTGACCCAACCTAAAGATTCTCTTTAGCCAGCTTGGCTTGCACCTCATGACACAATCAATACTTGATCCTCACTTTCCTTAAAGATGACTAATCTCTAGGTGGTTGATATTTGCCGCCCACAGAAAACCCATGTAGATACACCTTTTTAGCGCAGACATGGGGTTTTTGCATGCTTTTACGCCTGTATTATCACAAGATTGGATGTAGGTTAGGGCTGTGGCCCGGACCTGTGAATTCAGGGCCAACCACGCGGCCAGGCCCGGACCTGTGCAGACCCAAGGGCCTCTGGAAATCACAAATCACTTGGGTCAACCAGGGCTGGCCCTGAAAGCTTGGCCACAAGGCCAAGGTCAGTTTTAGGGGCAAAATTGATGATCCTTGGTGTTCCAACTTTATGTATTTTGACTTTTTTCACCTTAACAGGCAGGTTTTGTGGCCCTGGGCCGGCCCTGAGGACTTTGAAAACACCCTTGGGCAGGTCGGGTTGGCCAGGGCTGAGTCCGGGTCACAGCCCTAATGTAGGTGCTGTAAAATTAGGCCTAAACTTGTATTTTAGACTGTAGGCGTCAGTTCTTTTACACCTACATTCCAGTTTCACATTTTCAGAATCACATCTAACACCTTTTCACCTACCACAAGAAAAATCTTCAAGTTTCAATGAGTATAGCAGAGGATGAGAACACTGTCTTGGGCAGATTGCAGCTCAAAAAAAAATTCTATCCTCTGAGTATATCAGACTGCAACCCAAAAGACGTTTTCCGTCCTCCAAGATACTCATTTGGAACTCAAAACATGGTTCCTATCCTCCAATAAACTCATTTGCAACTCAAACCAGTGTTCCTATCCTCAAATATACTCATGGATACATTGAAAAATAGTCTTCTGGTAAGTACAAAAGATTTTTTATATATAGTTCATCTCAAAACTAATCCAATGTAGACTATGATTGATATAATTCAAATTCAACTTTTGGTTTTGATTTTTTAAAAGATGAAATAAATTAAAGTTGGGTGATACATAATCAAATTTGAATTTCAATAAAATTAACTTAATTTTAAGTCATACCAAACCTGACCTAAAAATTTAAAAGAAAAAAATCAAGGTAACAAAAAGGTTCATCAAAAAGATCTAATGAGCAACAGAAGAAAAAAAAATCTTGATCTATGTTTTACACAAAAAACTCCTTTTGTTATACATCATTAGTTTCTCATCTAAACTAAATTCATCTTTCTCAATCTCAATCTCATTCTCATTCTCATTCACTTCATTCAATCTTAACTTTAGTAAACACCTACCCTACTTACTTACCTACATCTTCCCATTCTTGTCATCTATCTCCAAATTATTGATCAATCAACTTAAAAAAAACTCATCAAACTTCAAAAAAAAAAACCCAAAAAAAAACCAAAAAAAAAGAATCAATAATTCAAAAAGTATCATACATACAAATCCCTAAATAAATCAAACATGTATGCTAAGAAACAAAATCTGAACACAAGTTTAAAAATGATACAAAAGTTCAATATGACTTTTTTGAAAAAAAGAGAAAAAAGTAAATCACCTCATTTGATCTATACATCTATATTTAAAAACAATACGAAATCAAAAAAAAATCCAAATATACAAATACGAAAAAGAAAAAAAAAAGGATTAAATTAACAAACTTGATTGAGAGAAAAAAAGTTAAAGTTGAAAGAAACCAAATCAGACAAATTAATTAAACTTTCAAAAATTTCATGTATGTATCTTAACATCATGAAAATCTAAATATATAAATATAAAAAACCAACGAAAAAAAGAAAAAGAAAATATTCATCATCACTACAAAAAAGTCAATTCAAAAAAAAATACAACATGATGTATTGTAAAATAAATGAAATAATGAATCAAATCAAATCATAAAAGAATAAACATATATCTATCTATATAAATTAAAATTCAAAAATGCTTGCTTGCTTGCTTGCTTAGTTTCATTTCGTTTCGTTTCGTTTCGTTTCGTTTTTTTCCCTTTCCTTTTCCTTTCCTTTTCCTTTCCCTTTCCTTTCCCTTTCCCTTTCCTTTCCCTTTCCTATTCCATTTTCCATGTTCAAAGTTTCAAAACTTCAAACTTTCAAAACAATTCTCTATACCCCTTTTAATAATAAAGCTTCCATTCGATTCTGTACGTCTTCAATCTTATAAGGTTTGACACAAATCTATCAAAACAAAAATTCAAATCAGAAAAAAATTCAATTCGTTTCAAGTTCTATTTTTTTCAAAAAAAAACACCCAAACTGCATTCCCCATTTTCTTTTTTTTCCTCTTAAACTTAAACCCAATTTGAAAAAAAAAACTTCATCACTTACATCATCAAACCCACTTGCAAGAATCTGTTCAGTTTGTTCTTTCCTAGCATTCCCAGTCTTTCCCCCCCCCAAACCGCCAAAAAAAAGAAAGAAAGAACAAACTTACAACGATCAAAAAAAAAAAGCTACAAATGATCCAAGAGAAAGAGAGAGAGAGATCGATCTTAAATAAATCAAACTCACCACAGCGATGACCGGATACCTTTGTTTAACCTTTCCAGTCTTTTCAGATGCTCTAAGTTCAGTAATCGCATCTAATCCATTCATGACTATTTGAAGAGAAAAAAAAACAAAAAGAGACCCAAAGGCAAAAAAAAAGAAATGAATGAAATGAGAAGAAGATGAAGATGAAGTTTCTTTGATGATGATGAAAGGATGGATTTTTTTTGTTGGATTTGAATGAATGAATGAAAAGAAGAACTTCATACCCGGCATTTGAATATCCATCAAGACAATCCCAATCGGTCCTAACTCAGATGGTTTTTGATCATCTTCATATAAGATATCTAATCCTTGTCTACCATCCATGGCCACTGAAACTGAATAACCTTTTAAACTCAATTGACGTTTGATCACTTTCACATTAATCACATTATCTTCAACCTGTTCATTCAACCAAACGGAAAAAAAAAAGCAAAACACTCTAAGCCTTCAAGAGAACTTGTATGAACTTCATCAAGTTCAGTTCAGATCAGATCCTTATCAGTTAATCAAGTGAAGCGAGAAACAAACCACAAGAACATGTGTAGCTAATTTTTCAGAACTCATCCTTATCGAAGCTTGAACGGTTTGAACACTCGTTTGTCTTCTCAAACTCGTCGGTCTCAATCCATCCGGTTGGTGATCTTCCGTCGTTCCACTTCTTCCTTCTTCTGCACTCGTCACTTGTTTCTTTGATAAGGGCATCGATCCTACTGACATTAAAGATGCAGCCGATCGAATCTCTACATCTTTCTCTGAACTATTCGGCATCCCTAACCTTTTCACCATTCCTTTCAATCTTGATGATGCACCACTCCCAGTACCGTGTCCCTCAACTGTCGTGTTTTCCTTCGGACCTATTCCTCGTTTGGCCGGGATGACAAATGAAAAGACCGAACCTTGACCTTTGTTAGAGACCACTTCAATGAATCCACCATGGTTTTCAATCAAACAACGTGAAACATAAAGACCTAAGCCTGAACCACCGTATTGATCTTGGGTTGGATTCACTTGAGCAAACCTTGCAAACAATTTCGCTAATTCATCTTGACTTAACCCTCTAGCCGTATCTCGAACGCCCACTTTCGCATACACTAAACTCTCCGTTCCCGCTTCATCTGCCAATTCCGGTTTCAACGCTCCAATCCTTCTGGCTTCCGGATCAAGTTCTGGACAACTCGTAAACAATTCCACATGGATCGTCACCACCCTTTTGCCTTCACTCGTAGATGTATATCGTAAGGCATTCGAAAGAAAGTTGATCGTCACTTGTGCCAATCGATTCGGATCGGCTATGATATAAGCTGGCTTCTCTAAACCTTCTCCCACTTGAATATCTAACTTGACATTCTTAGATTGAGCTTCAAGATTCATAACAGAATCCAAATTAAATCAGTTCCTCTGAATCATAAACTAAAGAAGAAGATCAGTTCATTTACCTTCGATCAGATACATTGATAAAACCTCGCAAACCCTCTCCAATAAGTTAAATTCAGTTTTGATGGTCGTAAGAAGTCCCATACTAAGTTTCGACACCTAGATGATATTGTTAAGAAGAGAAGGATGAGAAAAAGGGTGAAAGGAGACCAAAAAAAGCTTTCTTTTTTCTTCTACTTACGTTAATGATATCATCCGCAATCCTTGACCTGAAGATCCATTCAAAAAAAAGGAATCAATTTCCATCCAAGCACAATCAGCTCTGCAAGCTTCTCGAAAACCCAAAAAAGAAACCAGAAAGGAATCAGACAGTTGTTTGGATGACTCAACTGATGAGATGCACAAAGCTGAATGCTTTCCACCGCATCTATATCTTCTTCCAACTCTTGTTTGAACCAATCCAATTCGGATTTAGACAATGATCTTTCCGCTCGATCATCCGCTTCCTCATCTTCATCCTCTACTAGATTATCATAAATCGATCGAAGTGAAGTATGAAGTAATTCAGCAGCTTGATGAATCCCATGTAACGGGTTTCGTATCTCATGAGATGTCTAATCAACCCAACCGAAACGGAAAAAAAAGAGTGAATCACCCATCCAAACCAACAAAATCATCCAAGAAAAAGCGCCAATCAGAAAAAAAACACGCACCATATCAATAAACGCTTCTTGTTGTCTTTTACTTTCTTCCGCATCACGAGCTCTAGCTTCAGCCGCTTCTAACTGTCTACGTTCAGATTCCTTACGAGCCGTCACATCAGTGGTCGAACCTAAACAACCAGCAAAGACTTTCATCTCATCATAAAACGGTGAAAGTTCATACAAACACCAAGATCCGTCTTTCCATCTAAACTCGCCCTTCGAGGTGGTTTGGGATTTGAAATTCACCTCAAACTCGCCTCTCATTCGGTCTTGATCATCCGAACAAATCTCTTCCATCCATTCTTCTAAATTCTCACCGGATTGATCGGTTGCATTCAATTTACACTGTGATCTAAACGCATTATTCGCAAAGGTCACCTTTCCTTCAATATCCCATTGAATGATCCCGACCGGACTTAACATCGAGATGGCTTCAAAGGTATGATATAAATCTTTAAACCTAGCTTCATTCTCCCTTAACAATTTCGTTCGACTCGTCACCGCATTCTCTAATCTTTGTCTCATCTTTGATAATTGTAAATGGGTGTTGATCCTGGCTACCAATTCTTTCGCTTCAAACGGTTTCACCAAATAATCATCCGCTCCTTCGGCTAATCCTTCAATTCGAATCTCTGATCCTGCACGAGCTGAAAGTAAGATCACTGAAATCCCGGCTGTATCCGGATCGGTCTTCAATCGTTTTAACAATTCAAATCCATTCAAGCCTGGCATCATCACATCTGAAACTACCAAATCTGGACGATGAGCCTTGGCCCAATGATAAGCTTCTAATCCATCAGAGGCCTCTGCAACGTTATAGTATCGACTTAAGACACTCCTCACAAACGATCTCATATCGTCATTATCATCTGCAATCAAGATCGTCGAACCCGAAGTGGACATCAAATCACTTTCGCCATTCATCGCTCCTAATGAATCTGACGAGCATCTTGAGCTAGAACTATCTGAACAGGCTGGAGAGACGGTCATCAAGGAGGATGAGATCGGTTCGATATCTCCTAACATCCATCGTCTTGCATTCGAAGCCACCACTCGATCATTGATCTTTTCTAACTCTGTCTCCGGTGAATAGTCCAATAAAGCCGACGGTAGATGAGCTGTACCGAGAAGGAGAGTGGCAGTGAACGTCGAACCACGTCCAACTTCGCTCTCTACCTCTAATGTCCCACGATGTAGCTTAATAATATCTGTGATGCCAAACAGGATGACCGGGTAAATCGCTAAATCAACTCATCCAAACCAGACAGATGTGATTCTGACCTTGTACCAATGCCAACCCAATCCCAGTCCCTTCAGCCTGTTGAGCCGAATCTTCAACTCGATGAAACCTAGATCACAACCCAAAGTCTCCAAAGTTTGAACACACTCAAGTTGTGAAGAGAAGAAGATCTACCACATACCGTTCAAAGATCTTGGGAAGTTCTTCAAGTTTGATCCCTACTCCCGTATCACTCACTGACAAATAACATCTCGAAAAATCAAATCTAACTTGCACCACCACTTTCCCACCTTTACCCGTGAATTCTAATGAATCATCCGATAAGCAGTTCAGCCCACTTTTGCTTCATCCACACAAAAAAAGGTGACAAAAGATTCACTTACTCATACTATTCGAGATCAAATTGAAGATGACTGATGATTGAATTAAACAAGTCAGTCTTCACAAGACCCCTTCTTTTAATCTTAGTCAAACACAAAACAGACCTTTTTCCATAAAATCGTGATCCACCCATACTCTCTCACTTGAGACCGGACAATGAACAATTAATTGTAATTGATTCTAAAGAAAAACCCAACTCATCCCAAACGAAAAACAAACAAACACAAACACAACACTGGTTTCATAAACCTTAAACGAGATGGAAAAGATTCTGAAAAGAGGAAACCCATTCACCTTCACCATCGCACTCCTGAAGAGAGAAGCTAAATCAGCCGTCATCTTAGATAAATCCGTATTCCTAAACCGAGCGGCCATCTTTCCAGCTTCGAATCTTGAAAGATCCAATAATTGATTCACTTGATTGATCAATCTTTGGGTATTCCTCTATAAATACAACCCGAACGCTGACAAGTAAGTAAACGATCGATAAACTCATCCATTCGAAAATCAACATACCTCAACCACCTTTAATCGATCGCGTGCTGCAATACTGATATCATGTGGTGAACTCAAGATATCCGAGATCGGTCCCACGATCAACGTCAATGGTGTCCTCAACTCATCTGTTCGAAGAATAACTCATCAATCAATCCTCCATTCCGAAGAAGACAAGACCGGAAAGATCTGAACACTCACGAGAGATATTCGTAAAAAAGGCAGTCTTAGCCCGATCCAAAGATGCCAGATCTTCAAGTCGTTGAGCCTATATAGAACGTCTCATCCCTCAATCCTCATCTTCAATCAACCTACAGAAGAGGAGAAGAGAAAAAGGAAACAAACCTCTTCTTCATGTCCGATCACAGTCGAGAGTCCAGTGGAGAGTTGGCGTGTGAGTAAATTGATGAATAATGCATAAGCTTCAGTCCAATAGAGTCTAGAAGACAGTCCAAACACAATCACAGCCAATGGAGCTGTCTCTTCACTCGTACTGATCGGCATCACCCTGAGAGGTCAAAGTGAGGAAGCTTTGAATCAGCCTTGGTGGGTTGGGATTTCGCTCAAATTCGCTTCATTGCCTTACACAGCCGATCTAGGTTCATCATCCCAACCTCTTTTCTCAAATCCGATCGCACGATCACCCAGATCAGAGATATAAATCGGTCTTCGAAGCGTACACGCTTCTTGTAAAGGCCAAGTTAGATGTTTATCTTCATTGAAGACCACTGTAGAGTTGGTCGAAGAACTGGTCCCACTACAAGAGGGTGCTGTGGTCGAGATGGATTGAATGCTGATCTCGATGCTTTCGGGTGCTGAGGGATGTCCGGATGGAACGGCTACCGTTCCATCCAAGGTCAATTGGAGTGATATACTCGACTCTGACTCTTCCCCTGTTCCTAGTATTGAAGATTTCCGTGGGGATTTCTTCGTCTCACAGGTATACATCTAATTTTTCAAACCGATCACCAATAGAGGTGAATGGGTGAAGGGAGCTTTCTCCTATGGGATTTCTGTTCGGAAAACTCGAAAAAGAAAAAAAACACTTACAATGGCAAAGGGTAAATCATACGGATTCTTAGAAATGCTCTCTAAACAACCTTCTTTATATGAGATCCGATTCCTTGATACCAAAGTGATTTGAACCAAGTCTCTCAATGTACCCAATCTTCTTTCGGCTACCACTCGTGAAGTTGTCCTACATCAATTTGAAATCAGTCACAGATCGCTCACAGGGAACCAAAGTAAGCGGGTACTGACTCAAAAGAAGGGTTTAAGATACCTTCCACTTGACCAGTGGGTCCACGAACTGGGATCCAACTTTTTGACAAATGATGATATCCATATCCATATCAACTTCTCTTCTTCGCGATTCAAATATGATCGAATCGCGACAAAAAGACAAACCTAAATGAATGATAACATTCTTCTTTTCTCACACTCGCAGGGTTTTCAGGATCTCGATCAAAGAAGAGTAAACTATCATAGACAGTGTAAACCTCTCCGTTTAGAACCGAATCTGCTACTTCCCCAAGATCGGCCCATAGCCTGTGATTGAGATCAGAATGCAAGATGAGGTCAAACTCATTGAACGGGTCAAAGCTGAGACTGGAAGAAGATCTTACTCAGCCCATCCTTGTGCACCACTCTGACCCAACAAACTAGGGTGCTTCCTTCCACACGTCTTTACATATGCATCTTTGATTGGATGTGAGGATGGAAAGGTCTCAATCAATCTGGTGAAATTCATGTTAACAAAATCTGATGATCTTACCATTGTAAAGCATCACACATTCTTCTCCCCATAACAAACTACGAAAAGGAAGCAAGACAAGATCTCAGCTACAAGAAGCCAAATGCAAGAATGAAAAAAGAAGAGGAGAAGATGATGAAAGGAAAGAGACCTCATTCGATAAGGAGCACTCAAGATTAATCCTACCATCGATCGTAGGGTAGGAGACCAATCTTCGATCGGACCGATCGGGGTATCTTCCCATCTTCGGTTCAAGATCGCTCTTCCCATATTCGTTCTTTTTAATGAATCCAAAAACGGATCACAAAGTGAATCGAGTTCCATTGGGATTTGATGATTCATTTCCTCAGGTGTTGACGGATCACCATCGATCAGATCAGATGAAAATCTGGTTTCACTCATCATCACGCTATTACCAGTTTGACCACCATGATCAAGTGGGATTTGATCAGGCTTGAGCTCATTGGAGATTGATTTTCGTCTTTTATTCGATCTGCTTGAAATCACTCTTCTGGCTTCTGTTTCACCTAACCAAGCTTGATGAGATGATAAGGGTTGTTGGGATGAAGCGGCTTGGCTCAACGGATCCAATAACGGCAAAGTGGCTTCTAGATGCAAGGTAGGCGGATGTTGGTTTGTGATGTTGGTTTTGAATCGTTTGGTGGGTGTTAGAGGAGTGACAAAGGTAACCTCTGGAGTCGGTGGATTCCATGGAAATGGACTGAATGAGGTGCGTAGGGAGGATGTGGAGGGTGCTTGTATGATGGTGACAGTAAATAAGATGAGATGATGAGGTGAATATCGATCGAGTCTGTGGAAATACTTTTGAGATGAGCTTGATGGTTCAAGGTCAATGTCTTGCTTGCTTGAATCGGATTTGATGATCGTGGGTACCATGATCACATCTGCATCTACACTTGAATCATCGGTAAGTTTGCACTCTTCACTCTCATCCTCCTTCTTCTTCGTACTACTCTTGAATCGAGAATGAAGACTCGGGCGAAGTTTAGTCCTGAACTCATAGCTTGGAAGCTTTCGATTTGATTCACTACTTTGATCTTCACCATCCTCATGATCCTTCTTAAATAATTCTTTGATCCAATTTAACCATCTCCTCAAATCTTGATAGGCTAAGACTCTCACCAGATCCCAACAAAGTCTTCCAGCAGCTTGATCACCAAAGTTTGAGTTAAGATCATAATTCAAAACCTTACAAGCTAATTCCTCAGCTGCCCAATTTGACCAAGTCGTCTTTAAAAGATCACCTAGAGTTCGATCTCGACCTGCATCTGCATCTTCACCTGAGATATGAGGAAAGGTCAAATTCAAAGCAGTTCTAGTCGTCTTGCTAGACGTGTTCCTCATCCGATTCTCATTCTCATTGATCCCTCTTGGCACTTGATGATGATCTGGAATCGGACCTTGTTCTTCTGGATCTTCAAATTTGCCTACAAAGTTTTTTTTACAGAGTGCCAAATGTAATGCTTGAGCTGGAATTGAGAATGCGGGTAAGGGAGAGTTTGAGAAGAATGATCTGATCGGTTCTGGAGGGATTGGTAAGGGTGTAGGAGGAGTTGAAGTTAAATTTAAAGTGCTTTGAAGGTCAGATTGATGAGAGACTGCAAGAGAGGATGATCTGGAGAGTGAAGGTGCGTTCAAATGATCTAAATCGATTGTAGTTGAGTTTAATTGATGAACGTCTGATTTAGGAGAGATTGGAGGGAGATAGATTGAATTGAAAGGGATTTGTGGTGTTGATGTTTTATGATGATGATGAGGAGGAGGAGGAAATGAGATAGCAGGAGGTGATTGATCAAAGTGAGTAGAGCTTGAGTTAGTGGGTGATAATAATGAGAGTGATAATGGATCGAAGTGAGAACGATGATATGATTTGGTGGGAGATAGAGATGAAGTAGGTTTGAGGGTAGGATGATGATGATGATGATGATGAGCTTGATGATAATGACGATCGGGACTGTAAGAATGAGATTGATTTGAGAGTAAAGTGTTTTTACGATGGGATCTGTTTGGACTTGAGATGGTAGGTTTGATTGGGTTAGTTAAAGATGAAGTTGAAGTGATTTGGATATGCTGAGGATGTGGTTGACGTTGAGAATGAGAATGAGAATGATGAGAATGAGAAGAAGAAGAAGAAGAAGAAGTGGGTTTGAGATTATGGGTTGATTGATTGATTTCCATTTTGTGAGGGAGTGAGTGAGTGAGATTAAGAGAATGAGATGGATTGTTCTACTAAGAAGAGATGGTGAAGTTGGGTTTGGAAGTGTCTGATACTACTACTACATAGGTGGTCTTCAATGATCTGTGCACCAAATTAAAATACAAAATGAAGTCTAAAAGAAGAAGAAGAAGTTCAGTTTCAATCCGATCATCATCATGAATCAGATTGATGGATGGATGCTGAGTATGAACTCATCCTAATCTGATGATGGTCTGATGGATGAGGAGAAACTCACAATCTGGAAGATTCAATTCACTCCTGACTGACTGTCTCACTTCACTACAACAGTCAATTCAGAGAATACTTTTCACCAATCTTATGCAAATCAACGGAGAACTCATGAAAAGCTTTGCGGAGCTCGTCCAACATTCACCATATAGTACACGAATGCCTTTACTGATCAGATTGACATCACTGAGCTGATAAGAACTGATTATGTAGCAGATACCGATGGTCAAGCTCATCATCTCATCCCCACTCACATCACCCACCCAGATCACTCAGACCACTTCGATCAACTTCTTCCTTGGATATGTATCAGAAACTCGTCTCCAAGATCTTCTTTCACACTCCTCTTCACCCACAAAACAAAAGCCTTTGAGTTCTCTCAAACTGAGATCGATGCTGAGCTTAAAATCAATCAATAACACTCACACCTTTTCCTAAAAGCTTGATTGATGTCATCAATCAAGCTTTTATGAGATTCAGTCTTGCTTGAGAAGAATCAGATCATAGAAATCACATCAAGATTTTCTGGTCTGAGCTAAATCAGGAATCATTTGAAGTGAGAATGAAACTCGTTCAGTCAGATCAATCAGTTCAACTCTAATGAAACAAGAAAGAAGGTCAGATTGAACTGAGTTGAGTGTAAGGTAACCATATATATCAAGTGGCTGAGCTTTCTGATCAGATGGGATCATGATATATAAATAAATAAGATGGATCAAAAATCGATAAGTTAACTAATTCAAAATCAATCTCAAATCTTGAGCTTTCTCTTATAAATCAATAGCAAGAAGAATTAAAACAGGAAAGTACAAATCACATACTAATAATCTGAAGAGATTTTTTTAGTTTTTGGTAACTTGTTATTAACGGATGGGAATGTGATGAGTTGGGACTGTAACATATCCGCAATATTTTACTGACGGGTCGGTTTTTTATTTCCTTCAAAACAGATATGATGTCATATGCTGTTTACCATTTCTGCCCAACTTATCTTTCATCGCATTTTCATCCATCTCTTCCACTATCTTCATCTTTTCTTTATCATTCCTGCTTCTTTTTTGAGGAAGTCATTACAATTTCTCTTATAAAAAGAAGTCATTCCTCGAATTATATCCCAATTTGAGTATTTTGGGATTTCCCTATATCTCATTTTTTCGCTTATTGCATCCTATCGATGAGCGATAATGGTAGTCCTGACTACGAAGCTGCTAGGGTGGTCTCTGAAAAGTTGGCCACACTTACTGCCGATTATGAAACGGCCGGTGGTTCCAATGGGAAATCATTATCCCAGGTTCGATCAATATATGCGTCGATCGTCCCTTATTCCTCTAAAAACTGGTATAAACAGTGGTCAAAATTCGCATCCGATCTCATTGAATTGGATAGACTTGCGAACAGACCTATATTTCGTAATGAAGGTCCCGTTCCTACTAGAACGGTTAGATCTGATGATGATCCTGTATTCGTCTTCGATGTTAACTCGGATCCGACTTCCCTGACGACGCTCCAAGTCGAGAAAGAAGTTCTCAAAGAAGTCGGGGTCACTCGCCTCCGAAAAGCGTTAGATCTCGAGGAGCTGTTCATATCCTCACTCAAGAAGAGATTGATAATGCTCAAAAAGCCAGAGATCTGTTGGACTCTCAAAACATATTTCATCGGCAACGATCACGTTCCCCTTTTGCAGTTAGGAGTGTGGGGGACAAGTGTAGAAGTTCTATTCGCGGTGACGACTCAGATGATGAGGAAGCTGTCGAAAAGAAACGGAAAATGGAGAAATCCTAGGAGTGGATTGAAAGGTGTGATACAGGCCCTTCCGCCATGGAAAACTTATCCGAAAGTGCAATTGTGTTTTCAAAGGCGGTTAGAGGTTATTCTTCTAGTATTAATAAAGCGGTGGAAGGCTTCAACGATAGGGTTAAGCCAGCGGATTTTCCAGCCAACTTGTCGAAAGACCTACTTCAAGGGAAATATATTGACCTTCGCAGGATTAAAGGTGAATATTTGGCAGAGAAAAGAGGCACGGCTACAAACCTTATGGTTACTGGTAGGGATAAAGATATTGAACTTCAGAATAAAAAGATATCTCAGAAGCTCGACGATATTCAAGATTGGTATTTTTATTTTGATATCCTCGAGTGTGCTATGCAAGAAGCTTTTCCCAAAGGTTTCAAATATTTCCATTGATACTCTGAGTGGATTAAGCAAGAATTTATGTCAAATGGGCAAAAGGCGGACTGGACCTGTGTTGCCAGATTTGACGAGGCTCTACGTGGTCAATTTGCTGTTAGAAGGGATATTTCCTTTGCCGACTGGGGCCATCAGAGTCTGGGTACTATTAGGACAAGGTACATGGCTAAAGCATTTGAGGATAAGCCTACAGTGGCTTCGTCAAGCGGTCGCCAAACTCAGTCATTCAGCCGTCCGAGAGGGAATTCATCATCTTTCCCTTCTTCGTCTAGAGCTCAACACTCTCCCAACTATTATCAGTCGAACTTTAAACACAAAGGCATTTATGAAGTCGAGGATGCTGATAAGATTCCTGAGCGCGAGCAGTATTGCTTTGCGTATAATCTTGGGCACTGCAAGCTCGGGAAGCCTGTTTGTCCACGCTTGCACCGTTGTGTTGGTCTTTTTCTTTTGTCTTTTCTTTCCCACTTGTATTCTGACGTTTTGAGCATATTCCTCAGAACGTTAGGGGATGCAAAAAGGACCACATGGGATGTGACCATGTCTGATGGGATCGGTCTTCAAGAATCATGTGGCAGTGGGGAAGGGGAGGGGTTGGTATTTTTATTTATTCTATTCCTTTATTCTTTATTCTTCTGACAGTTAAGTACTGTCTTTTTCAGTCCGTCGACAGGACAAGAAACTGTTACGGAAGGGGTTGTGGATTCGGCCATGCCGTCGGTGGACACCATTGCTTCTACATCACCGCTCGACCCAAAGTTTCTGCGTGGTTACATCTGGGACGGTTCTAGTCTTCGTGGTTCATCTCCGGCAATAGAATCAAGTTGTTTCGCAGCACCTTTTCACGATGCTCCTCCATTATCAGAAGATGTTGATGCAGCATTTGCCTTGGATCATTATTCCGACCTTTTTGCTATTGTGACTCCTATCAAAGTTGACACTTTTGAAGCTTGTCTCGCAGATCATCCAAATCAACAATTTGTAGTTTCGGCTATGAAAGGCCTTCGCAAAGGGTTTTGGCCGAACTCATCAATTCCATCGTCAGAGGTTGTTTACGGTCCTAATCATGTTACTTGCGTCGAGAATCAGATTCTTTTGGAGGAACAATGTCAAGACGAGATTGACAAAGGAAGATATTCAGCCGAGTTTACGACGCTTTTGTTGGGAATGAAAGTTATCCCGCTTCTTATGGTGTCTAAAAAGGACTCTTTGAAAATGAGAGTATGCTCTAATATGAGTGCAGGTCACCTGTCTCCAAATGATCTCATTGACAAGAGTAGTATTCCAGTAGCCTATGACTCGCTTAAAAATTTTATCCCTTATCTCATTTTGATGAAGGAACAGGAAGGCGACGTAGTTCTATTCAAGTCTGACATTGAAGGGGCTTTCAGAATTATCCCGCTTCACTTTCAGTATCAACTTGGGCAGATCATCATGATCAAGGATAACAAGAAACGAATTGATCATAATCTCAATTTTGGTTCCTCGGCTTCTCCCTACATCTGGTGTGGGGTATTCTCGTTGGTTTTATGGATAGCGGAGTTCATTTTCGACATTAAGTTTTTGAACAATATGATGGACGATGTTTGGTCGGTTTGTTCTGCAAAGAATTATACGAAGTTCAAGGGTCGTTTTATTCCTCTTCCTCAAGCTAAGTTATTAAATTTATTCGATTTGCTTGGATTTCCGTGGGTTTGGAAGAAGCAATTACACGGACCAGTATTGGAGATCATCGGTCATATTGTCGATTCCGAAAGAATGATTATTCAACTTCATCCTGATAAGAAATCTCACATTATCGATACCCTCTCAAACTTCGTGGCCAGTCCGCGTCATTCATTAAATGATTGGCAAAAGATTTTGGGGCATGCTTCTTGGGCATGTACTTCAATGCCATGGGGCAGATTTGCTTTGCAGAGTTTGTATGAGAAGTCAAGCAATAAATCTCATCGGTTCCTTCAAATTCCTTTGAATAAGGAAAACCAGAATGATTTACGTTGGCTAATTGAATTTTTTAAAGGGAATGACGGCATTTTGGTTTTAGAGTCGTTAAAATGGGGCTTGAATGAGGCGGATTGCGAATTTTTCACAGATGCTTGTATGTCTGGGATTGGCATATGGGAACCCGGCTCTCGAATTGGTCGATATTTTATTCTCCCTCCTCCTCCTCGCAATATATTTTGGGCTGAACTTTTAGGTGTAGTATCAGCGATTGATATTGGCATTTCAAAAGGCTCGAAAAAGATTTTTATTCATTCAGATAATCGAAATGTAGTAGACTTATTCAGCAATCATGCTCTGAACAAGATTGTGAGACCATTATTTAGACATTGTGTCATGCGATTGGTCGAAGCAAAGGCGGATGTGAAAGTGGTCTACGTGTCAGGTGTCCTTAATTCAGCAGCCGATATTTTATCTCGTCAGAAATTTATTTTATCTGTTAAAGAAGCTGACGTCATTAGTCATGCTATTATGGCTGATCAAGTTATTTATCTTAGTATTGATTCTTCTCTTTCGTCTGGCGGTCAAGACGCAAATTTGGAAGTGTTTGATTCATCTTCTCGATTATGGCTAAATCCAGATCTTCAAATTCAAAGTTAAAGAAGCCTGCATTAATTATTTCGTTAAGTGATTTAAGGAAATTATCTAATGAGGATCAATGTTCTACTATTTCTCCTCTATCTTTACAAAAATACAAGTCTGCTTTTCGTAGTTTTGCTAAATTTTGCCTTCTTTTTGGTCTTCCTTTTGTTCCGAATAAACGCAATCTTTGTGATTTTGTTTCGTATTCGAGCCGTGTTATGTCTCCAAGATCTGTTCGAGTATATTTATCAGGTATTCAGCATATATTTAAAATCGATTTTCCTTCAGTTTTATGTGAAACTTTTCATCAAGACGTGAAGGACACGATGAAGTCATGTATAAAGAAATTTTCAAAACCGGTTGTTAGGAAGTTGGCGTTATCTGTGGAGCAAATCGAGTTGGTTGTGTCTAAATCATCTTCCTCTTATGATGATAAGCTATTTCTAGCTTTACTTGGCATTGGATTTGGTGGTTTGCATCGTTTAGGGGAGTTAACTATTCCGGATTCTTCAAAATACTTCGATCCGAGAAAAATCATTTTACGCTCTTCTCTCCGGTTTTCGTTATGCAAGAAATTTGTCCAGTACAACCTTCCGTATTCCAAAGGAGATAGTAATTACATTGGCGCTCCGGTTATTATTCAAGGATTTTCGAACACTTCGGCTTGTCCTATACGCCTTATTAAATCTTATCTTCGTGTTCGCGACAAGAATTTTATATCTTCTCCGGGTTTGTTCATTACATCAAGTGGTTCTTTACCTACTCGTAATTGGTTTATGTCAAGATTCAGGTCTCATTTCGACAAATCTTTTTCTGGTCATTCATTAAGATCTGGCGGTGCCACGGCTTTAGCTCAGTCAGGTCATACTATGGATTACATCAAGAGCGCTGGTCGCTGGTCATCTGATGCATTCCTAATTTATGTGCGAGGTCATGTTGCTTTAAGATTACCGGAAAATCAAAATCACGTAATTGGCGATGTGGCTCACATTGGTTCCAAGGTTACTTTTTCTTAGAAGTAAGTTTGGTTTTGTGTGTTTATTTTTTTTTTTTTCCATTGGCTCTTTAGCCTTTGGTTTGTTCTTTGGATTTTTTATTGGGCATTTTTCATGCCTTTATTTTTCAAGAAATTTTTATTTTTTGGACGTTTATTGCGCTTTCATTTTAGAAAGGAAAGGAAGTGGCATTTTTATGCTCTTCGTTTAGGCTTTTTCATGCCGGTTGTGTTTTCTATGTGTGGCTTTTATATGTTGCTAACAAATTGTTTCTTCCCTCTCCTACTTCACCACTCTATGGATACGTCTGTAGGCGGGTCGGAGAGGGTGATTTATTTTTTATTCAAGTAATATTATAACTCTGGGCTGTTCTAGCCTAGAGATTCGCCCACACACACTTGCTTTTTGTATTTTTCCAATACAGGTTATTTTAAGTTTTAGAAATCACATTTCTAGTTGTTGGTAACTTGTTATTAACGGATGGGAATGTGATGAGTTGGGACTGTAACATATCCGCAATATTTTACTGACGGGTTGGTTTTTTATTTCCTTCAAAACAGATATGATGTCATATGCTGTTTACCATTTCTTCCCAACTTATCTTTCATCGCATTTTCATCCATCTCTTCCACTATCTTCATCTTTTCTTTATCATTCCTGCTTCTTTTTTGAGCCCACCCTCCCTTTCCCTGGCTATTTTATTATTGTTTGTCTTTTCTTTTGCGCTATCTTTTTTATGCGTGGTGTTTAAATTTTTCTTTCTTTGTCGTGTTTCTTTTTATTTTTCTTTTTTGTTTCTTATCTTTTTACCTATTTTCTTATACGGTTTATTTTTATTTTTTCTATTATTGTTGTTCAGTTTGTTTGTTTGTCATGGCTTGTTGCGTTGTCCCTAGCCACCCCGTAGGGTGATTTATTTTTTATTCAAGTAATATTATAACTCTGAGCTGTTCTAGCCTAGAGATTCGCCCACACACACTTGCTTTTTGTATTTTTCCAATACAGGTTATTGTAAGTTTTAGAAATCACATTTCCAAACTTTTGCTATTTCATCAACTCAACACTCAACAACCACAACCACCACAAGACTTATTAACTATCAACTCATTCAGAACATCTCAACTTATCACTTCAACATGGAAACATTTCAATATTAAGTTATTCGATATCATCTTTACTCAACTATCATCTATGCACCACTTACAAACAAAACTATACCAACAGAGACACCAGACCTGTTGATGATTTTCGTCTTCATGATCAAGTGACATCCTACTCCATCATTGACCTCTTTCTGATAAAAGACTTGAACACCCTCAACGGACCTCACTTTCTACTCACTCGTAATTTCTTATATGGAAAACTAGAAATGAGTGAATGTTTTGTTGGGAAAAAATAGTCAAAATCACCATTTCTTTGTCTGATGATGATCAATACTCTCTTAAGATCAAATTTTGAAAAAAAATTAATCCAAATTGAATCCATGTTTCAGTTTACCAAATTCGAACATTAAAGTCTTTTGGATTTTTCAAAACTACATAGAGAAAAAAAATGTAAAGAAAGTCTTTGAAAGAAATCCTTAAAACTTGAGGTCTTGATTCATTTCGAAATTTTCTTTGACCATCATTTATGTAACTTATTAAAAAAGTTTCAAGATAAGGTTTTTTCTTTTAGATTTTTAATATAAATAGGAAAGAAAAATAATTAGTTGAAATACAAACAAAGGAAAATTAAAAAAAGAATCAATAAAGAAAAAAAGGGATGAAAAAGTACATATCACTTGAACTAAATTAGAATTAAATCTTCAAAAAAAAGGTAACTTTCAAAACCAAGTGTGTTGAACTAAAAGTTACAAATCTTCATGAACTGGAAATCTGAAATTCAAAAATCCATACATACTTATCCAAACTTCAAAATCTAACAAATTCCTTGGATCAGACTTCAGTCCTGTTTTCTTACCAGTTTCCTTTGTTCTTTTGAAGATTCCTGGAGTGCTACTGTCTGCAACTTTTGAAGACTTTGATCAAAAAATTTTAACTCTAAGCGGTCCTATCTTGAATACTCTTCATTATGAAATAAGTCCCAGCACTTTATTCCTGTAAGATACTTCAAAAAGTACGAAGTGGTCTCCATCCTCATCTGTGTTCATGAAGGCAAGTTGAAGAGACAGGTAGCTTTGACACTCGTGATCAAAATAATCAAACTGACCAGTCCTTGACCAGAATCTCATCTTTGTAATGACCGTAAAGGTATGTGGTCAGAAGAAAATACCACATGACATAGGTCGGTTGCTGAAGTCTATGGTCCCCTTAGACTGTTTGCCTATGTCCTCTATGTAGTATGTTGTCAGTCTATGCGGTGTTCAACTCCGTTTCTCAGAGAAAACTGAAATACCTCGTGACAGACAAGGGTGGAAGGATAGAGGAAGTTGTTCAATCTCACAGATGTCCCTTTGACAAGATATTCATTTCTTGGTCTTATGCTTTACAATATTAGCGAGCCTTTGAAACTTCTTGGGCTTGATTGAAGTTCGCAGAATTATGTATAGCTCAAATTAAAGATTGTTTGACAGTTTCATCTTGCTCAGAATTGAAATTTGGGTATACATTTTTTTTGGAAGAAGGTCCAAGCAGAGGTAAAGAGAAGCTGAATTTGTAGGATGATATGATGAAATGGTTTGACAAAACAGTTTGAACAGTAATGGGTCACATTCATGAATGATCAAGGGAGTATTCCCGGAAGTTAGGTGTAAAGACGGTATGTGAAATGGATCATGATTATGTAATACGACATCCTGATGAATTTGAGATCAAAATGTCTGTCTTGCCGTCCAAGAGACCACTACATCCTGATGCACGGGTGAGGTCAGGAAGACACCCAGCAACAGTAAGAACTGAAAGCTTTGTCATTAGTAGCGTCAAGGTCATAGTAAGGTCAAAGACTAAGTAAGCTTCTGATATTGTGATGGCAATACTCTTATGTGTACATCCAACTTATGCGATCAGGAGAGAATAGAGTCTGGTATGACTTTATTTTCCTCTTCTCCTTAGATAGATGACAAATCATCTTACACCTCCTAGATCCTGGTCACTATGGTCTTATTCTGGTCGCAAACAACTTGAATGTACGACAACCATAGTGAAAAGTCCAAGTACGTTTTGATGCTAAAAGGGAGTGGACTTTCTGAGACATTTCCTCTCTATGATCTACGAAATGGTCATCACATATCGGAAAAGGGGTTTTTGTTCTCACTTTGTCTGGGAGTCTCAAGTTGAGTTAACCTCACATGAGGTTTCGCCGAGGCTACGACTCTCTGGAGACGGAGCTCAAGTGGGACTTTATATGAGTTTGATAAAATTGATTGATTACATTAAGATGAAATTCAACTGGGTGTCGTAACAATTTTGTAAAATGATTCAAAGATAAATTGAGAAAGATGATTATGAGAAAAATTGAATATTGAGATGAAGAGTAAGTAATCAATTATAATCAAATAAGTTTTCACAACCAAGGAGCCCTAGCAAATCAAAAGAAAATTGGATGTCAATGATATGTATCAATCATATGAAAGGAATCGAAAGTACATACCCTGAATTCGACAGAACAAGACTTGGAGAAGCTCGCAACCTCAAGCAATACGTCGAAGTATTGAGAGTCGACATAAATTTGTGATCAAATCTAAAAGATAGAGGTTTGATCAATCAATAAGGAAAAAGGAAAAAGGAAAAGAAGGAAAAGACATACTTTGCTTAGTTCTTCTGGGAGCTCGACCAACTCGAAAAGTTCAAAGAAAGAAGGGGTCTTGTTTGTGAAGAGGTGGAGGTAGATTTTTTATAGGAGGTTCGGTAGGAAGAGTGATGGTGATTGAAGGAGGCCCAATGCAAGCGATTGGAGGAGGAATAGATGGATGGAATCTGTGAAGCGGGATCTCAAGAGGCTTGTTCAAAGAGCGACGAGCAGAAATCCAGACAAAGAGTTCAAAGAAGCCAAGGTAGAGAAGGTAGAGCATCGAAAGCGAAAAGTATGAAAAAATCAAGTCTTCAATGAAGGTCGTTAAAATTGTAGTCTTGAAAAGCTCAAAATTTCCACGATTGAATACGAAAGCGTGAAGAGTGAAGACCATGATGAAACATAATGGAAGAGCACGAAGAATCTGATGAAAAGCAATTTTTTGGTATTGAGTAGAAGTCATTTTGAAAAATAGTCTCTACAGTTGAAAGGAAAAGATTTCAAGGGGATTGAAGAGATTGGGATAAGACGGAAGTGGTAAGGAGAAAGAAGAGAAAATTTGAATCGAACTCTCAGAAGACAAGATTTTATAGTCTTACGATGCTGATCCTAGGTAGATCAGCTCACTCAGCTCCAGTGTTAAGTACGCGAAATACTGTCCTTTGTCTTTATCATAAAGCTTAAAAATGCTAAACAAAATGCAGCTGATCGGAAGAAGCTGAACATTTACGTCAGCTGCATTCGATCAAATATATTAGAATAAAGTTGATTTAAGATGTTCAGCTAAACAAACTCCCTGAGCCCTTGTGCAATTCAATCACTCGAGTAAAAAAAATTCATGATGCATTTTCTAAATCATAGTACCAAAGGTATAGCTTAATGTACTTATCAATCATTCGCAGAGACTGAATTGAAAAAGTCTGAGCTTAATCTCTTCCTAGATTCTGAAGTGTCATCTGGATCCTGCTATGATACGAATATCTATGTTCAAATTGCGCCAATATAATCAAATCTCAATCTGAATGAAAGAACTGAAGCGCTTATATATCGCAGAGTCGCTCGTATAAAATAAAATTCCTAATCAGTTTACACAATCATTTGGTAGTTAAAATGATTATGTTTTGTTTGGCAGAAATCTTCGAGGATGTTTCACATATCTAGTCTGTCAAATCAAATGCTCCTACTTATTTTCATAGTCATTGTCTATAGAACACGGAAAGTAGAGAAGAAACAGGATGACCTCTTCAATGACAAATTGATAAAACCCAGATCGTATCGGCGTAGGCGGTAGGGTGTACAATGCGCGGAATGAAACCCTCTCCATATGACATGTGGTACGTCTCTTGGTATTTCTCAATCTATACAGCATTGATACCTATCCCATTATCTACACAAATTATCCAATGATTGAATTCCTTTTCTCTTGTTATCACATAAATGCAATCACATATGCCAAAGACTACATCCATGGTTTCATTATATAGTTCGTCACTGTGGATCGACTGAGCTTTTGGTCGAAAAGAATAAAAGCATTTCACAAATACTATATTGGATTATGTGTGGGTATCATAAATAGCAAGCCCATTTGATCATGAGTTTTGGATCAAGCACTTCCGAGATTTCTTTTTGAACACGATTCGCCGGATTTACACTTTTGTAATACTTTGGATACTTTTTGTAATATGATCTTTTCCTAATCTCTTACAAAAAAAACTTTTGTTCAGTGTCACCTGCACATTCAATCTTGATAGATTGGAGAATACGAGCGCATACCCGCAACTGTTGAAGAGTGATATGAGAAGGATATTAAATGCAATGTTGATTGCATACATTTAAAGCACCTTGATTGAGCATTTTATACTACGAAGCTTGCCACAATATCTGAAAGGTCAGGCCAGATCTACTTTCAGTGCATCTCAATTATTCAATTAAAAGATGTTCATGTAGCAACTTGATCTTTTTGTTGCAAGTGAAAACAACAAGGTGTTTTGACACTTACAATAAGGAAAGAAAAGCTACTCCAGATAAAATTGAATATATCAGAGATGTTCCTTTGGTACTTGTCAATGTCCAGAAGCTTCTTGGGTCCTTTGCAACAGCCAAAGACCGCACTACTTCTATTGAATGTGATAACAAAGAAGTCTTCCAAATGCTAAGGAGTGAAAAATTTGCATTTGGAAATTGAACAAGATCAATTTTAATTAAAGCTTGCACTAATTTAGAAATCTTAAAACTACCGGCATGAGCAGCTGTAAAACTGAAAACAGCACTGAGTCTGATGCGAGGAATTTGTAACATTCTTTATTTTAGATTTTGTATTTCAGATTCTATTCATGGGTTTGCGACTTCAGTTCAGCACTCTTGGTTCACAGATTTCCTTTTTTGAAGCTTTAATTTAATCTAGTTTAAGTTATACTTTTTATACTTTTTTTTTGTTAATTGTTGCAATTTTCCTTCCTGTTATAGTAAAACTTAAAGAACTTACCTTGACCTTCTCTTAGGTTATAAGATTGTAAAGAGATTTGTGATTAACCAACAAGTCAAATAAGACATTTCTTTCAAGACTTCATCTACATTCTTTAGTTTCAAAGTTTGAAGACTGTATTTCAATTGATGAATGAAACACCTTTCAATTTGTATTAATTTCTCTAACTGTTCCTAAGACTAGTGATCACAATCAGACAAGAATCGACATTGACATTGTTTTTTCCAATCATCATCCACTCATTTCTGTTCTCCATATAAGAAATAAATAGTGAGTAGAAAGCGAGCTCCGCTGAGGGCGTTCAAGTCTTTTATCAAAAGATATTAATGATGGAGTAGGATGTCACATCATGAAGACGAAAATCATCAACAGGTGTGGGCTCTCTGTTGGTATAGTTTGATTCTAACTGGTACATAGATGGTACTTGGGTACAGATGACATCGACTTTACTGAGTTATCATGAAGGCCAACTCAATTTACGGTTGATGGAAGAACGTGTCGTCGTGTAGTATGATCGATCAATCGGTATGCGTTTTTTACATATGTTGAGGTTCGATTCGTTGAGTTTGAATGAAATTGATGATAAAATGGTCGACGTGGAAGTAAAGCTGAGTTTTTCCCGATTGATGCTTAAGAACAGTTTTCACTCAAGCAAAGCTCGAACATGAAGCAAAATCATCATTATACCTGGGCTTTCAGATTCCTCATTGTGTTTTGATCATTCTACAGTCAGTCCAGAGCAAGACTGTTCCATGCAGCATACTAGACATTGCAACAAAGTCAAATCCTGTCATCGAGGTATGTCCCTTATATCTCACTACAAGATCGTATCTTCTTGTACTGACCTTCAATTCTCCCCAGACCTCTTTAGTCTGCGCCAGTAGATATGAAGTCCGAAGTTTGAGTTGCCAGCCTCTTGCAGCACCCTCTGTTCATAACAGTCTAGTTAACTACTTGTACCCAAAGAGAAGGTCACAAAAAGCGTGATTTGTTTTGGCTTTGAACTTTCAACTTGAGACTCTCCCTCAAATAAAATGTAGGATAACCAATCTCTGTTACTTGAACAAGACATCCTAATACCAACAAAATCTCACAAAAGGTGTAACAAATCAAGATTTGAATAATGATTCTACAGCTTGAACGACCCAGGTTCATCTGTTTCAACATATCTCAAAGACTCACTTAAAAATCACCTTAATCTTTAAACCTCTTACTCAAGGATTTTGTGAACTGAAGGTAAAACTCATCCATTCAAACTTAACTGATCATGATGAAGATCCATATGATTCTTCTCTCAAAAACACACAAAACAAGACCTTTCAAATTAAGATCCGACGCTGATCATTAAACTTGAGAAGATCTATAAAAGAACTTCTTTCAGATCTGATCATTTCAAATTCTTATCTGAGTACCACAATTTTCTTTGAGTTTTGTTCCTTACAATCTCTCTCACAGTACATAACAAAAGGAGAAAGACTACTTTTAGTGAGTATGTTAAGATGAATCAATTCCAGATAAATTAGTTTTGAAGAAATCTATTATCTCCTTTGACTACAAACTTTCATAAAAAATTCATTCACTTTCATCTCATATTCACTTTTTTTGATCAAATCTTTATCTAATCAATCATAAAACTCAATATGATTTTCTTTTTGTCTTTCATCACTTTAACTCTTCATCAAGATCTTATTTATATTCTTTGGTTTCACACAGAGACCGGTTCAAAAAAGGGTTCATAAGCGGTAAGGTCCATAGATAGGAGTGATGAAGAGTAAGTTTGAGTTGAGATTAGATATTCTAAACTTTCACTAAAGCAAGATGAATTTCTTCAAATCAAATCAAACTTTAAATCATCTTGATGTTTGCTATTCTTAGGGATTTGTTGTTTTTATTCGAATGATTAAGGTCCAGGCGCAAATTGTGACCTACACTATTCTGGTTTCTCTTTTTAGAGTAGATTTAAGATTGGAGATTGGCGCGCAGCTTCATTTGAGCCTGAGTGAGTTTCATTCAAGTTCGAGAAATGGAGCCGGGTGTCACATGCTGACCCATCTAAACCCATGCTCATGTAATCTTCCATCCTGAAATTTCGTCCCGAAGTGGTTGCCACAGTTGAACTCCCAGAACGATCAATTATCCCCTTCGTCATATCGAACTCTTATCAGCCTGTCCCCTTCAACCTCGACCTCCATTTCAACTTTAAACTCGGCGTCTGGACACCATACCATGCAACCTGATTCCTTGCTCTTCGACGCCAACGGCCTCCCGCTTTGGCTACCTCGACGTTGTTGCTGCTCGCCTGGTGGCAACTCTACGAGCTCGAGGAACTCCGCAAGCTTTTGCTATACTTGACCTCCATCGAACGACTTGGAGGCGATCCGCTACCGGACTTATCGGCCCGTCGTGTGAATGTTGAGACCTGGCACCCTACGCCAACGGCCTCCCGCTTTGGCTACCTCGACGTTGTTGCTGCTCGCCTGGTGGCAACTCTACGAGCTCGAGGAACTCCGCAAGCTTTTGCTATACTTGACCTCCATCGAACGACTTGGAGGCGATCCGCTACCGGACTTATCGGCCCGTCGTGTGAATGTTGAGACCTGGCACCCTCAGGTCTGCAAACACACGACTCGATTCTATCCGGACAAGATATTGAAGATCCACCACCGGGGTGGCTTTCCTGATTCAATCGTACTACCTAACCGCGCTCGAGAAGATGGCACAACTGCCCTGGCGATTTATCTGGCCCGATTGGCCACACCTTCTCGATATTTCGATCTTTCGCAGGTCTTTGGTCGCGAGACGTCCATAATCGGTCGTATCTGTCGGTGGGTTCAAGATTGGATATACGAGCATTGGGGCACTCTTCTGAGATGGTCAGCACGACAATATCCGCCGGAAGTGTTGGAAGGTTTTGCTGCAAGCCTGGTGGACCAGAAGGATTGTCCTATGGACAATTGTGTCGGTTTCCTCGATGGTAAGTACAATTGCACATCCCTGGCCCATTTCATCTTAGAGTCCTTACTGCTGGCCTGCCTAACAGGGACAGTGTGGCGCATTGCACGACCGAAGTTTAACCAACGACTATTTTATAATGGTCATAAACGGGTTCACAGCCTGAAATTCCAGGCTGTAGTAACCCCTGAGTAAGTGTTTTCTCCCTTATCTATTGTAATTGCTTTGGCTGACAAAAAGGCTGATTTATCTGTTTCTGCTAACAAGTGGTATAACCACCGATTTAACAGAAGCATACATCGGGTCACGTCACGACTCGGCTATCTTACGGTTATTGGGCCTAAGCGATGTATTGGAGCAAGACGCGAAAGGTTTTGACGGGTGTCAAATGATGCTTTACGGCGACCAAGGTTATCGGAACTCCGCGGTGATGCTGACGCCTTATCCCGGAATTAATCTGCGTCCAGAACATGCAAGGTTCAATCAGCTCATGGCAAGTGTTCGCATTGCCGTGGAACACGAGTTCGGATGCCTGCGGAACATCTTCCGCATGACTCAGTATAAGGGTACGTACCGTCGTTCCTATTATGTGTAGATTACATACCCAAAAACTTGGCCAAACTGACGTGAGGTTTGGGCAATTGCATGATTCAGACAATTTGAGGTTCTACGTCAACCAGCTCAACTCGTTCTATCACTGTGCAGTGATCATTAAAAATCTGTTGATCTGTTGTGGCCGTGGCCCACTTGGTGGGGTAGCTCAACCTCCAACCCTGGAGGCTTATCTGGGAGGGCAATGAATGGTAAAGTAATAACTGAAATTCCATTCGCGAAGTCTATATAAAATGAAATTATGAGCAATTCTATATACAAATAAATGAGAATGTAAAACGAGTCAATTGTTGTATACGGTGATTTAGAATACATGCAATTTCATTAATTTTGATTTGAACTGGACCATTAGAGCATGTGATGATATTAATATCCCCAGCGCGATCATATCCTTTGTGATCGGATCAGAGCGATTCTCTTATAAGATGTGACAGAAGTCTACATTTTGGGGTAGCGATCTCAAGTGAATTAAGTATGCGCTTTTAAGTATGCGCGATAATCCTTACGGGGAATGATTTTGTATTGATGTTGGCTCGTCTCATGAAACAAAGGCATTTGCGTTATGAAGCGAGTAAGAGTCATGAAATTGATTGATCAATTTCATGACTCTGGTCATTAAGTTGATGCCCAGAGATTGCATAATTTGGAACTTGTATTTGCTTTGGTTCATCATTGACTATGGCATGTGGTAAGGAAAGGGCTGTTGCCTCACAATGTATATATTGACGATACAATTACAATCATACATTAACAATCCCTCGTAAAGGACAATAGACTCATTCGCACTCGAGTCGAACGGCCATGTGAACATGCGGAAAGGAGAGTACAAGATTTAAGGTAACCCAAACCAGCTCCAATTGGTAACACGCCGGGCGAAAGTGTCCTGTAAAACAGGACATTTATGAGGTGTCAGGTGTGTTCAATCTGTATAACGCGATTGAAATGGAAGACGTACCCAATTGATTTTGTCAGACTGTCCCATTTGCCGCCGGCAGTCTCTCCGCCAACATTTTGAGCATGGACCCCATGTCGGAAAGGGTCCCTTGAACGTTAGCCATGGAGAGCTTGAGCTCGTTGACCGCATCATCTTTCTTATCCTCACGCGCGCCAGCGGCCTGGAGTTCTTCACGTTGTAGTTGAATGGTGTCGCGCGCCATTTGAGAGTCGAGCTCCAATCGAGCCTGTAATTGGCCCAACTCTCGCTCGCGCTGCGCATTCATGATCGCAACCTGCTCCTGATGTCGCTCCAGAGCCACCGCCGTGAGTTCATTGGCCTTCTCTGCGGCCTCGCTGCTCTTCATGGTGACATCCACGATGTGTGAACGTGTTCGGTCCTGTTTAAATTTCTTGTTAATGCCTTCGCGCAAAGCTCATAAAGTCCGTGGGGTTCGCTGAGGCTCTTCATCCGAGGTATCATCACCCGAAACTTCGACGTTCGGTCGGTTTTTAGGTGGTGCTGATGGAGTCCGGGCGGCCCGGGCATCGCGCAAGTCATTAGCTTTGGCGATGGCATTTGCTGCGGCAGCTTTGACGGCCCGAGCATCGTCGGCGAGGGCAGTCATCTCCTACGACGTCAAATGTCAAAATCAATGAAATTTATACATACATCGGGCATCTCATGGCCGACTCACCTCTTCTTGAGTAACCAGAGTCCGAATCAACTGGCGCAACTTGCCATCTTCCTCTTGAGTTCCACTGGCCCTGGCTGAAAGGACTTTGACACGCTTGAGCCAAGCCTTGAGAGTTTCATACCGATGTCTCAAACTACCTTTTGCTAGGTTTTCAAAATGGGATCTCTTATCGGGATGTGTCTGTACGTAATCAAAGGGTTTCGAGTTTCGAGACAGTCAGTACAGCTGGGAAACCAAAAAGTTAGGATTCCAAAGGAACTCACCCTGAGATAATCCGCGCATTCCACGAAACGTTCGATCACCTCTTTTTTCCCCGCTGCAAAGGGATCCAGGGACAACAGGTGAGAAATCCAGATGACGTCTACCTCACCAGGGTCTCCCCAACGCATCCAAGTCGTGGTCGATTTGAGGTCGGTGTTACTTTGAATTCTTTGAATTGGTGACCCATTCCTGTGGCCCGTCGCTTGGATCTCAGGGGTGAAAACCTCTTTTGGTCTTTGACGGGTGTGATTCGGAGTAAGAGAGTGAGAACATGCCAGGCCAGGTGACTCGACCTGAGCTGACCGTGCTGAATCTGTTGAAACCGGAATGTTAAGACTGAGGTTGGTGTCACGAGGGGTTGAACCGGTTACTGTTCCACGCAAGCAGCCAGATGCGGTGCGTTGAATAGGGACTGTAGTTGCAGCGTTCCGTGCGGCAACCGGATGAGGAATGGAGGGGGCCTTGAGGTAATCTGATTTACGGCCTCGAGTCGGTGGATGGGATCTTCTTTGCACTGCAGCTCGAGGGAGGGGGCTTTCTAAAGGGTCAAGATCTGGTCTATGCATCTCACCTTGTCCTGGGTCAAGCTCGTCAAAATCCCCGTCATCTTCCTGAGATCCGTTGGGATAGCGGTTAGTTCTGGCGCGGGTCAGGGGTACGTCAATTATATCCCCTCGATGCTTGACTGGCGAGCCTTTGCGAATGAGTTCGGGTCGCACAGGCAAGCTGCCCGTGGAGGTTGCCGGAGTGGGAGTCGACCAAGTTGTGGATATTCCCGAACTGGGAGGGCTGTGGCTACCTTCATTCGATCGCCAGTCAACGATGTTGTTGTAGTCTTCGCAATGACCCCGGGAAGCCTGAGCAAGGTCGAGGGATTGATGTGTCAGGGGACCTTCATGATCACTGACGCAACCAAACAGATTACAATCTGTCAACCCAAGGTCCTGAACAAAATGATGATGAATGCTGTGCGGAAATCACTTACGTTCTGCTATTTCGTTCCCACACCAAACCATTAAACGAAGGAGTGCAAAACTGAGGGGTGAAGATGGGTGACTCCAAATCGACAGGAGCAGTTGAAATTGGCGGCAGCTTGGGTCCTCTAAAGCAGGCTTGATGAGACCCCTGTCAAAGATTGTGTCGAAAAAAAATCCGCTGAATCAGTTCGTGAGGTACGCCTCATCTACATAGAAACCTGAATCTAACACACTCGGATATTGTTTGCTGATTCCGGGGGGGCCGCTTGCTGAGGCATACGTACATTCGGCCGCCCAAGAACCTGGATACGCAAGGCAAAACCGACTGCGTTAGATTTGGACGATCACGGACAGGGCGGAAAAGAGCTAAATGAATACCTACCGGCGTCAACGGGCGGGAGATGTTGTGTTCAAACTGCAGTGAGCCCAACGTGAACACACCACGCAGGCGACCGGGGTCAACTCTGGGTAAGTCTCGAGTCGCCATCGGTGCACGGATATGGATATCCCCGTCATTTGACCGCGCGGCGGCGTTGTCAGACTGCCATAAGTGATGATTAGCTACCACGTTTTAAAAAGGGTGACAAGAATACGGAAATCCCTAACCCTCACCGGAGCAGTCAGAGCACAAGCTAACTTTAGGCCACTATTGGGTGACCAGTTCGCCTGATTCCTTTGAGTTGACATTTTTTCACAATCTGGGTAAGTCAAACAAGCATTAGTCGAATTCTTTTGGACGGATAGGATGTGAATTTGTCACCTGTAGCTACTAGATTACTGGACTAGTATCCGGGGAAAAACCAGACTGTATGATTGGATAAAGGCCAATAATGATTTTGAATAAGTCCGACGCGTCCGACTAGTCGGACGCCTGATTTTTCCAGGTTTCTTTCCCTAAGTCCCCTCTACCGACGCTTCCGACACCAGCCAGTCTAAGTTGTCAAAGTCCACACACCAAACTCACTTCACAAGTTCACAACAACTCACAACAACTCACATTCATCACCGTTCGCGCCCCACTTGAAATTCACAAATACATAACATAACAACTTTTCACAAAAATAGAAAAATCGTATCTTGCTATCATATTCAAAATATGTATTCCTCATATCAGCCTCATTGAAAGCGATAAAAAATAACCAAAGAGAGAAACCACAATAAAGGATAAAATTGAGCAGACAAGGACAAAAGGTATGACAAAGAAAAACAATGACCAGACAAAACAAGAAAGAAAGACTTACGCTCACTAGGTTGTGTGAACTAGAGGTAAAGCTCACAATATTTTGTGAAGTGAGACATTCACTCACTAGGCTGTGTGAACTAGAGGTAAAGCTCACAATGTTTTGTGAGGTGAGACTTACGCTCACTAGGCTGTGTGAACTAGAGGTAAAGCTCACAATGTTTTGTGAAGTGAGACTTACGCTCACTAGGCTGTGCGAACTAGGAGTGAAGCTCACACCATTTTGTGAAGTGAGACATTCACTCACTAGGCTGTGTGAACTAGAGGTAAAGCTCACAATGTTTTGTGAGGTGAGACTTACGCCCACTAGGCTGTGTGAACTAGAGGTAAAGCTCACAATCTTTTGTGAAGTGAGACTTACACTCACTAGGCTGTGTGAACTAGGACTGAAGCTCACACCATTTTGTGAAGTGAGACATACACTCACTAGGCTGTGTGAACTAGGACTGAAGCTCACACCAATTTGTGAAGTGAGGCTAAATAGGAAACTTCATATCTAGTTCACACAACATAGTGAGCATAAGTATTGCTTCACCAACAACTGTGTACTTCAGATAGAGTTCACTCAACAGTGTGAGCTTAAAACCACTTCAAAAATTTTGTGAAGTTCAGATTGAGTTCACACTATATTGTGGGCTGGAGCCAATTCACTGCCCAAGGTGAAATGACACTCACGTTCACGGTTTTTGGGTGGACTTCTTGCATGGGTGTGAAGGTGCGTGTGAAAGTTGTGAGATTGTGAGCGTGACCAGGTTCACATGTTCACATGTTCACACGCCTGCACATATTTCTTCCCCATCTTGGCATTATCACCTAAACAAAACACACCTCATCTACCCTTGACATCATGCCACTCACCACTCGTTCTGCCTCTAGAAATGCACCACCTAACAACAAAAGCTCATCATCTCGGGCAGTGCAAGGCAAAAAGGCTAAGCCTTTGGTGTTGCGCAAGGGTCTAACTAGGAAACCAGCTAGAAAATCGGCGCGGTCTACAAGTACCTCTTCCAAGAAAGAACAGCCCAAGAAGAATACGGCTGAGGTGGAAAGTCATAGAAAAGATGACTTAGTCGCTGAAGAGGATATCTACAAGGCATTGTCATTGGACTCTGACGAATCGGATTCTGGGGATTTGGACTCTGACAATGAGGTTCTTGAAGCCCTCGCCCAAACCAGAAAACCCTCCAATAAACCAACTACCGAATCTCTAACGAGCAATACCAATCGACCTCATCTGGAAGAATCTCAAAACCATTCTAATCCTGACACCAATCTTGATGACTTGACTTCCCGTCTTGAGGCTCAGTTTGCTAACAGCACTTCGAATCCAATGACAAACATTGATCTTGATGAAGAAGTTCAAGAAGATGATGTCCTGCCAACCATTGAATCTTATAAAGGCCAAGTCAAGGAGTGGCCAAGGAAGCGGATCACATCAGTTCAGGAACTACAGAAAAAGGTGACCTCAGTTCCCCCACACATCCTAGCTGAAGCAAAAGCAATCAAGAAACTGTATAAACATCACAAGAGGATGCTGGCGATGATGGGTAACATCACACCTTACACTTTAGATAAAAGCTTGTAAGTGAAGTGTTTACTTTTTAATAGATGTACCAAACTAATCTGGGGATTGTATCATCTGTTTAGGGGTGACCTTGGAGGCACACGGGTTCCTGACGCATATCGTCTTTGGTTGAAATTTTCAGTTGAGGCACGAAATCTCAAAAGCGAGTCACTGTTGACACATCACAACATACTGGGTCAATGCTGATATTTGATTTGTATTCAATTTCCCTTGAAATGCAGTGCCCCGCAGAACTGAGGCTGGTGAAGTATTGGGTAGGCGGAACCGTAAGCTTGGTGCTGCCTGGAAAGCCATGTCGGCAAATCAAAGACGTGTATTTCACCCTCGGGTCTTCTACACGTTATCTGGTCTTCCCGTGCCAGACAGTGACATCAACAGTGATCATGAAGAAAATGGAACATTCAATTTGTCACCTGAGGATCATGATGAGCTTCAAGGGATATATGAAGGTGCTGTATGTTCTGCAAAGGTTTGCCAAGTCTATGCTAAGGCTTCTAGTGGTATACCAGAAGGGCCAACAGCACCCAAATACAATCAACTGTCTTTGAAATGTGTTGAAAAGCTGCATACTCAGGTGTGTGATTCTTTTTTAATTATGTTTAATCTAGCAGGTGCCAACATTGATTGACTAACTAGATCAAAAACAAGGCAAATCGCATGGACTTTGGATACTATTTCCTTGCATCTAGTACACATCCTGCTACTGCAGGTGATTCTCCAGATCCAGGGTGGTGTAAGGAGTTTACCTCAAATGAAGAGTTGGCTGATTATGTGCGTAGTAAGGCAAATTTCCCAACCATGTTTGCAGCACAGACCCAAGGTATCTCGGTCAACAAAGTGATTGCTAGTACAATTGGTAAAGCAGAAAAGATGAAAATGAGAGGTAAGCGTGTGGATCCTGGTGATAAAGTGAAAGGCGAGTTGGCAGCATTGTTGAAGTCAAATTTAGGTGAGTGTTGAGTTTGACTGAATGCTCTTGTGTATGATGATGACTAACAACATAAATATATTGCAGGAAAGGTATTAAAATTTGTTCCACCAGGGTTTCCTCGTGGTCCTGATCCTGAGAAGCTTATGATGGACAAAGGATGGAAAGTAAAGATCAAGCAGATGCCTGGATCAACACTGCCCCCCGAGATATTGAAATTAGGCTTTAACGCAATGAACAGTCGCCGGTCACTTTGGTTGAATGATCTTAGGGCTGGACTATTTCAATTTGAGAAAATTCCTGAGGGACAGGATGACATGATGGCGGGAAATCAGGAAGAACAATTGAACAATGATAAACTGCTGGGAATGGAGGATGAGCTTGGAGACTGGAATGGAATTGCTGAAGATGAGACTGATGAGGTGTAATGATACTCACCTTTGTCTCTTTAACAACTTTTGTCCTTGTTATTTCATCTCCTCACATTGTTCTTAATTTTTCTATCTCATTTTGGCTACTCTGAGTCTCAAAACTTCACAAAACATTGGGACCTTCAGCTCTAGTTCACACAGCCTAGTGAGCGTAAGTCTCACTTCACAAAACAGTGTGAGCTTCACTCCTAGCTCACACAGCCTAGTGAGCGTAAGTCTCAGTACACAAAACTTTGTTAGCTTCAGATGTAGTTCACACAGCTCAGTGAGCTTGCTTAAGTCTCAGTTCACAAAACTTTGTGAGCTTCAGATCTAGTTCACACAGCTCAGTGAGCTTGCTTAAGTCTCAGTTCACAAAACTTTGTGAGCTTCAGATCTAGTTCACACAGCTCAGTGAGCTTGCTTAAGTCTCAGTCCACAAAACTTTGTGAGCTTCAGATCTAGTTCACACAGCTCAGTGAGCTTGCTTAAGTCTCAGTCCACAAAACTTTGTGAGCTTCAGATCTAGTTCACACAGCTCAGTGAGCTTGCTTAAGTCTCACTTCACAAAACATTGTGAGCTTTACCTCTAGTTCACACAGCCTAGTGAGCGTAAGTCTCACCTCACAAAACATTGTGAGCTTTACCTCTAGTTCACACAGCCTAGTGAGTGAATGTCTCACTTCACAAAGACTCATGCACTAGAACTAGATCTGAATCTCAAAGTTTTTTGTGAACTTAAGTTCCACTTCACATGAAAGGTTTGATCTCCAGATCTAGCTCACACAATGTTGTGAGCTCTGTATCTAGTTCACCATCATTGGCTCAAATCTCACTTGTTTGTTTTGTGAACTTAAATTCCATTTCACAAGAAATGCATGATCTCCAGATATAGCTCACACAATATTGTGAGCGTACGTCTCACTTCACAATGAGGTGTGAACTTCACAAAGTTTCCAAGGTAGAGATCACTGTTTGTGAGGTACGTTTTTTCACCCAATGTGAAGTATTGTGAAATGCACTTCACAATACTTCATGTCACGTCCCAGTCCACATGATAGAATTGCATAATGGGAACTGATACAATCTACCAAACATCAACTTCGATTTCTTTGGGTTCCAGCAAAGGGTCATGCTCATCTCCAACATCCTCCCCAATAAGTAGATTCTGCTCAGTCATCTCCAGGTCATCAAGCCCTGATGCTTCAATACTATTCATATTGACAAGCACGGACCAAGTTGTTTTTGTCCTGTCAATGAGGCCCGCCCAGCGAATGATAACCTCTTCCAATGTCTCCAGTTGGGCTGGAGTGTATTTGCAGGTGAGTCGGAGGAGAAGAACCAAGGATGAATTCCAGGACATCCATGTCCGGCAATGAAGCTGCAGTGTATTCTTGTGGAATGCCTTCAAGACATTAATACAATCTTCCCAGATGTCTTTTGAGATACGCTGGCCAGGTTGAACCATTTCAATCAGGGCCTTGCCTCCACTTGAATGATCCCACTCTAAAGTATTATATGTCAATATGCATTGACATTGGATATTAGTTATCAGAGCACGCACCACTATTACATAATATAAGCAGATTCTGTAGCTGCTCCTCTGTTCTTAGAGCAGCAAGGATCATTTGCTGCGATTCACGGCCAATACGTCAAAGCTCTTCCATACAGCTTCGATGAAGCAAGTAAGCTTGGATGCCATCCTTTGTGCCAGGATCATTGGCCCACATCTCTTCAGGATGTGAAAGAGCACCTACATTCCAAAAGGGATCCTCAAAGGGTAGTGCCTTTGCCTCCTCCAAAGTGGGACAGGGGAGATTGCTGAAAGGACGGATGTCATTATATTTCATGGCTTGTGTATTGTAGGTTGTCCATTTTCGCCTGAATGTGAGTTGTTTCTTTGTCATCATAGCCTTGAAGCTCTGCTGAACCGATGTACCTAGGGTTAATAATGACTTATCAGTGTAGTTATAGAATTATCTCTTTGATCGTTTTTGAGTGACACACACCCAAACCACATTGATCCCATTGTTTTTGTGCCTCAACAATTCCAACTTTGGCCTCATAAAGTTTCATCTTTGCAAGCCGAACTCGTATTAGTGCTCGACCTTTCAATGCTATAAACATTTAGTGGTTAGCATTGATTTAATCAATTGCAAATGAAAGACAAACTTGTGTTCTCCCGGATTTGTTGGAATTCAGGATCTCCTAACTCTTCACGCGCTTTCTGGGCAGCTGTCTCCATGGCCACAATAGAACCTGGCAGTGTAGTTATATCTACCACATCAGCTTCTGTGCGATGTCTACGTTGCTTTCGTTGCAGCCGTTTGAGTTCAGCGCTATTAAATAATTTTCCAGTCAGTTGCTTATGTTGACACCCTTGAAAAAACAAGAAAAAGAGGTAGCTCACTGAGCCTCATTCAATTTTTCTTCTTGTTCCAGTAGCTCTGCCAGCTTTTCTTCTAACTTTTTGAAATTAAGACTTGATATGGCTTCCAGCTGACATGTCTTTTGTCGCTCCCACTGAGCCGCAAAATAGTCACGAGTGTAGATACTCTTTTCCGTTCCTAATTTATCCAGTGTTGTCTTTGCATTATCAAGAAGACGCTCATATTCTTTAACTTTGATCCAAGAGGCTCGTACTGATTCAAGAAGTCAGTTTGTTCAAGCCTTTCCAAGCGTGAACCAGTGAAAAATGTACTCACCGGCATTAGCCCGGGTGACCGCATTTCGATGTGTTGCTTTTAAATGCAGAGCATCAGCCCAATGCTGCTTTGTTGAATATTGAAGTGGGCTAACCAGGGGAGAGAGGAAAGACCAAATCCTCTCCAACCCTTCCCCATCCGAACGACCCCATCCTTTGTTCATACGTGGGTTGTAATGCAATTGACAAGCCCATTCATGGACATAGGAATGAAAAGCACTGGTCCCAAACTTCAGGCCACGCTCTTGACATTGCACTTGAAATATTTTATTCTACAAAGTGGTATGTATCAGTTGTAATTGGGGGTCTAAGAGATAGAAAGTACTATCACCTTGATGATACTTTTTTCCAAAGTACACCCAATATCATACAAAACTCCCAACCTTTTCCTGCGAGATCCTGGCTCAGCTATCTCTTGTAATAGTTTATCAATCATTGATAGTACATAGTATTGCCTGATGTTACATTCTTCCAAGATTGGATATCAGTTTACCAAATCTTTCCAATCTACTTATAGATTTTGAGAGACCCACCGTTCACCACTCTGCACAACATTTACAAAACTCAAGACGTGATCATGCCGACAGGCCATACCAATTAGGCCGGTCTCATCGGCTGCCTTCCATGTCAATCCACCTTGTTGGTCTGCAGCGGCAGTATGCTGAGCAGAGCAACGATCCTGAAAAAGCACAAATAAGTCAGCTTTCACTCTTATTGTTATGGAAGGGAAGGAGGCCAAGGGTAGGAGTCTCAGAACATACATCAGTTTTTGCGTCATGTTTATTCCTCCTGGGCTCCCATTCCTCAACTTTTTGGGGGTCAACAAACAGCGAAGGCATACTGACCCCAATTTCTTCATGCTCACGGCTGGCTGCCTTGTGCCTACGATGCTGAAAGTTTCCATCAACACACACTATGTAATCTGGCTCATCAGAGTCTGGATTTGCTTGAAGCGGTCCAAAACACCGTGGGCAATTCATGGCCAGGCGCTCCATTGTGGTAAGAGATAGTGCACGCATAGTCAGTTCTTCCTCATTTTGAAGCATCTTTCTATAAGCATCTACAGCCAAAGAGAAAGGTCTTCGCCACCTTTGAGGCTGGAATCACGGCAATTTGTAGTCAAAATAAACGTCCCCCTTTGACACAGTGGAACATTACTTACCTCACTTGTACCGGAAACCAAGAGGAGTGGGTTAGCAGGATCCAAGAACTCATCAAAACCAAGTGAGAAGCCCTGAGTTCGAACTGTGCAATATTTCCACAGACTATGGTGAAGCCGCAAGAGCCGGATAGAAAATGCAGTCTCAGGGTGAATTGGAGAGCCTCCAATGTATCCCATCCGGATTAGTCTCACTTGATCTGGAAGGCAGTCACAAAATAGAATGGCCTGTTGCTTTCGACCTTCATTTCATATCAGATGACGGTGTCAGATTGGAGTGAGTAGGAAATGGTGAAGAAGATTGAATCTTACTGGTAAGGTCCACCAGGTCCAGTTTTCGCACTCGGTGTTTACCAGGCCCACATGAACAGGGCTTGTTGTGATCCTCATCCCAATTATCTTTGCCCCATTGAGTCTTTTGCTTGGACTCCACCATGAAATCGAGGAACATTGGGCCAAATACCTTGCGCCAATTCATTGCCTCTTTGATCTGTTTTGATTTGTAAGTTGGACCTTTGACGTAATCGCCAAAATTGACAACTTCAGGGGGTTCACCATTAGTGTCATTGAAGGGTAAGAAGTGATTGATGAGGTGAGCCTCATTTGGGTTGATATCGGAAACGTTATCCATCTCATCATCTAGATCAAATGGCTGTGGTGGTTGAGACTGCAATGGTATGTCTGACGATTGAGTGTTAGTGGCTGGTGGTACCAAGCCCACCATGGCCAGGCATTGGGATTGTTGTTGTAGCCATGATGCGTCACTGGTGTCCAATTCAGCAGTGATCTGGCTGGACCCTTGGGGTTGAGACTTTGGTTTTTTTTGGCTGAAGGTCCCAATGGGCATGTGATAGATCGTCCTTTTTTGCCCCCCATCACTGGCACTGGTATCTTTAGTTTATGGAAAAGGAAACAATGATTGGTGGTGGTGGTTATTGACTTGGGTGGATCATTTTTCGAACCACAATACATTCACTCATTTCCTATTTCTTTCATGTGAGACATGTGACCTGTCCATGTCCCATTGAATACTTCTTTTCCACAAATAGTAAATAATGGTTCCAATTGATGACCAATTGGGTGCTGTCAGATTCTGGGTGACAGCTGAGACAGCATCTATTCATATTTTAGGTGCATTCAGATTGTGACACATATTGTTAATGTCACACATGTCAAAAATCCATGGTCATTGGATATATCACCTGCAAGACCAAATACAGATATTTCTGTGAATGAATTTGAGATTTGAAAGTGAAGATGAGGAGATATCAACAGATGTCAATAATCAAGACTGTTCAGCAGGTCAAGAAATATCAACCACAAGCATTATGATGCCACACCCACACATCTTCAGTGTCATCTTCAGTGTGGTTGAATCCTTATTTCTGAGTAGGTACAAAAGTGGAATGTGTTTTATGTTGTCATGCTGTGTTTGTTTGTTTTCTGGACATGATTAGGTCCAAATTGGGGGATTCTTCAGATAAGACATGAGGTTTGATATTGAAGACTTGGATATGTCCTTGGAAGTCAATGATAAAAGTTGTTCAGCACATATATAAGCATGAAATATGACCTTGTTGATCTCATAGAACTTTTTGCACACTGATCCAATTTGCAACTTATGAGTGTCAATGATAAGCAGGTATAAGGGGGGTATGTGGTTCAAGTGTTGAACTTGTTTAGATGTCTATGCAGTGTAACTGCTGAACTTGTGTAATAATTTTTTCAAGTATGACATTTTTTGTACTATCCTTGTAATTACTGCTCTGGATACTATTCTGACACTTGCAAACTACACAGTTATGCTCAAAAATAGTTTGTTTTGGACACCAGGTGGTCAAAGCTGTTGTGGCACAATTTCCATGTCTGTGAGAGGGGCTTAATGCTCAGAAGCAGGTGCAATCATGTCTTTCAAGAATCAAAGCTAAATTTTCAGGTTGAAGGTGTGGAGTTGGAAGAAAATGTCCTAATGAAAGATGACTGCATCTTTAAACTTCATAAGGCACTGAGAGTCCAACTCCATTGTGGCATGTCTTCAATGTGTTAGAGATGGATTACATGCTCAGCAGGAGTGGAAATTGGGTTTTCATTGAATTGAAGATACATTTGTGGGTTGAAGGAGTGGAGTATTCAGAAAAGTGTGTCAAAGAAACATGATGGCACTGAAAAGCTGAACAGCAAGGAGGAGTGATGTGCACTCAAAACAAGAGTGACCAAAGTTTTGCAAAGAACAACATCCTAAATGCTGTGCACTCAAAACAAGAGTGACCAAAGTTTTGCAAAGAACAACATCCTTAGATTTCAGATAACCATGCATGGATAAATGCTCCCACTCCTGTTTGCTGTTCAGCTTTTCAGTGCCATCATGTTTCTTTGACACACTTTTCTGTGGAGCATAAAATTCCGGTGGGCCACTGCTGCTGAGCATTAAGCCCCTCTCACAGACATGGAAATTGTGCCACAACAGCGTTCTATGAATTGCAAAGTGTTCCTGCATGCTATTTCACCATGGAACAATGTCTCTCTTCAGGTAATGACATTGGAGAGATATTGTAATGTGCCTTATCCAAAAATGTGCCACAAGTAACCTGTTGGACAATAACTCTCAATGAACACGTGATATATTCCTCATGTCTCCAAAATACTTAACAAGAATTCAAGTTTTTCCTGATCAACAATATACAACACTTTAATACCCCAGGACATCAAAGGCCCTCAGTTTACACTGTTACTTGGAATTGTCATCAATGGCTCTAATTCAAAAAGGACAGTTATAGTGATGTAATTAATGACCTTCAATTTCTATGACACTATAGTGTTGTTCATCATCATCAACAACAACAACAACAACAAGTTCTTGCTAGTACTCTATCATCTACCTCATATAATCTCACTTGGCTTCAAGCTGTTTGTTATTTCCTTCCTACCGCTTTCTTTAGTCTTGTGGCCTCTTGGTCAAAAGCTGAAGTAGCTGGTAGAGTGGGAATAGCTATATGGCAAGCTTTAGAGGTGATCATGATTCCCTCATCATTTTCCTTTTGATTCCTTCATCCAAAGCTGAACTTGATCATTCTTTTCTTTTGATTCTCATAGATCTTTGCTTCACCTGTCCTTTTGATTCTCGTCACATCACATCCACCACTTCAACCATCAACTTACTCTTTCGTTCTTACCTCATTCTTAACCTTTGGTGTTTCATTACTCTTATTATGTCAATCTAGTGCACCAGCTGCACTTTTCTTGGTCAAAATCTTAGAGTAGTACTCTATGTGAAAGATCCAGAAGGAGATTTAGATAACATTTCAAAAGTCACTGGAGCAGATGAAGTGATCACATTAGAAAATGTAAGTAGAGAAGGTGGAACGTATCTTACTCATATCTTACGACATTATAATGCATCCATTTCCTGTTGTGGATTGAAGTATTGAGAAAGGAAAACGCCAGTATCAACCAGACTTGGATTGATGTATTGAGAAAGGAAAACGCCAGTATCAACCAGCCTATTCATCTTCAATTGAATGAAAATGAACATGAAACACTTGGTTATGCTTTGATTAAATCAAATTGAACATTGGACAATTTGATTTAATCAAAGCCAATCAACGGTGATTGTACAGCTTGATCTAGTATAGCGCCTTGGCTGCTATATTAGAAGCTCGATTGACACGGCACAAGAGCACAGATGTCAACCTGGCTCAACTAGACGCCTGTACAATTATGTATGATGGGAGGTGACTCTACCAGTATGAACAAAGATATAATCAAATGGCAACACAGTAATGCGAATTGGCATTTGATTTTAATGGCGAACCACTTGAATCACTCCCTCTTTCTAGATTACTTTTGATTTCATTTCTCCAAGGCAATCACTATTAGTCGTCCCTTGCATGCTTCGGACATTAGATCATCGCGACGTAAGACTCAGAAACTAGAAGAGACAACTAAAAGTGATTCCTTGGTACCTGTGAAATTGGACGTAGTTTGGTTTGATAATCTATCATTGTGGCATTTATATTATCATCCTCCTTTATTCATACATCATATCCATATCTGTCGTGGCCATGCCCAAGTACAAATCTCCCAGCACCCATAAATCTCGACTTAATCGATCTATACGCAAACATGAAGAGCGCCCAAAGCAACCCCTACCCCATGCTCGATCCCCAAAGAAAGCTCAATTAACGGAGGCCTATGGCCTACCTCCAGACTCGAAGTTTCTATTCTTCAAAAAGGGTCGGAAATATGGCCAGCCTCAATTGAGTCTCACATATGGCACTGTGGTTTGCCTCAATGCGGATACTTGTGAACTACTGCTGGTTGTACGATTTGTCAAAAAAGACAACATGGAAGATGATTATTATCAACATCTCAATCATGAAATCCCAACGGTGTATCAGCATGCCCGAGCCCGAGGAGAGGTTAAGATCAATGGGGCAACGTACCATGGTAGGAGGCTTTCAAGGAAGCATGGCCGTATGTTTGCTGCAGGTTTTCAACCGGGCTATGATCCAGAGGTCAAGGGGGGTTAGTCAAGCCACCAAAATCACCTTTCTATCATTATTCAATCATTAAAAGCATTTTATCTTACAGGTCACTATACATGGAATCAGTCGACCGCAGCGGATTACCGCAAAATGGAGGAGGATTTGAACAGGCAGGACAACCTGCCAGCTATCGAGTCCTTTTTTGCTGAAAGGTTTTCCAGCCTTTCTTTGGGGGCATTTGAATCCAATGCAACCCTAGCTGCTCGCACCAACGCCCCTTCTTGGGCAAATCGATCTTTCTACGTCTCACCCAACGCCAAAGTCTTTGGCTCCAACATAACCGTGACTTTTGACGAGTTTGCCAACAAAAAACACAAGGATCGTGATGCTTCACAATATGCGTTTGGTTTTTTTGGACATGTGGATCGACGCACAGGACACCTTTATCATGTTGGAAAGTCTGCTCCTCGAGGTCAGACTCTTGGTGCACGCTTTGTACTACACGACTACAACTTCGACGTAAACTTGGATGCATGCGATGGAGTTATTGAAATGGTTTGGAATTCCCAAGTCAATCATCAAACCACCCCGTCTAACACCTTTGACGCTGAAGGCCAACAACTTCGACCTGAAAAAGCTACAATTACACGGTTTGCTTGCTCGACTCAGATCTCGCAAGGCCTTGTCAATCGTTTGGATGTAGTCAAAGCAATGCGAGGAGGCATGACTGAAACACAGTGGGCGAATTACACCTCAACAGTATTGACGGGTTATAAGGAGCAAGCCCACAAAAAAATGAAAGCGCTTGCCATCAAGTTAGGGATATGGCAGGAAGACTTTTAGAATCGAATTTCTCCTGTCTGGTTTTCATTTCTCATCTTGCCTAATTTCACACTATTACACATTAACTTGTTTGATGTCCTTTACATTACCTTATCTTGAGAGTTCTGCATTGTTTTCTCAAACTATTTTCTGAGACTATTGTCCCGAGTTTCTTACATTCATATAAATCTTTGTACTATTGGTCCAGTCCCACAAAGGACTGTGAACTCATATCAGAGTCAATCGATGCTTACCATATTCAGTTCACAAAGTTGGTACTTCACCAACTATCGTGAAGTACCAATGAAAATTGCATTTGATTGTGAGCAAGAAGTGAAGTTCACAGTACTCTTGGCTCACACTTTATTGTGAGCTTAACCGCTAGCTCACATAGAATTGTGACCTTTACTCCTAGTTCACAACGCTCACAATGAATTGTGAGCTCAACCCCTAGTTCACATAAAATTGTGAGCTGCACTTCCAGTTCACAAAGCTCACAATAAATTGTGCATGAAACGGTGACCCTTACTTCACAAATTAATGTGATCTTGAAGTTCACTCCTAGTTCACAAATAGTTGAGAACTTCCCACTTTGCAAATCTATGTAAGCTTCACTCCTACTGCCAATTTTGTGAACTTCACACCTACTTCATAGTTCCTTGTGAAGTTCACTTCACTTCCAGTTCACATTGTGAATGTAGCTTCTAGTTCACAATCTATTGTGAACATTTACTTGTGAACTTTTACTCAATCTGCACTTCGTAGTAGTAAGGAGTGAACTTCAACTCAAACTTCACTTTGTGGTAGTAAGGAGTGTAGTTTGAGTTGAAGTTCACTTTGTAGTAGTAAGGAATGTAGTTTTAGTTGAAGTTCACAATACATTGTGAACTTTGCTTCTAGTTCACAATGTATTGTGAACTTCCACTTAAACTTCACTTTGTGGTAGTAAGGAGTGTAGTTTGAGTTGAAGTTCACAATACATTGTGAACTAGAAGCGAAGTTCACAATGTATTGTGAACTTCCACTCAAACTTCACTTTGTAGTAGTAAGGAGTGTAGTTTGAGTCGAAGTTCACAATAGATTGTGAATTCACCTTCTAGTTCACAATCTCTTGTGAACTTTGACTCAAACTTCACTTTGTAGTATGAAGTAGGAGTGTGGTCTGAGTAGAAGCTCACAATATATTGTGAATATCACTTCCAGTTTCACTCCTACTTCTTAGTATGGAGTGTAGGTTTACAATAGGTTGTGAAGCTCACTTCTAGTTCACAATCTATTTTCAACTTCAACTCAAAATTCACTCCTCCTTCTTAGTACAGAGTGAAGGTCACTTCTAGTTCACCATTAGGAGTTAAACTCACAATTAACCGTGAGCTCAACTCATAGTTGACAATAACATTGTGAACTTCAAGTTGAGTTCACAAAGTTTTGTAATCTAACCCTACGTCACAATTGTTTGGGAGGTTCACAATTGACTATGAACTTAACTAAGCTTTGTTCAGAACTGAATGTGAAAGGCAACTTAAAATCACAGTCAGTTACCAACTGCATTTCAAGTTCACACATTATTGTGGACTTGATGTTGGTCCAATTTCAGTCAAAACTCACAAAACAGTTGTGAAGTATGTAATAAGTTCACACCTGATTGTAGGTGAAATCCATGAATTGTTTTGAACCTCATCCATCCTTCAAAAAGAATTGTGAACTTGGCCTGTAGCTCATGGTCACTTTGGAAATGAGGTTTGCAGTTTGCTCATTGCGAAGTACAATAGATAGTGTAACCTACAGGTTATTAGGTTCATCCTTCCTCCACACCCAATTGTCAAGGTAGCCAAAGGTAATTTGACTGCGGTGAACTACAACTGAAGTTTGAGGACCCTGAAAGTGCTTAATATATTGTAAGCTGACTGTAGTTCACACTCTGCGGTAAAGTTCAGATGATACAGATTGTGAGCATTTTTCCAAGTGTGCATGGAATAGTTCACTATGACATGTGACTGTAGATCAAAAGTTTAGAATCAGTGATGAACTATCAATCTAGTTCACAAATGATTGTGAACTTTTGATCTAGTTCACAACTAATTGTGAACTTGTGATTGAGTGTGAGCTTTCAATCTAGTTCACAACCAATTGTGAACTTCTGATCAGATGTGAACTATCACAAAAGATCACAAATAATTGTGAACTTTTGATCTAGTTCACAACTAACTGTGAGCTTTTGATTGAGCTCACAATCAATTGTGAACCTTTGATCTAGTTCACACCTAATTGTGATCTTCTGATCTAGTTCACACCTAGTTGTAAACTAGGAAAGAAGTTCACAAGCCCACTAATTAATGTGAACTTTTTCGTGGTTCACAATTTACTGTTAACCAGAAAAGAAGGTCACAATTGACTGTGATCAACTGTGACTTCACAATGGACTGTGACTAGGAAGAAAGTCCACAATATCAATGTGATACCAGATAACTGAGAACTACAAGTTCACTCATTGTATGATAAATCAAGCATGGTGCCCTCATTGTGTCTCACTTTGCAAAGTTTATTCTAACAAGCAACATATACCATACAAAACCAGATAGGGATATCTACAGATAAGATAGGATACATACATAGTTATGAAGAAGAAGCGCTAGATAGAGATGAACTATATGGAGATGAGCCAGAATGAGGCTGCCGATCTTCTGATTCATCACTGGACAGGAGGGATACAGGGTTTGATAATCTTGTTTGTGTTTGGTCCTTGTCATCTCTTTCTTTTCTGTTCACCCTGGCTATGTTTTGAAAAATTACATAATTGGTTTCATACATTCCCGCCCATCCATTGGCACATTCATCATGCAATCGAGCCCATTCGTGGTTTGATACCGGGATAGGGAGGTCGGGGGTGATGGTGAGCTCTAGTGAAATGTAATGAACATCTTGAACATGCGCAATTATGATGGGTTTGATGTTGGAAGGTGGTGGTGAAAAGAATGGAAAGGTGTGCATGGCTGCACTGTCGAGCGTAGTATAAAATAGAACTGGTTGCTTGTATCTATTGGTGATGAGGGTTGAGCCTCCAGGCATGGGGTACCAGAGGTCTGGGCCTGCAGAGTCCTCTGGGTTTTGAAGTATTTCAAGAATTTTTTTGATATCATAATTGATACACAAATCGGGAATATATTTTTCATACCAGTCGTATTGTTCCATAACTTCGGCTTGAAGTTCCTGGCGAATGGTGGTGGATTCCTGAACTGAGCGACCAAGACATACTGCAATCGAAGCAAAAGAGCAGAGACCGTCGCCCGGGACATCGGTAACGTTTCTTAAATAGGGGTACAAGTAGGAGGGGAGCTGGTTGACATAGGGTAAAGACGATAAACACTGGGATAAAATAAAAAAATCAACATTCAACATCAGGGATTGAGGGGAAAGGTTGTGGGAGGTGGACGAACCTTATGTAAAGTCTCTGCGACTTCAGCTTCAGGTACATCATTATTGGTTGTTTGCATGGGAGGCTATCAATTAGATGGACGGGTTTGAGTGGTCAGTTTAGAATCAGCAAAGAGATACAGTGTGGCTTACATGAGAATTTTTTTTTAGGTTGAGTGTGTAAGGCTTTGGACCGTAGGGTGAGTTTTATCCTTGGCTTACCTTGACTGGCTTCTTGTTGATGAAGTCCTGAGATCGATTCTTTGGCTGGCTCATCAGTACGTGGTGCATCAAGGTCAGAGTCGATGGGTGGCGGTTGGTCGGTTGATGCGTCTTTGAGAGGAGTAGCCAACCCCCGTTTAATTCGAGAAGATGATTGGGTGGGTGCAATAGGGCCGTTTTTTTTCTTTGGCTGCCTCAAGGTTTGTTTTGGTTTTGGAACTTGAGGTGCGGAATCTGCCTTGGATGGGTTGGAATGGGAAGCAGGTGGTGGAGGTGCAAGGTTGTTTGATTCGGCAGCTTGTATTTGATAGTTTTTCTTTTGTCTTTTGGAGTTGGAAACAGGTACAAGTGAGTTAGGTGATTGCTCGGAAGGTTTCTCAGGCTCAGGTTGACTTTTTTCCTTGCCCTTGACGGCCTTTTTCTTGCGCTTCTTAGATTTAAGATTCTCGAGAGGGAGCGGGGGGTTTGTTGCTTTCGTATTTGAGTTTTTTGCTGATCCTTGTTGATCTTCATCATTTAACAAGTTATTTTCTTCATTAGTGTGGAATTCAGGCGCTGGTGGTATTAATTCTTGTGTTAGTGATTGTTCAATGACGGCAATTGGCTTGACTTGAGCTGGAATCAAAGGGAAAGTCTCATTGGGAGTCTCAAATTTTTCGTCGTCTTCATTTTCTTCAACCCATGTAAAGGGGGGTGGTGTTGACATGGTTTGGGGGGGAGATTCTTTGTGGATTTTGACATTGACAGGAGGAACTTTGTTGATTTCGACATCAAGTTGCTTTATGAGATGGGGTGATGGCAAGGTGGATGGGATGGGTGTCTAAGGTGCAACAATAGCATTTTTGAAAAGAGTAACAAATCAGTCTGGAGATTATTGGGGGGTGAAGTATAAAGGAGACCTACATTGGGAGAAGAAATTCTGTCAGTTGATTGGGGACCGGTAATTCCTGAAACAGCTTGAGCGATTCCTAATTCTGGCGGCTTGCAGGTTTTGAGGGGTTGGTTCTCTTTGTCGAATGAATTGGATGTGGTTGCTTTGTTCTTAAGAAGTTTGATCGGTTGGTTTTCTTTCTTGATTGAATCATTCTCTTGCTGTTGGATTTTGACTGGATTCTTTGCTTCATGGTTCAAATGATCAATAGCAACTTTGTTGAGTTCAGCAATGTCCAATTCTGCATCAATCACATCTAGCAGTGATTTCTGGCTGTCATAATTGAGGGCCTTTAAGCGGCTGATGAGCTGAGGGTATCTCTTTGCAAGACTGGGTTGTTTTTTGGGTCGATCGAGTATATTTTGATGAGTTTTTGATTCTTTTGATTCGTATTCGGTTGATATTGAGCCGGTTTTTTTTAAAATTCTTGGGTTTATGAAATGATAGTTTGGTTGTAGCAGGTGGGTGATTGTGATGTGGGTTTATGATTGTCAGGGTCCAGGAGTCAGTGGGCAATTTTCGATCGGCTCGAGCTGAAAAGGGACAGTCGCCGGGTGATCTTGCGTGTCGTGTTTGCCCTTTGTAACACTTGAAATCGATGTGGGAATCGAGGGCCATATATCGAGAGTCTAGAACTGATAATTTGTATCCATGAGGTATAGTGAGAGGATCGACATACGCATATATCGCTTTGAGGTCTTTGTAAACTGTCTCAATGGGTGGTGATTGTGATAGAGCATTGCCGTCCTTATCGATTGGAATGTAATGTGGAAGACTCGGATTGGGGGAATTGGGTATGTTAGCCATCGTGAGACTGATGATGAGTTAGAGAGTGTTGTGAATTTGGTGTTAGGAGAATTTGTTCGAATGGTGTGAAGTGAGGAGATGAGATTGTTGGATTGTGAAGGGGTGACTTGGAAGTGGAGGGAGGTTGTGGGTGTACTTACATGTGTAAACGTGTTCTTGTGAAAAGTTGTTATGATGTATTTGTGAATTTCAAGTGGGGCACGACCGGTGATGAATGTTAGTTGTTGTGAGTTGTTGTGAACTTGTGAAGTGAGTTTGGTGTGTGGACTTTGACAACTTAGACTGGCTGGTGTCGGAAGCGTCGGTAGAGGGGACTTAGGGAAAGAAACCTGGAAAAATCAGGCGTCTGACTAGTCGGACGCGTCGGACTTATTCAGAATCATTATTGGCCTTTATCCGATCATACAGTCTGGTTTTTCCCCGGATACTAGTCCAGTAATCTAGTAGCTACAGGTGGAATTTGTACTGGATTATAAAACCTAAATTTTTGTATATAGCTTGGAGACTGGAAGTCAGCAAACTTTGTCCCATTTTCGGCGCATGAGGAACCACATACCAAGCTGGATAGAATCAAAATTTGGTGAATCAAGTCTGAGAGAAGCGCAAAAACAAAGCCAGAGGGTATATATGCGGTATGCATATATGGTGTGCTTTTGCTCACCTTTCACAGATCGCCGGGTACAACCAGTTTTTGGAACCAAATGGCAAAATCCATAACTTTGAGGGGTCATCACCTGTCAGAAAGGTCGTGGAAAGCAAGCCAGATTCAGAGAAGTACAACATAAAGCACTCTGAGAAAGGCCAAACCTTGAAAATTCGTATGAGACCACCTTGCATAGTAGAGAAATTTGAAGTTGAGAAATACGAGTTTTGATTTCTTTATAAAATTTTGACTGGAGCTGACGCGCATGCAAGATCAAGAGCAGATGAGCAGCTGCATTCGTTTACAGAAGGGTTGGTGATGAAGAGTCTCACTCAAACCATGTCAGGCTCTTCGATAAGATTAGTCGAAATTCGTCCATCGGACTGCGTGATACGTTTCAAAGTGATATTCCGTGGAAAACAAGCTACATATCAAATAACAAATTCCGAAAACTTGCGCCTGGTCTCTATTGTCTTTCTGGTGAGAGTTCTCCAAACAGTTACAGAGGAATCAGTACGCAGAGAGAAAAAAGTAAAGGCTCCTATGATCACTTGATGAGATGATCAGATCCTACAAGACATTTTTCAGCCTTCATGACCTAATGAGCAGGAAAGTAAATGGATTTGATTTGGAGTCATAGAAGATAATAAAGTTGAATTTCTACTCTAATCAAAAATTACCAAAGAATTCCCCTTTATCTATCTCACCAATCCAACTGAGGGATGAATATCTCTGAGACTACTTGTATGATGAAGAAGGATAGATAGTATGATGAAGAAAACCAAAACAAAGGTTTTAAAGAAACGCTTTGAGAGAAGGTAAATTGAGTAGAAGTTCAACTAGTAGTGAAGAGATAAGTTCAAGATGAATGAAAACCATCAAAACAGGTATTTGGAGAAAGTCAAGTTCTAGCGTGTTCAAACAAAAAAAGGTATGAAAAAAGAACAAGCCGTATTTTGGTTTACGATTTTGATGGAAAGAAGACTTTAGAGAAGATTCGATGGGAAAAGACCTTCTCAAATGAGCTGGATAAGGAAGAAATTCTGATTACATTTACAGTCATACTATAAAACATGAGAATCGAACTGGGTCACATCGGTCTCAATTCACCAATCTTGAATCAATCCAATCTTGTTGGTTAAATCTCAAGCGGTTGAAATGGTTCATGTACCATTCATCATCAGATCAGTTGATATCCCATCCTTTCCTGAAGTGCTTGACGTCCCATTCATGGCTGAGGTAGTCGAGTTCTTTACTGGGCCCAGTTTGTGGTCGTCTTTATCATGCTTTCTGTCTTTTCCGGGGTTCTTCTCATCATGATCTTGCTTAAAAGCTTTGCGGAGCTCATCCAACATTCACTATATACACGAACGCCTTACTGATCAGATTGACATGACTGAGCTGATAAGAACTGATGAGCAGATATCAATGGTCAAGCTCATCATCTCATCCCCACTCACATCACCCACCCAGATCACTCAAACCTCTTCGATCAACTTCTTCCTTGGATATCTTGTATCAGAAACTCGTCTTCAAGATCTTCTTTCACACTCCTCTTCATCCACAAAAATAACCTTTGAGTTCTCTCAAACTGAGATCGATGCTGAGCTTAAAATCAATTAATAACACTCACACCTTTTCCTAAAAGCTTGATTGATGAAGATACCTTACAAGTTTACAAGTCGAATTGAGATTTAGTCTTGCTTGAGAAGAATCAGATCAGAAATCACAATAAGATTTTCTGATCTGAGCTAAATCAGGAATCATTTGTGTTGTAGAGAGGAGAAGGTACACAACTGCGCCACAGCAGGTCACGTGGAGTCTGTCAGCCCTGAGTACTAACCAGTAGTACCAATGGGCGACGTATAATAATAAATAAGCATAAAAACAATAATTACAACTCATGGCTCAGTCTCAAGAGTCAATTACATATGATTTAGCATATGTAACATGTGCGAAACTTACATAAAAGAGTGTGTACGTACACAACTTTTATGTGAACCAATGATACATATATTTCACAGCCGTAACAAGGTCGTAACAAATGAAATGTATGTTCAAACAGTTTATAACAATATAACTGTAATAACCTAACCACGCAACCACAGATTGTGCGCACTTCTAGTGTAAAGATTCTCAAGGTTTGGAGTATATAAACCCTGAGAATCCACTCCTCCTGAACACATCATCACATTATTATTCAACAACTTCTACAAATAAATCCTATCAGCTTCTTTATAACTTTCAACTTTGTGTCTTGTTGAGTGTTGTGTGTTTACATCCAACCTTGTTCTCTGCCTGATTAGACACCATAATCAGAGAAATCAGTAATATCCATCAGGTGGAATTACTTGAAAGGAAGTAGTCCTTGAGTAAGGCTTACATCAGATTTGGGATTAATCTGATATAAGAAACTCTAAACCTACGGGGAACCTCTATCAGTCAGAGTATAAAGTTCCCAGTGTTAAGACAGACATTAACACTACCCTTATTGATCATTCTGTGTCAGAAGTGAATCAATTTGGGACTGAGAACTGTGTATCAGTTGCTCCAATCTTTAATTATTGTAATAGACAATAATTAACCCAAAATCCCTGGGCAAAATCCTTTGTTCAAAGGTCATCTAACTGGAGTCTTTACTTGTGTAATTCAAGTAAAGCTCTTTTGCCCAAGTCCCATACCATTTGTACTTGTGGATAGCAATCCCTACAAGCCTAGTAGAAGTCTTACCAACTTCTACCACCTTTTTATTGACTCTACTAGCCAGACAGAAGCTAGTAGGCTCACATTTGGGGGCCTCATCTGGGTTTTTAGAACCTGAAATCATTTTTTTTGAGCTTGTTAAAGCTTATATTCTTATTATAAGAATTCAAAAGCATAAAAAAAATATTTTTTTTTATATCAGTTGATTTTTTATCAACCTCTAAAAGTGAAAAACTGAGAAAGCTCAGCATTTTCACTTTTAGGATAATAGCTTGGAGGAAAGAGAAAATTCTTTTCCCCCCCCAATTTTCGCATTTTTTTTATTATTTTTTTTATTTTTTTTTGTGAGGCAGGATCAATAGTTGACCCACCTACAAATTAATTCAATATAATTCATTGTTGAATTAAATCAAGTGAACTAATAAATATTGTGTATAAGCCAAACACGTGGCTTATACATTCCCAATATATTTATAATTGTATCTCAATTATATTATTTAAATTAATTATAAGACTTTTTATTTTAAATCTTAAAAAGTGGATACCACCACCGGGTGATACCACTGATCAAGGACCAAATCAACGGAATTAGGTAAAGACTTCACTGATCAATCATAGTCTTTCTCATAACAAATTGATTTCTTTTTTTTTGAATCATTCAGTTATAATTCCAACTCGATATTTTTGCTCGGATTATCAAGTCTGGTCTGACTTGATCTCAAATTTTTAAATCCATTTCTTTTCAGAACAAATCAATTCTAATCTATAGAGAACAAATCAATATCAGATTGATTGTTCTAATTCAAGTAAGTTTGAATCAAAAAAAAAAAGAAAATTAAAATTTAAAAAAAGATACTGATGAGTTTTTGTGATTTTTTATAATCAAAACACTCGATCGATCAATTTTTAGACCGAAGGAATTTTTTTTTAGAAAAAAAAAAAGATTCTAAAATTTTTTATTGATTTAGATTTTTCATCTAAAGTAGATTTCACTCGATCCTTTCAATCAAGAGTGAGTTGAAACAGAAAGTGATCTTTTTGTTTTGAAAAGATACTAACAAAAGAAAAATTGTCATTTTTTTTTTCTTCAATTTTTTGAATAAAAATAGGTCAATAGATTGTTATATTAAACAATCGATCGTTTTTAAAACGAACCGATTGTTTTTATTTATTTTTTTTTAAAAAAAAAATATTTCAATCAAAAACACTCGATCGATCTGTTTTAGAAAGAAACGGATTGATCAATTAAATATTGATAAGAGTCAGTTAAAGGTGTTCTTTAAAAGCCATCTTAATTATTGCATATAAAAACAATACTTACAAAAAGAATTTGTTTTTGTTTAAAAACCTCGAATCAAATCAAACGACCGATTGTTTTTAGTAACGCATCGATCGTTTTTAGTAACGAAAGCAATTCATATTTTTTTATATATAACGAATAAATCCAAAAACTTATATCGAACAAGTTTTTTTTTTGTTTCAATCAGAGTTTCCTTTTAGAAGGACCTCAAGTTGTTTATTACAATAGTAAATATAACTGATCGATCGATTGTTTTTAAAACGAAGCGATCGTTTTCTTTTTTTTTAAAAATCATAATAAAAACAAAACAAAACAATCGACCGATTGACTTGTTTTTATATCGATCGAAGCTTTCATAATTCAAAGTCATTCAGATTACATAACTTACTCACATTAAAGTAAGTGAAGACAGATAAAAAATTGTTCTACTATCCGATTAAATAGGATAGTAATAAAACTGATAATTGATATTATCGTTTTGTTTAGTAGTGAATTTAGACGAGCTCGATCTAGAGCTACCTAGCCTAAATCACAACCACCTTGAAGACGATCTCAACCAGGGCCAGCGAGAGTTCTCACTAGCTAGCGACTTCAAAGGACTTATCGGCTCTGAACCTAATACACCTTCTCACCAAACCGAGTCATCTGAAGGCACACCTACTGCCCAAAGATTCCAAACAGCAGATCCGTTTGAACAGCTGAACAGTCCGACTGAGGAAGACTTTGATTTCATATTAGAAAAAAGCCCTCTACGAAAAAAGACTGTACTTCACGAGACCGAACCACAATTTAGATTTACCACTAGGAGGTTTGAACGTGAGTTTACAAGTTTTTTTTTTTTTTCATAAGTAAAGATTGATAAGGAATCTAACATAAGTATTGTTATTCTTCCTTCAGCTTTCATTACAGCCAGTAATCAAAGTAAGTAGTAACTTTTTTGATTTTTTTTACTCCGCCTGAAAAATTCAGTAGAAACTCAGTGTTTTTTTCTTTCTTCTGTCTCTTGATATTGTTCCATATCAATATGTCTGATTGGAAACCACCGCCTCATCCACGTAGCCGAGCCAAACCTGAGCGTTATGGCAACCTACAACCCACAACCACCAGCCGGTCCGGGACCGATGGAGCAAGATCAGCAATCGGCTCAAGGCCTGGGTCAGCAGCCAGTGGGGAAAAGCATGCAACAAGTGAAAGCAGAGGTAAGCTTTCAATAAATACCAAAGTTTCTCAAAAGGGTAGTACTGACCCTGCTTTGATTGTAGGAGATGGCCGAGTACAATCACCTATGGCAGGAACTCAGGAGCCAATACCTCAAGTGGGAGAGGGGTCGGACCATGGTAAGCGACGAGATCAAGCGGAGGATGCTTCTCAAGTCATCGGTCTTGGAGGGCCGGAAGGCCTGGAAGGCCTTGGAGAAGAATCACGATGTAGAGGAGGAGGACTTCATCAGGGAGATGAAGAGTTGGATGGTCAACGGTACGTTGAAGTGGGATCCTCGAGAGCAGTCGATCCTTATTTTCGACCTTCGAGTGAACGAACCGGAAGCTCAGCAGCCGAAGACGGCCACTCGCCAGCAATCGACTTCCCGTCAGAACTCACACCAAAACCGTTCTCCTCACTTTCACAACCACAACCGAGCGACCTCGAGCAGCAGGGACTTCCAGGCATTCTTCAGGGCTCAAGTGGAAGCAGGAAAGGCATTGGGTGCTTTGAATCCACCTTCTCATCAGGGGAAGTTTTGGAAAAATTCCAAAGGACGAGGAAACCGCTCGAAAAAGAATTAGGACTCTTGAATACTCAAGAGAGAGCAATTCTTCGTAAGTTCTCTGAGATTACTCAAAGCGAATTTATTTTGCCAATCATGACAGAATTAACTAAGTATCTTGGTCACTTTGAACAACAGATGCAAGTTACCCAAGAATTCAATAATTCTCTCAAAAGTTTTTTAGATGTTTTTAATGGTAACTTAAAAATTTTAGATAAAAATATTAGAGATTTTAATTCAGATTCAAGCTCAAGAGTTTCAGAAATTTTGAAAAAAGAAGTTCATCTAATAGCAATTGTCAATGCTCAATACAAAGAACTTTATAAGATTATCAGTAAGGGGAATAAAGACGTGACCAGTTTAGATAAAAAAATTGTTTCTTTTTTTAATCAATTTCCGTTAGAACTTTTGAATCAATTTTTAGAAAAAAATTCAACTTCTGCTTTCTCTTTAAATGATATCAATGAAAATTTGTTGGATTTTAAAAATTCTTTGAATGAATTCTGTGAGAATCGTGAGAGTGAGAAACCAAATGTTGTACAGCATGATCTAGTTCTAACTACAATGTTGGAAAATCTTCATGAGAAATTGTACAACAAACTTGACAATAAGTTCAATCAAGATTCTACTCAGCCTCGTAATGAATTTAGCAAATTCATTCATGATCAAGCACTTGCGGCGGAAAATGAGAAGATTCAGAGAAGAAATTTTGAAGATTTCTTCTATAAAAGTTTAAATGATATTAAGGAAAATCAATCTAACCTTGAAAATTCTACTAACAGAAAATTAGATAGAATTGAGCAAATGTTGTTGAGATTGACAGACAACAATCCGCAGAGCGTAGAACAGGTGCGGGAACACGTACAAGAGCAGGTACAAAGTAATTTTTATCCCACAAACAAAGTTGGCTCAATGGTGAGGAACTTTGAAGACATCAGTCGTACTCCGATGCAAGGAAGTTCAACTCAAAATGTCCGTAGTGTCCCTCCGCACCTTGAGAGACATGACAGTGAGACCAGGTTTCAACCCAAAACCAGTCCAAATGTGAGGCAAAATCCATTTCTTCAGAACTTGGGTCACAGCACTGTGCTACAACCAGATAATTCAATGGCTGAATTAGAAGCAACCACAGAATTCTTGCGCCAAGCATCAATCAAAAAAGAACTCATAAAGGAATATCCAAATGTAAAGGATTGGCCTACCTTTAGCGGTGAAGGAGAATACAACCACCGCGAGTTCATTGATTGGGTTGATGCGGTACCAGTACGCTTACAAATGCCTGATATTTTGATTACATCAAAATTATCGATTGTGTTTACAGGCGTAGCCCGGCAATGGGTCATGGATGTCATGAAGGAAGATGGTGGTCATGATAAAACTTGGGAAGAATGGAAAGAAGCCATTCAGACCAGGTTTGGAAACGCTCAATGGAAATCTTTGATGGAAAGATTGTTCATGAGAGATAAATTCAGACCAGATATCCATTCGGATTGTGTCAAATGGGCTTCAAGACAGCAACAGAGGTTCAGATCATTTAGACCAAATGCAACTTCATCTGAAGTTGTTGAGAAAGTACTCTGGCAACTACCCAGCACAATCAGAATCCCTGTCCAAAATAGAATTGGTCCAAATAGTAACTGGACAGATTTCATTTTAGCCTTTGAAGATATTGCTAAAAGTTTAATGCCTCTTAAAAGACCACAGCCGTACAAATCAAACTTTCAGTCTAAGACTTACGAAAAAGACCAACAAGTCAGTAGTACAAAAGCTCAACCTTCTACTACAGACAGAAAAGGTAGTAAGTCTTGCAATAACTGCGGTAGCACAGATCCTAAACACGTTTGGAGAACGTGTAAGGGAAAAGGCAAAGCTATTAACGTAGTTGAAGCAGATGACGAGGGACAATACGGTGATGAAGAAATAGGTACTACAATGGAATTTGTAGAATACCAGGATAGTGCTGGCGAGACAGAGTCTCAGCACTCAGAGGACCTGAACATAGGAGCAATCGAGAGCACTTTTGATGATGAAGTTGACATATCACAAGTCCAAGCTGAAGCAGAGATGCCACTTATTACACCTTTTGAGGGAAGTAATAAACAAATCTCAGACGCAAAATTAATCAGGTGCAAACCTGCTTCAGGGAAAGCGCACACTATAGGTTTTCACAGCTTGACTAGGGTCATTGTAAATGGTCACGATGCGGAACTACTACTTGATAGTGGAGCATCCTGCTCTGTGGTGGGGAACCGCTATTTAGAGAACTTTGTTCCAGACTGGAAATTGAAGTTGATGCCTTGCAATGATAATATGAAATTTTCTGGTTGCAGCGGAAGTTTGTTTCCGCTTGGCATCATCAAACTTGATGTTTTGTTTCCTCATCAACAAGGAGGAATCCGCATAGAAGCTGAATTTGTAGTTATGGAGAATTCACATACAAAGTATTTCATTTTAGGAGATGAACACTTATCTATGTACGGAATTGACATTTTTCATAGCAAAGATAAATTCTTTACTTTTGGTAATGATGTTAAGAAGAAAAAGTTTGGGTTACCACTCCAAAGACCAATACTTTCAGGTCTACAAGTCAAGAAAGAAATAGTGAATGAACTTGACAGCTCGCAACCTGAAGTAGAGAAGATCTCTTGTAAGAAAAATGAAGACTTGATGCATAAAATCAATGAGGCAAAATTTGGTCCTAAGCTTACCAAAGAAGAAAAAGATAGATTTGTTGATCTTGTTATTAAATACAAAGATCAATTTGGTTTGGGAGCAAAAGAATTAGGTACAATTGAAAAGCATCAAGTGAGCATCAAACTTACAATTGAAAAGCCTTATCCTCCAATATTGAGGAAAGCTGCTTACCCAGCTAGTCCAAGAAACCGGGTAGAAATTGAAAAACACATTGATGAACTTCTTAGACTAGGTGTGATACGAAAAGTAGGAAGTTCTGAAGAGGTCGATATAACAACACCAATTATCATTGCCTGGCATAACGGCAAGTCACGATTGTGTGGAGATTTTCGAGCTCTCAATACATACACTGAACCTGATAGATATCCATTACCCAGGACAGAACATGTGTTGATTAATCTTGGAAAAGCAAAGTTCATCACACTGATGGATGTGTTGAAAGGTTTTCACCAAAACATTGTGGAACTTGCCAGCAGGAGATACCTCAGAATAATCTGTCATATGGGAATATATGAATTTGTTAGAATGCCATTTGGAATCAAGAACGCACCTGCATTCTTTCAAAGAATGATGGATATTGACTTTAGCAAAGAACTACGAGAAGGATGGCTGAAAATTTTCATTGATGACATAATAATCTTTCATGATGATTTTGAAGAACATGTCAAAGCAATAGAAATTGTATTAAACAAAGTCAAAAATATGGGAATGACAATATCATTGAAGAAGTCACATTTTGGATTTGACGAAGTGAGAGCTTTGGGACATTTAGTATCTGGGTTATGGATTGCAATTGATCAAAACAAAACTGCAGCAGTCCTACAGAAACCTCCACCCAAAAATCTCAGCGAAATTCAAAGTTTTCTTGGATTTTCTAGTTACTATAGAAACTTTCTTGAAGACTACGGTAAAATTGCAAACTGCCTTTATAAATTGACATCTAATGGAGTCTCTTTTGAAATGACAAAACAAAGGCTAGAAGCGTGGCAGAAAATTAGGAAAATGATCACAGAAGCACCAGTCCTACTGCAACCAGACTTCACCAAACCTTTCAAATTGTACGTAGATGCTTCATTTGAAGGATTAGGTGCTGCATTACATCAAGTCCAAATAATAGATGGAAAATCTCGAGAGGGACCAATAGTATTCATATCACGACAATTAAAAGATAGTGAAACTAGGTACGGTTCACCACAGCTAGAAGCTTTAGCACTAGTATGGGCCCTGGAGAAACTCCACTATTATCTTGATGGGGCATATTTCGAAGTGATTACAGACTGTACTGGAGTGAGATCTCTCATGAACATCAAAACGCCCAACAGACATATGTTGAGATGGATGTTAGCAATACAAGAGTACAGACCATATATGACCATCACTCACAGACCAGGAAAAATGCATAATAATGCAGATGGTCTGAGTAGAATGGCACTGCCAAATGACAGCAGTAACCCAGCATGGGATCCTGAAGATTCAGAAATAGACATTCCAGTAATGGGTATTAGTCTTGCTGAATTGAGTGATGAATTCTTTGAGGAAATTGAAGAAAGTTACAAGTCAGATCCAAATACATTGAAACTTGCAACTCTACTCTCCAAGGATAAAGCAAATTTGAGTCTTGCAACTACCTTAGAATCCCCATGGAAAGAGTTTTACGCTGAAGGGAAATTCTCATTACAATCAGGTTTGTTATACTTTCGAGAAAAGCATACATCAGTTGTAGTTTTGGTCTCAAAAGTTCATAAAGAACAAATACTGAATGTATGTCATGATGAGTTCCTCTCCGGTCATTTATCTGCCGACAGAACCCTTGAAAGAATCCATACCACGGCGTGGTGGATAAGATGGAAATTAGATGCTGAAGAATACGTAGCTAGCTGTGATAGATGTCAAAAAGCAAACAAAGCTACAGGTAAGAGATATGGACTTCTTCAACAGATTGAAGCACCAACTTACCCATGGCAGATCATCAATATGGACTTTGTTACGGGGTTACCACCTGCGGGTACTGAGAATTATAATGCTTGTCTTGTAATAGTAGACAGATTCTCCAGGCGGACTAGATTCTTACCATGCCACAAAGAATCCTCAGCAATGGACATTGCTTTACTCTTTTGGGAAAGGCTGATCTCTGACGTAGGACTTCCAAGAGTGATTATCAGTGATAGAGATCCTAAATTCACATCAGAATTTTGGAAGAGTCTTTTCAAAATCATGGGTACTAAATTAGCTTTTTCTACTGCTTATCATCCTCAAACAGATGGACTTGCAGAAAGGAATATAGCAACATTTGAAGACTTAGTACGTAGGTACTGTGCTTTTGGTCTGGAATTCAAAGACAAAGATGGTTATACTCATGATTGGGTGAGTCTATTACCTGCATTGGAAATAGCTTACAATACTAGTATTCACAGTACTACAAAGAAGTCACCTTTTGAGATAGAAAGAGGATATTGTCCCCGATTACCAAAAGATAAGTTTAAAAGCAGAGATGTAGAAATCCATCCTACATCTTTGTCATTTGCTTCTATGATCAGCAAAGCAAGAGAATTTGCAGCAAATTGTATTCGAGAATCAGAAGAGTACAACAAAGAAAGGTGGGATAAGACTCATAGAGAACCAACCTTCAAAGTGGGCGACCAAGTCTTGTTGTCAACAACAAATTTTAACAACATCCAAGGACCTAGAAAACTACGAGATCCTTTTGTCGGACCTTTTGTTATCTCTAAGCTAGTAGGACCAAATGCAGTGGAACTTATACTGACAGGCGAACTAGAAAAGAAACACCCTGTTTTTCCTGTATCGCTCATAAAAAAGTATAAGTCTCCAGAGGAGAATAAATTTCATCAGAAAGAAAGAATAGTTGTACCAACTTTTACACTGGATGCAGAAAAGAAGTTTCTCAAAGTCCTGAAAGAAAAGAGAGTAAAAGACAAAAACAACAAAGATCTGACGTTGTATCTAGTGAGATATAAAAATCAAGGAGCTGATTCAGATGAATGGTTACCAGCAGATAAAGTTCCCAACTCTAAGGTAACCCTTCGAGCATATAGAGCATCAAAAAGAGATCATAAACCTTAACAAGATGTATGACCTCTTCTGGTGGTGGGGGATGTCAGCCCTGAGTACTAACCAGTAGTACCAATGGGCGACGTATAATAATAAATAAGCATAAAAACAATAATTACAACTCATGGCTCAGTCTCAAGAGTCAATTACATATGATTTAGCATATGTAACATGTGCGAAACTTACATAAAAGAGTGTGTACGTACACAACTTTTATGTGAACCAATGATACATATATTTCACAGCCGTAACAAGGTCGTAACAAATGAAATGTATGTTCAAACAGTTTATAACAATATAACTGTAATAACCTAACCACGCAACCACAGATTGTGCGCACTTCTAGTGTAAAGATTCTCAAGGTTTGGAGTATATAAACCCTGAGAATCCACTCCTCCTGAACACATCATCACATTATTATTCAACAACTTCTACAAATAAATCCTATCAGCTTCTTTATAACTTTCAACTTTGTGTCTTGTTGAGTGTTGTGTGTTTACATCCAACCTTGTTCTCTGCCTGATTAGACACCATAATCAGAGAAATCAGTAATATCCATCAGGTGGAATTACTTGAAAGGAAGTAGTCCTTGAGTAAGGCTTACATCAGATTTGGGATTAATCTGATATAAGAAACTCTAAACCTACGGGGAACCTCTATCAGTCAGAGTATAAAGTTCCCAGTGTTAAGACAGACATTAACACTACCCTTATTGATCATTCTGTGTCAGAAGTGAATCAATTTGGGACTGAGAACTGTGTATCAGTTGCTCCAATCTTTAATTATTGTAATAGACAATAATTAACCCAAAATCCCTGGGCAAAATCCTTTGTTCAAAGGTCATCTAACTGGAGTCTTTACTTGTGTAATTCAAGTAAAGCTCTTTTGCCCAAGTCCCATACCATTTGTACTTGTGGATAGCAATCCCTACAAGCCTAGTAGAAGTCTTACCAACTTCTACCACCTTTTTATTGACTCTACTAGCCAGACAGAAGCTAGTAGGCTCACAGAGTCTGTACAGTGTTGTAGTATATTTACTCTTTGATTCTCGGAATCGGCTTCCACATCATCATCAGTTGTGGAAACCGATTCCCTGGACAAGAGCTAATCTTGTCTTTCGTCTATCTACAATAGGTAATTACATCATCATCAGTTGTGGAAGCCAATTCCCTGGACAAGAGCTAATCTTGTCTTTCGTCTATCTACAATAGGTTATGCGCAGCGTTGCCGTTTTTGCGACGAACTTGAAATCATAGCGAAATCGTTAAACGTGCGCGCTCGCCTCGTAAGTGTAAGCCTGAGCCGCCACTCAGCATCCAATACACATGCCGTTAGCTCGAAGCCCTACGAGATCATCGTCGTCTGCACCAAAAGGAAAAACTCCGGAAAATCGTACATCGTCTAGACCGAGAACCAGGTCGCAAACTGAAGATTTTGAAGAAGGGGAACATCTCGAGACGAATACTCGTCACAACACCCCCGCCCCTTCTCTCTTATTTCCCAATAACCCCCCACTCAACTTTCCACCCCCTCCTGCCAATCCGCAAACCTTCTTACACACCTCTGAAGATCCTGCGGATAGGACCATAACCAATAACATAACCACTCGCAGACAGACGACTCACAAATCTCGTGAATCATCCCCCGGTACATTCATCATGTCACAAATGGACACGATGAACGAACGATTGAAAGAACTTACCAGAAACCACAACGACGTACATAAATTCATCACAGATGTCGAAAAACTGAAAGATGACGGATCCAACATAGCACGTTGGAAACTCAGGACCAAACGAGCGATATTCGATATGACCGACGTACCAGACTACTGGTCTTCGGACAAAGTCAACCAAAACAATCCAGTAGAAGTCCAGATCGACAAATGCGCTGGGCGTGTGATAAACGCAACAATTAGTGAAGATCTAAAAGATTTAATAGCCAACCAGACACTCTCTCATATGGCACTTCACACCATCGAAGAAATGTTCCAACAGGGAGGACGTACAGCACAATACGTCATCCTACGTTCCATCGTATTCAGGAAATTCGACCCCTCCACCACCGATCTTGTCTCCTTTATCAACCAAATGAATAAGGATTTTGAACGCCTGAAATCTGCAGGATTCAAATGGGAAGAAGACGCCATCAAAGGCATTATGCTTTAAATTTGCTCGCCGACCACTGGTGAATTTGGGATGGACGTCCTGAATACGACGTTGGACGCGAGATATTGTACCGACAAGAAACCTTTTTCACTAGCTGAAATTCGCTCCACTTACCAGAATCTGATCACCACTTGGAAAACCGTCAATCAAAGCGAGAACAACATTCACGCCCTAGCCACATCGTTCCAAAAGATGGCTCCCTATAAACCCCCTAATCAACGTACATATCCTTCTATGTGTAATTATACGGGATCCACCACGTCTTCTTCGTCTCAATCCTCCTATCCCAACTCACAAAATCAATCTCGTGGACCAATGCCACCCTCTGCGATGTTCAGAGATGACTCGGCAAGGGAAGCGACAGTGTTATCTCCGATCACTCCATCGAGCAAATCAATGAAAGAAGTTCACGAGGCGGTGTGGCAATGTTTCCATTGCGCCAAGTTCGGTCATGGAAAACTCACCTGCGGCTCTCATAAACGAGGACAAAGTTGTACCGTACCACACTATAACGATTGGGTCAGGTGTACAAACGGTATTTTCTATACACGTCTCGCGGTTTTTGGATCAGCCACTCATGGCGTACCGAATCATTTAATACCTTCATCAATATCGGTTAATCAACTTCAATTGGAAGAACCCCCCAAGAACTCTACCTCTGTATCGCAAATTTCCGCGTCGACAGTAGCGTGGAGTGCGGAAGGGAATGACGCAGATGATACACCCACAGAATATCTTCCGGATAGTGGTGCTACTCATCATGTGAGCAATTCACTATTGTCTTTAGTTGATTATCAACCACTTTCATCTCCTATTCCATTCAAGACAGCAGCTCATGGTGACCATGCTCTCATCGTAGGGAAAGGATCACTAAAAGTGAAGACCGACACCGGCTCCAATTACCTTATCACAAACGTCTTCTATAGCCCACAAGCAACAAACACGTTAATGTCACAAGCATCTCTTATTGAACAAGGTGCTAGGATTTGGGTTTGGGGGAAAGATATTGTGATAAGATTACCAAATGGAGAATTGATTGTAGCAGTGTATCATGATAGGAGATGGTTAATACATGCAATGAAACCAGTTTTTTGTAAAGAAGTGGCACCCGAGAAAATCGGAAGAGTAACAGCGTTGAGTGCTGAGAAGGACATTGATGTAGCCTACCTATGGCACAGACGTTTTCGTCACGTTGATATGAAGAGAGTACGTAAGTTGGCCGTTGGGCAGCTAGGACTGGGACTCCCGACTTCAATCCCATCCGCAACATTTACATGTGAAGATTGTCTGCAATGCAAGAGCACCAGGCATTGGAAACTTGGACGCACGGGACGCGAATCAGGTCTTTTGGACGTGATTGTGTCTGATGTGATGGGACCATTCCCTGAAGACATCAATGGTAACTGTTTCACAGTGACATTCCGGGACGTCGCAACCACCTTTTCCGATATCGTAATCATCAAAAATAAATCGGACGTCCCAGAAGCTTTCACCAGAACCGTTAATCGATGGGAGCGTGAGACAGGGTTTAAAATCAAACACGTTTGGATAGACGGAGGTGGTGAGTATGTCAAAACCACCTTTAGTAATTGGCTCAAGTCAAGGGGAATTGTCCATGAACACTCAAACCCCTACGAGCCAGAACAAAACGGGGTCGCTGAATGCTTGAATAGAACCATAAGTGATATGGGTAGGACAATGCTGGCGGCATCACACCTCCCACAAAACTTTTGGTCCTTCGCCTATGTAACGGCGTGCTATCTCCACAATTGACTACCTAACGCACTAACAGGTGATCATACGCCGTATGAACTCTTTTATGGTAGAAAATCCCAGCTAGATATCATTCGTACTTTTGGGTCGACCGCCTTTGTTCACCGGCATGAAGCACAACAACAGGGCAAACTAGATGATCGGGGACGTAGATGTGTCATGATCGGCTACGTCAAAGGTGGGAAAGGATGGGTCTTCTACGACCCAAGCTCCAAAGTCCTACTGAAGACGGGTATTGCTGTTTTTCCCTATGAAGACAAGTTTGTCTTTACCAAACCGACATTACCCAAAGCAACAACATCGGAATCACTGAATAAAATCATCAACGAACCGACAAAGAAGGGATCTCTCGAATTCATTGTGAACGCTTTGACTTTAGGGGATTTCTCTGGAGAGGAAAAAGTTCAAGAGGAAGATGCCCTAGCTGAAAGTACTACGTCACATGTCAACTTACGATCATGCTTGAAAGAACCGAAAAGCTGGAAGGCAGCAATGAATGACCAATATGCGGAGCAGTGGAGGAAAGCCGTGGACAGAGAGTTGAAATCGATGGAAGACATGGGTGTCTGGAAAATCATAGATCGACCAGATAACGTCAATGTATTAGGCCTGAAGTGGGTCTTCGTCCACAAGCAGCTAGATTTGAACGGAAATCCAATCAAATTCAAAGCGCGACTAGTAGCACAAGGCTTCAATCAAAGAGAAGGCATAGACTATGACAAAACTTTTGCGCCAACGGCGTGCGTCGCGTCTCTCAGATTCATCTTAACTCTAGCCGCAAGATTAGGATGGCCAGTCCATTCCTTCGATGTCACAGCAGCATATCTACATAGCGACATCACCAAGAAGGTCTATTTCAAGCTGCCGCCGGGATGCATGGATGCGGCGAGGAAGGCGAATAAAATCCTAGAAGCAGTGAAGGCTCTTTACGGAACCAAGCAAGGAGCTAGGTGCTGGTGGAAGCATGTGGAAGGAATTTTGAAGAGACTAGGTTTTATCCCCAGCCAATTCAACCAGTTGCTCTATGTTTGTAAGAGAAATGATGAAGTATGTATAGTATGGTTGCATGTGGATGACGGTGCCATGACTGGAAGTAGCGTAGAATTGTTGAGAGAGGTGGCAGCGGCTTTAGAGAAGGAATTGAAAATCAGATGGGAGGAAAGTTTGGATTGTATCATTGGTATAGATGTGAAGCGTCAAGAGGATGGATCTTTTGAATTATCGCAGGGTGGACTGACAAAGAAGATCGTTGAGGAATTTTTACAAAGCCCTGGAAAACTCTCAACACCCCTGAATTCATCGAACTTACCGACTACGCCGACCGATGACGAACAATCAATCGACAAGACTTCCTATCTATCTGTGATAGGTTGTTTGAACTACCTTGCAGTAGCGACGCGTCCGGATCTAACTTATGCAACGAACTTCCTCGCTAGATTTTCAGCAAGACCGACGCAACAGCACTGGGACGCCGTTCAAGGAGTTCTGCGATACCTAAAGACGACAGGGTGTTTGAGACTGAAGATTAAACCGTTGAAAGAAGAGGTGAAAACTGGGCTGCATACATATGTAGATGCAAATTGGGGAGGAGAATATTCAAGATCAGTACATGGTTCCGTTACCTATTTCTTAGGATGCCCACTATCGTGGACCTCCAAACGGCAAGGATGTGTAGCAACATCAACATGTCATGCGGAATACATGGCTCTGGGTACGGCGGCAAGGGAAGCTGTGTGGTTGAGGAATTTAGTTAGTGATGTGATAGGGGCGATGGGACCTGTGAGTCTGTTTTGTGATAACACGGCGGCTATCCACGTTTCAAAGGACAACTCATCAAATAAGAGGACGCGGCACACCAACCGAGAGTTCTATTATGTCAACGAGCAACTTTTCAAAGGGACTGTGACGCTTCATTGGGTGGATAGCAAGAATCAGAAAGCGGACATCCTGACAAAAGCCCTTGGGCCTCAGCTTTTTGAGATAGGAAGGAGGAACTTGAATCTAGGATGATTGGTGTTTTCATTTTTTTCCTCTCATTTTATCTTACTCAGAAGTTTTATTTTTTGTCTTTTCTTATTTTTCTTTTCTGTTTTGGGGGTTGTCTATGGCTTGTTGTGGGGGGGGTGTTTTAGAGAGGAGTGTTGGAATAAAATTATATCACATGTCTGATTTCATTTCATTATCACTATTTCATTCAATTATGCTAACACATAAACAACATGTAATCTGTTACTCAATACCTTTTGTTTCAAAATGAAACCTAACCATGATTTGTATTGCATGCTATGCTACTTCATACCTTGTTGTTCTGAAAACTTTCTCTTTCTTTTCTTCATCACTTTAGAAAGTTTTCATCACAAACAACATCCTTATCATCCAACGATCTCTCCGGACTCAAAGTTCTTCTTTCTTGTTTTGCTGATAAGACTGTTGTTGTTTCTGATCAGGTATGATTGACTGTTCATGTTTCATTAATCCTTTTTGTTTATGTTATAAAGTAATAGATCACTTTAGAAAGTTTTCATCACAAACAACATCCTTATCATCCAACAATCTCTCCGGACTCAAAGTTCTTCTTTCTTGTTTTGCTGATAAGACTGTTGTTGTTTCTGATCAGGTATGATTGACTGTTCATGTTTCATTAATCCTTTTTGTTTATGTTATAAAGTAATAGATCACTTTAGAAAGTTTTCATCACAAACAACATCCTTATCATCCAACAATCTCTCCGGACTCAAAGTTCTTCTTTCTTGTTTTGCTGATAAGACTGTTGTTGTTTCTGATCAGGAATCTAAGATTTCTTCAAGGAGAAGGTACACAACTGCGCCACAGCAGGTCACGTGGAGTCTGTACAGTGTTGTAGTATATTTACTCTTTGATTCTCGGAATCGGCTTCCACATCATCATCAGTTGTGGAAACCGATTCCCTGGACAAGAGCTAATCTTGTCTTTCGTCTATCTACAATAGGTAATTACATCATCATCAGTTGTGGAAACCGATTCCCTGGACAAGAGCTAATCTTGTCTTTTGTCTATCTACAATAATTTGAAGTGAGAATGGAACTCAAATCAGATCAATCAGATCAACTGTAATGAAACAAGAAAAAGGTCAGATTGAACTGAGTTGGTATCTACTAATCATATATATCAAGTGGCTGAGCTTTCTGATCAGATGTGATCATGATATATAAATAAATAAAATGGATCAAAAATCGATAAGTTAATGACATAATTCAATCTCAAATCTTGAGCTTCCTCTTATAAATCAATAGCAAGAGAATTAAAACAGGAAAGTACAATGACTAATAATCTGAAGAGATTTTTTTAAACTTTTGCTATTTCATCAACACAAAACTCAACCACCACCACCACAAGACTTATTAACTATCAACTCATTCAGAACATCTCAACTTATCACTTCAACATGGAAAGTTGAAACAGGTCAATCTTAAGTTATTCGATATTATCTCTACCCAACTATCATCTATGCACCACTTACAATCAAACTATACCAACAGAGACACCACACCTGTTGATGATTTTCATCTTCATGATCAAGTGACATCCTACTCCATCATTAACCTCTTCTGATCAAAGACTTGGAACACCCTCAGCAAACCTCAATTTCTACTCACTCTTTTATTTCTTATATGGAAAACTAGAAATGAGTGAATGTTTTGTTGGGAAACAAAAATCAGTCAAAATTACCATTTCTTATTTGATGGTGATCATTACTCTCTTAGGATCAAATTTTGAAAAAGATTAATCCAAATTGAATGATTTTTCATTTTACCAAATTCGAACATTAAAGTCTTTTGGATATTTAAAACTACATCAAAGAAAGGAAAATGTAAATAAAGTCTTTGAAAGAAATTACTAAAACTTGAGGTATTGATTAATTCTAAATTTCTTTGACAATCATTTAACTTATCAAAAGTTTCAAGATAAGTTTTTTCTTTTAGATTTGACTATAAATAGGAAAGAAAGATAATCAGTTGAAATACAAACCAGAGGAAAATTAAAAAAAGAATCAATAAAGAAAAAAAGGGATCAAAAAGTACTGTACATACAACTTGAACTAAATTAAATTGAATCTTCAAAAAAAAGGTAACTTTCAAAACCAAGAAGAGTGTTGAACTGGAAGTTAAAAATCTTCTGAATTGGAAATCTGAAATTCAAACATACATACTTATCCAAACTTCAAAATCTTACAAATTCCTTCTTGGATCAGACTTCAGTCCTGTTTTCAATTTTTGATAATTTCTCATCCTAGTGATTTGAATATAAAACTTCATCTTCTTCTCTTCCATTGGGCTTTTTTTTCTCATTCCATCTTAACATTCCTTCTCCTACCCTCCCTCAATGAGTGTCCTGAATGGTTTGTCTCTTCATCTTTCTAATACTTTTGGTACCAATATCACATTTCATGTTCTGTTTTCTTCTAGGTAAGAAAAGAGAGGACCTTTTGGCCCTGTTTTCTTGTTGGCCAGCATTGGCTCTATTGCACTGATGGGGCTGAGATTTGACAGTTGGCTTCTCAGCCGGATGTATTCTATTTAGTCTGGGCTTGCGGTCTGGTGTTAGATATCTTGATCATTGCTGTGTTGCATCTGTGTGAGCATTGTACCTACCTTCTCCTAGCCAATTTCTTGTTCTTGTGGTCCAAAACTAACTCTTCTAACCTTGCCATTCCCCAGAAAAGTGACCAGTGCCACTGTTAGCCCAATTTGGTCTTGTTTGTGAGCATTCTTCAGACCTCTTAGGAGTTGTACAAGATCTCTTGAGGTGACCAGTTTGCTTTGTTCTTTTGAAGATTCCTGTAGTGCTACTGTCTGCAAATTTTGAAGACTTTGATCAATTTTTTTTAACTTTAAGCGGTCCTATCTTGGATACTCTTCATTATGAAATAAGTCCCAGCACTTTATTCCTGTAAGATACTTGAAGAAGTACGAAGTGGTCTCCATCCTTATCTGTGTCCATGAAGGCAAGTTGAAGAGACAGGCAGCTTTGACACTCGTTATCAAGATAATCAAACTGACCAGTCCTTGACCAGAATCTCATCTTTGTAATGACCGTAAAGGTATGTGGTCAGAAGAAAATACCACATGATATAGCTCGGTCGCTGAAGTCTATGGTCCCCTTAGCTGTTTGCCTATGTGCTCTATGTAGTATGTTGTCATTCTATGCGGTGTTCAACTCCGTTTCTCAGAGAAAACTGAAATACCTCGTGACAGACAAGGGTGGAAGGATAGAGGAAGTTGTGTAATCTCACAGATGTCCCATTGACAAGATATTCATTTCTTGGTCTTATGCTTTACAATATATTGGCGACCCTTTGAAACTTCTTGGGCTTTATTGAAGTTCACAGAACTATGTATAGCTCAAATAAAGATTGTTTGACAGTTTCACCTTGCTCAGAATTGAAATTTGGGTATACATTTTTTTGGAAGAAGGTTCAAGCAGAGGTCAAGAGAAGCTGAATTTGTAGGATGATATGATGAAATGGTTTGACAAAACAGTTTGAACAATCATTGGTCACATTCATGGATGATCAAGGGAGTATTCCCGGAAGTTAGGTGTAAATACGGTATGTGAAATGAATCATGATTATGTAAAACGACATCCTGATGAATTTGAGATCAAAATGTAAAAGAACACCTAGAAAAATAACCTTTATAAAGGTAAAATAAATACGCGCTCAGTCAACTGTTGACTAGACAGCGCTGAGGTAAAAATAAATATAACTTTGAGCACGACGCTCACTAACCTTTATAAAGGTAAAATAAATACGCGCTCAGTCAACTGTTGACTAGACAGCGCTGAGGTAAAAATAAATATAACTTTGAGCACGACGCTCACTAACCTAAGAGGTGAGAATATAAAGTAGAAATGAACTTTAGATTCTTATTCCTAATTGTAAGATATGAGGAATCGAAATAATGAAAGACGTGACCAAAGTACAGAAAATACAAACAGACCTTTATAAAGGTAAAATAAATACGCGCTCAGTCAACTGTTGACTAGACAGCGCTGAGGTAAAAATAAATATAACTTTGAGCACGACGCTCACTAACCTAAGAGGTGAGAATATAAAGTAGAAATGAACTTAAAGAAAAGAGAAAGATTAAGAAAAGAAAAACAGAGAATTTAGTACGAAGTTGATAATGATGACAACTAAGTTTAATAACTTTACCTTTAGATTCTTATTCCTAATTGTAAGATATGAGGAATAAGAATCAAAAGGGAAGAAGGAGAGCGCTACTAATAACATAAATCAGAAAACAAAAAGAGAAGCCACCCTAACAACTAACACCACACTGCATCATGCAATCTCACCCCTTGCGGTCTTCAATCTTAGATCTGCACGCTAAACTGTCACGTCAGTTCATCTAACGTACTTTGACCACATTCCAAATAAGACAATCAAATCATTAACTTCATTATAAACCGGTAAAGTCTTGACCGACTCTCGTTTACTCCAACACACCCCCTCAAGATTTTGCCGGTTTACATCTTAACACCCAATCTACTTCTCAATCTAATGAACTGTTGTTTTCCAAGAGCCTTAGTGAGTAAATCTGCAACCATCTCACTCGAAGGACAGTGTTCTAAGATAAGATCCCCATTCTTGACCACTTCCCTAATCCAATGATACTGGATTTCAATGTGCTTTGTTCTACCATGAAAGATTGATTTACTGGTGAGATGAATTGCTCCTTGATTATCACTTTGAAGCACAGTCGGATCAGAATCTCTACAACCAAACATTTCCATCATTCTTCTTAACCACAACAATTCTTGACCAGCTTCAGTTATTGCTCGATATTCAGCTTCAGTAGACGAAAGAGCAACAGTAGGCTGCAACCTGCTTTTCCATGACAAAGCACCTCCGGCCAGAGTAAATATGTAACCGGTGGTGGATCTTCGGGTACTCCTATCACCAGCCCAGTCCGCGTCGACATAAGAATTTGGATAAGAATAGCTTCTTTGTCCAGACACTACTGCTTTTTCATTTCCTGAATAAACAATTCCAAGATGAATCGTGCCTTTCAGATATCGAAAAACATTCAATGCAGCGTTCCAATGTTGTAAACTTGGTCTGTCTAGGTGTTGAGACAGAACTCCAACTGAGTGTGCTAGATCGGGTCTTGTGCACTGAGATAGATACATCAAGGAGCCAACGGCGCTTCTGTAGTTCAAACCAAGTTTTGAAAATTCATCACACTCTTCATCGGATGCTCGGTAAAGTTTGAGATTAGGTGTAAGAGGTGTTGAAGCAGGTTTTGAATCATTCATCTTGAAGCGTTTAAGTACAGTAAGAGCAAATTTAGTCTGAGTGAGTGAGTACACATGCGGTCCTCTTCTGTCAATTTCTATACCAACAATAGTTTGAGCTAATCCTAGATCCTCCATCTCCCATTTATTAGAGATTTCCTTCTTAAAGGTTAAGATGTCATTTCCAGTGATGGCCATATCATCGACATGTACGTACACTGCAGTGAACAACTGTTGCTCTTCATCTGATCTGATATAAATGCAGGGATCAAGCGGACACTGTTCAAACATAAGAGCAATAAGTTCTTGAGTGACATCATCTTGCCATATCTTTGGTGATTGTTTGAGGCCGTACAGTGATCTATTAAGTTTCAGTACTTTATCTTCATGACCAACAACAACATACCCTTCAGGTTGCTCGATATAAATTTCTTCTTCTAGAATACCATTTAGGAAAGCAGTCACCGCGTCCATCTGATGGACTTCCCAACCAAAAATGGCTGCCATCGCAAGTAACAATCGGAGTGAAGTTGGTTTTCCGGTGGGAGCAAAAGTTTCTCCATAGTCTTCACCTTCTACTTGAGTATTACCCATGGCCACAAATCTAGCCTTAAATTTAACTGAACCGTCTGGATTTGATTTCTTTCGAAAAATCCACATTCCACGTATTACAGACTTGTGAGTTGGTCTCTCAACAAGTACCCAAACGTCTTTCTTCAAAAGAGACGACATCTCCTTATCACAAGCAAGTTTCCAACTGGGGGAGTCACCCGCCAGCATGGCCTTCTTAAATGATTTCGGATCGGGAGTGGAGTCAATTGACGAACTGAAACTTTCAGGTAAACAATCGAAATAAGAAGTATAGCAAACTTCATCGTCATCACAACTGACAGTACCCGCCATACCTTTATAGTTGACGGGAGGTTTATTTCTTGAAGATTTCCTCGTCGCTAGATTCTCAATATGAATCTTTTCAGCAACAGATGGAACAGGATCGGTTGAAGATTCCTCGTCTTGATTTTTCGACACAGGAACTTGAGAGTTAGATTGATCAGCTTCAGAATCTCTGTAGTCAGCAGAGTCCTTAGCATTATCAATTGAATCAATTACTTCAGTTACATCATCTTCACTGTCTGAGTACATCATCTGTACCAGATCTTGAGAGTCTTCTTCTTTATTGATCGAATTTAAGAAAGGAAACACGTTCTCGTTGAAAGTGACGTGATGAGAGATATGAAGTTTGTTGTCGGTAAGGTCATAGATGAGAAAATTAAAATTGTCTTGTTCGAACCCAACTAAAACTCCTTCAGAGCTTACAGGTGAGTACTTTGAAGTTCTTAGTTCTTTTCTAATTAGTCTGAAAGCTTGACAGCCGAAAACCTTCAGATGAAAGATGGTTGGCTTTCGGAAATGCCACACTTCGAATGGAGTTTTGTAGTTACTTAATGACTTGGTGATGGTTCGATTAGTCAAGAAGACAGCGGTTTTACAAGCAAGAAACCAGAATTTTTGAGGAAGGCCAGCCTGTATCATCAAACACCGTGCTTTAGTGATGACAATCCTCATCCCTCTTTCGGATACACCATTCTCCTCCGGAGCATGACCGGAAGTAAGGTGAAGTTCAATTCCAAGCTCTTGAAGATGAGAACCCAGTAAGTTATTCACGAACTCCGAGCCTCTGTCCAAAGTAAACTGCTTTAGTTTACATCCGGTTTGTCTTTCACTGACAGCTATGTAAGACTTAAATGTTTCAAAGACTTCTTCTTTTGATTTGTTACTGAGTCCGTAAATGTGTCTGAAGCAGGAATAATCATCACAGAAAAGAATAAAGTAGTTTTCATTGCTTAGTCCATTCACACGATACAGTCCACTCAGATCGACGTGTACATTTTCTAAGAATCTGCTAGCACGAGGACGAGTATGATTAAAAGGAAGCTTTGTGTTTTTAGAAAGGCTACAAGTTTCACAAGATTCAGAATTATTGATTATTGTTTTAATTCCCTCTACACTATTGTGATTCTTCATTTCTTTAAGATATCTTTCACTTATATGACCTAAGCGACGATGTACGAGGAATGAGTCGATTGGACTTGAGGACTGAGTTGAATGAATTGATGAGCTTACAGGATTAATTTTAACATTCATGAGACCATTTTCCAGAATAACTCCGTTGAACAAAGCCAGATCATTTTTCACTAATGCAAAACAGGATGGTGCAGAGTCGTTGTAAATTTCTCTCACCCCCTTTTTCTTCAGCAGACCTCCAGCAATCAGATTCTTCCTCAATTCAGGAACATAAAGACATTCGGACAGTTCAAAGACGGTACCATCTCCTGCTTTCAACTGAACCTTTCCAATGCTTTCAACAGCTAAAGAAACATCACCACCTGCTAGTTTCAATCTTCGATTTGGATCTTCAACTTGTTTTAGACTGTCTTTAACAAAAATTGATTTATCATTGAACATATGATTTGTAGCACCAGTATCATGCAGTGCCCAGATTTCGGAGGACTCGGCCTTTTCAAGTGAGTTTGCTTCAGCCTCAGAGGTGATTAAATCAAATTCAACATTAAGAGATAACATTTGTAAAGAGTCTGAAACAGAATTCGCTGAAGGATTATCCACTCGATGCATACCCCGAATTGGATTTGTAGTCGAGGAACCTGGTCGATTGGAGAATTGTCTTCCTCGCGGATGTCCATTGAATCTCCCACGTCGTCTAGCTAAAAATTCGTCTCTTTCCTTGAAGTTCACTGGCTTTGACCAACACTTCTCAGGAGAATGAGGACCTCGACACACAGTTTCTGTGCAGAATATACGAGACGGTCTAGCAGCCACATGAGCTGACAGTGTACTTTCAGGTTCAACGTGATTAACTTCACGGATTGCTTCAGTGGAGAAATTGTTTTGTCGAGTGTCGTAATCTCGAAGATATTTGATGACACCTTTCCGAGTTAAAGGAGACACAGTGGTATGGATAAATTCTACACCATAACGAGTAAACTCCACAAAAAGACTTTCAAACTTGTCAAGGTAACTTGACAGAGAATCACTACGATGAATCGAGACGGTGTTCATAACTTTCGAGATGGAAGCTAGGCGTTGAGCGTTGATGAGAAAATGACGCTCTTTGAGAAACTCCCACAACAAGAATGGATCATATACGATTTTTAAAGCATCTTCTGGATCAGTCAAATGATTGACAGCTTGAGTATTGTTGCTCTTATCTAAATGATTAAGAATGTAGTTGACAATGATTTTTCTTGTCTTGATCACTTTCTCGTTCGAAAGTTCAGGTTCTCGATAATCCTTAACATCTAAGTAATGATGTAGTTCAAGATTGTCGAGGTTACCATAGACAGCACGACTCCAAGAAGGATAATTACCATCCTCTAGGTTGTCGGAGATTTTAAATTTGAACAGAGCAGAAGTGAGTTGTTGACCGTATTTTTGGATGCTATTACCAAAAAGGGACACAGCAGTTTCTTCCTGCGAGTTCATGATATGATCACTGGTTTCTCTAGCAGGGTACGTTGAGGCGGTTTGATTTGAAAGATCGAAGAAATCTTGATTGACAGTTTCAGACGATGATGAATCGGATTCAGAATCAGAATGAGTATTGACCGAATCGATTGGGCTTGGTGGATCAAAATTCGATGATGACATAAACGAGGTTATCAGATCGAACCTCTCGCTACCATAAAAGAACACCTAGAAAAATAACCTTTATAAAGGTAAAATAAATACGCGCTCAGTCAACTGTTGACTAGACAGCGCTGAGGTAAAAATAAATATAACTTTGAGCACGACGCTCACTAACCTTTATAAAGGTAAAATAAATACGCGCTCAGTCAACTGTTGACTAGACAGCGCTGAGGTAAAAATAAATATAACTTTGAGCACGACGCTCACTAACCTAAGAGGTGAGAATATAAAGTAGAAATGAACTTTAGATTCTTATTCCTAATTGTAAGATATGAGGAATCGAAATAATGAAAGACGTGACCAAAGTACAGAAAATACAAACAGACCTTTATAAAGGTAAAATAAATACGCGCTCAGTCAACTGTTGACTAGACAGCGCTGAGGTAAAAATAAATATAACTTTGAGCACGACGCTCACTAACCTAAGAGGTGAGAATATAAAGTAGAAATGAACTTAAAGAAAAGAGAAAGATTAAGAAAAGAAAAACAGAGAATTTAGTACGAAGTTGATAATGATGACAACTAAGTTTAATAACTTTACCTTTAGATTCTTATTCCTAATTGTAAGATATGAGGAATAAGAATCAAAAGGGAAGAAGGAGAGCGCTACTAATAACATAAATCAGAAAACAAAAAGAGAAGCCACCCTAACAACTAACACCACACTGCATCATGCAATCTCACCCCTTGCGGTCTTCAATCTTAGATCTGCACGCTAAACTGTCACGTCAGTTCATCTAACGTACTTTGACCACATTCCAAATAAGACAATCAAATCATTAACTTCATTATAAACCGGTAAAGTCTTGACCGACTCTCGTTTACTCCAACAAAATGTCTGTCTTGCCGTCCAAGAGACCACTACATCCTGATGCACGGGTGAGGTCAGGAAGACATAGGTGTAAATACGGTATGTGAAATGTATCATGATTATGTAAAACGACATCCTGATGAATTTGAGATCAAAATGTCTGTCTTGCCGTCCAAGAGACCACTACATCCTAATGCACGGGTGAGGTCAGGAAGACACCCAGCAACAGTAAGAACTGAAAGCTTTGTCATTAGTAGTGTCAAGGTCATAGTAAGCTCAAAGACTAAGTAAGCTTCTGAAATTGTGATGGCAATACTCTTATGTGTACATCCGACTTATGCGATCAGGAGAACATAGAGTCTGGTATGACTTTATTTTCCTCTTCTCCTTAGATAGATGACAAATCTTCTTACACCTCCTAGAGCTTGGTCACTATGGTCTTATTCTGGTCGCAAACAACTTGAATGTATGACAACCATAGTGAAAAGTCCAAGTACGTTTTGATGCTAAAAGGGAGTGGACTTTCTGAGACATTACCTCTCTATGATCTACGAAATGGTTTTCACATATTGGAAAAGGTGTTCTTGTTCTCACTTTGTCTGGGAGTCTCAAGTTGAGTTAACCTCACATGAGGTTTTGCTGAGGCTACGACTCTCTGGAGACGGAGCTCAAGTGGGACTTTATATGGGTTTGATAAAATTAATTGATTACATTAAGATGAAATTCAAGTAACAATTTTGTAAAATGATTCAAAGATAAATTGAGAAAGATGATTATGAGAAAAATTGAATATTGAGATGAAGAGTAAGTAATCAATTATAATCAAATAAGTCTTCACAACCAAGGAGCCCTAGAAAATCAAAAGAAAATTGGATGTCAATGATATGTATCAATCATATGAAAGGAATCGAAAGTACATACCCTGAATTCGACAGAACAAGACTTGGAGAAGCTCGCAACCTCAAGCAATACGTCGAAGTATTGAGAGTCGACATAAATTTGTGATCAAATCTAAAAGATAGAGGTTTGATCAATCAATAAGGAAAAAGGAAAAAGGAAAAGAAGGAAAAGACATACTTTGCTTAGTTCTTCTGGGAGCTCGACCAACTCGAAAAGTTCGAAGAAAGAAGGGGTCTTGTTTGTGAAGAGGTGGAGGTAGATTTTTTATAGGAGGTTCGGTAGGAAGAGTGATGGTGATTGAAGGAGGCCCAATGCAAGCGATTGGAGGAGGAATAGATGGATGGAATCTGTGAAGCGGGATCTCAAGAGGCTTGTTCAAAGAGCGACGAGCAGAAATCCAGACAAAGAGTTCAAAGAAGCCAAGGTAGAGAAGGTAGAGCATCGAAAGCGAAAAGTATGAAAAAATCAAGTCTTCAATGAAGGTCGTTAAAATTGTAGTCTTGAAAAGCTCAAAATTTCCACGATTGAATACGAAAGCGTGAAGAGTGAAGACCATGATGAAACATAATGGAAGAGCACGAAGAATCTGATGAAAAGCAATTTTTTGGTATTGAGTAGAAGTCATTTTGAAAAATAGTCTCTACAGTTGAAAGGAAAAGATTTCAAGGGGATTGAAGAGATTGGGATAAGACGGAAGTGGTAAGGAGAAAGAAGAGAAAATTTGAATCGAACTCTCAGAAGACAAGATTTTATAGTCTTACGATGCTGATCCTAGGTAGATCAGCTCACTCAGCTCCAGTGTTAAGTACGCGAAATACTGTCCTTTGTCTTTATCATAAAGCTTAAAAATGCTAAACAAAATGCAGCTGATCGGAAGAAGCTGAACATTTACGTCAGCTTCATTCGATCAAATATATTAGAATAAAGTTGATTTAAGATGTTCAGCTAAACAAACTCCCTGAGCCCTTGTGCAATTCAATCACTCGAGTAAAAAAAATTCATGATGCATTTTCTAAATCATAGTACCAAAGGTATAGCTTAATGTACTTATCAATCATTCGCAGAGACTGAATTGAAAAAGTCTGAGCTTAATCTCTTCCTAGATTCTGAAGTGTCATCTGGATCCTGCTATGATACGAATATCTATGTTCAAATTGCGCCAATCTAATCGAATCTCAATCTGAATGAAAGAACTGAAGCGCTTATATATCGCAGAGTCGCTCGTATAAAATAAAATTCCTAATCAGTTTACACAATCATTTGGTAGTTAAAATGATTATGTTTTGTTTGGCAGAAATCTTCGAGGATGTTTCACATATCTAGTCTGTCAAATCAAATGCTCCTACTTATTTTCATAGTCATTGTCTATAGAACACGGCAAGTAGAGAAGAAACAGGATGACCTCTTCAATGACAAATTGATAAAACCCAGATCGTATCGGCGTAGGCGGTAGGGTGTACAATGCGCGGAATGAAACCCTCTCCATATGACATGTGGTACGTCTCTTGGTATTTCTCAATCTATACAGCATTGATACCTATCCCATTACCTACACAAATTATCCAATGATTGAATTCCTTTTCTCTTGTTATCACGTAAATGCAATCACGTATGCCAAAGACTACATCCATGGTTTCATTATATAGTTCGTCACTGTGGATCGACTGAGCTTTTGGTCGAAAAGAATACAAGCATTTCACAAATACTATATTGGATTATGTGTGGGTATCATAAATAGCAAGCCCATTTGATCATGAGTTTTGGATCAAGCACTTCCGAGATTTCTTTTTGAACACGATTCGCCGGATTTACACTTTTGTAAGACGGTTTGCGACTTCAGTTCAGCACTCTTGGTTCACAGATTTCCTTTTTGGGGGCTTTAATTTAATCTAGTTTAAGTTATACTTTTTATACTTTTTTTTGTTCATTCTTGCAATTTTCCTTCCTGTTATAGTAAAACTTAAAGAACCTACCTTGACCTTCTCTTAGGTTATAAGATTGTAAAGAAATTTGTGATTAACCAACAAGTCAAATAAGACATTTCTTTCAAGACTTCATCTACATTCTTTAGTTTCAAAGTTTGAAGACTGTATTTCAATTGATGAATGAAACACCTTTCAATTCGTATTAATTTCTCTAACTGTTCCTAAGACTAGTGATCACAATCAGACAAGAATCGACATTGACATTGTTTTTTCCAATCATCATCCACTCATTTCTGTTCTCCATATAAGAAATAAATAGTGAGTAGAAAGCGAGCTCCGCTGAGGGCGTTCAAGTCTTTTATCAAAAGATATTAATGATGGAGTAGGATGTCACATCATGAAGACGAAAATCATCAACAGGTGTGGGCTCTCTGTTGGTATAGTTTGATTCTAACTGGTACATAGATGGTACTTGGGTACAGATGACATCGACTTTACTGAGTTATCATGAAGGCCAACTCAATTTACGGTTGATGGAAGAACGTGTCGTCGTGTAGTATGATCGATCAATCGGTATGCGTTTTTTACATATGTTGAGGTTCGATTCGTTGAGTTTGAATGAAATTGATGATAAAATGGTCGACGTGGAAGTAAAGCTGAGTTTTTCCCGATTGATGCTTAAGAACAGTTTTCACTCAAGCAAAGCTCGAACATGAAGCAAAATCATCATTATACCTGGGCTTTCAGATTCCTCATTGTGTTTTGATCATTCTACAGTCAGTCCAGAGCAAGACTGTTCCATGCAGCATACTAGACATTGCAACAAAGTCAAATCCTGTCATCGAGGTATGTCCCTTATATCTCACTACAAGATCGTATCTTCTTGTACTGACCTTCAATTCTCCCCAGACCTCTTTAGTCTGCGCCAGTAGATATGAAGTCCGAAGTTTGAGTTGCCAGCCTCTTGCAGCACCCTCTGTTCATAACAGTCTAGTTAACTACTTGTACCCAAAGAGAAGGTCACAAAAAGCGTGATTTGTTTTGGCTTTCAACTTTCAACTTGAGACTCTCCCTCAAATGAAATGTAGGATAACCAATCTCTGTTACTTGAACAAGACATCCTAATACCAACAAAATCTCACAAAAGGTGTAACAAATCAAGATTTGAATAATGATTCTACAGCTTGAACGACCCAGGTTCATCTGTTTCAACATATCTCAAAGACTCACTTAAAAATCACCTTAATCTTTAAACCTCTTACAGTTTACTCAAGGATTTTGTGAGCTGAAGGTGGAACTCATCCAGTCAAGCTTAACTGATCATGATGAATATCCATACGATTCTCCTCTCAAAAACACATAAAACAAGACCTTTGGAATTAAGATCCGATGCTAATCATTAAACTTGAGAAGATCTATAAAAGAACTTCTTTCAAATCTGATCATTTCAAATTCTTATCTGAATCAGTACCACAATTTCCTTTGAGTTTTATTCCTTACAATCTCTCTCACAATAACAAAAGGAAAAAGACTACCTTTAGTATGTTAAGATGAATCAATTCCAGATAAACCAGTTTTGAAGAAATCTATTATCTTCTTTGACTACAAACTTTCATGAAAAATTCATTCACTTTCATCTCATATTCACTTTTTTTGATCAAATCTTTATCTAATCAATCATAAAACTCAATATGATTTTCTTTTTGTCTTTCATCACTTTAACTCTTTATCAAGATCCTATTTATTTTATTTGGTTTCATACACAGACAGGTTCAAAAAAGGGTTCATAATCGGTAAGGTCCATAGATAGGAGTGATGATGATGTAAGTTTGAGTTGAGATTAGATATTCTAAACTTTCACTAAAGCAAGATGAATGTCTTTAAATCAAATCAAACTTTAAATCATCATGATGTTTGCGGTTCTTAAGGATTTGATCTTTTTGTTCGAATGATCAACTTTCTGGTGAGATTTCTTCAAACAGTTACTGAGGAATCAGTAAGCAGAAAAAAAAAGTAAAGGCTCCTATGATGACTTAATGAAATGATCAGATCCTACAAGACCCTTTTCAGCCTTCATGACCTAAAGAGCAAAAAAGTAAATGGATTTGATTTGTAGTCATAGAAGATGATAAAGTTAACTTTCAACTCTAATCACAAATTACCAAAGAACTTCCCCTTTATCTGTCTCACCAATCCAACTGAGGGATAAAAATCTCTGAGACTACTTGTATGAAGAAGAAGGATAAATAGTATGATGAAGAAAACCAAAAAGGCTTTTTAAAGAAACGGTTTGAGAGAAGATAGATTGAGTAGAAGTTCAACTGGTAGTGAAGAGATAAGTTCAAGATTACAGAGAAACATCAAAACAGGAATTGAGAAAGTAAAGTTTAGCGTTCAAAAAAAGTATTAAAAACGGATGCGTAGAAATTTGCAATCAACCATTTGCGGTCAATGATGACCGGAAACATTGATGACCGTAAAAATACATTTTTACGCGTTGAGCATTTATTTTTACAGACAAAATGTATTTTAGAATACTCGCAAAAAATACACTTGCAAAAACAAGCACTGAAATTTACCTCCACATACTCCTGATGTTTAATTTTACAATCGAACAGTTGCGTTCGAAGTTGATTGCAAATGATTTTAATCGCAATAGTGTACAATCATCCCTTTTTCAACACTTTCACAGCTTATGTCTCACGGACAATCAAAAGCCACGCAAAAGTATAGTTGCAAAAGTCAACAATTTCGCACGAAGCTGCAAATTTGCGACCGAAAAGAGATATAATTCCAATCCAAAGCAAGGATTGACGAAACGGGGGGAAAGACATCAATCCAAAGGATTGATGTCTGTCCTCACTTGATCTCATTGAACAAACGGAAGTAGGATCGCTTGTCTGCTTTTGCTTGCTCGTTTTTTTATTTTATTTCTTCTCGCTTCCACCGTATCAATATCAACAAATCGATATTATCATCCGTTTCTGTCTACATTCATTTCTTATCGCGTCCACTGTAGTATCAACAACATTATCGCATTTTAGCCATATTCGACAATGAGCCAGAGCGCCTCCTCTGAGGGATCAGATGAAGAAGACCGCCAAATGACCGAGTTGAGCAACTCTGAGGCAGCGGATTCTGACGCCTATGCCTATGAAAATATCCAAGACGACGGCGAGGAAGAAGAGGACGAACCTGATGTGTATGAAGAACATTCTGACACTTACGATCCAAACCAAGACCTCGCCGAAGATGAAGAGTACCAAGATTATGGCGGCCTTCATGATGGCAAACCCAAACTCGAAGCTAGTGTGATACCTGCCGTTCCAGCACGACCGGCTCAATCCCAAGTGTCAAATTCCTCTGATTCCTCCAAGCCTAGGAAAGAAGGGAACAAGTCAAAGAAGGTATTCAGCCTGCCGCTGGACCGCGCGTCTTTTGAAACCTTCATAGACGAGAATACCATCCTTGACGATGATGGTTATCCATTATTTCCCAATGGAAATACCGTATTCGTCAAGCAACCAGGCCATCCTATTATTGCTAACTGGGGCTCTTTTGGCTTTGCTTACACTTCTTCTGGAGGTAAAAGCAAAGGTCCGCTCGACTGGCGAACTGTCAGATATAGCTGTTTAGGCGTTCTTGTATGTGAGAACCTGGTTTGCGACTATCTGGGCTCGCCACCAACAGCAGGCCCTAAGAGGATTGAATGGATGAGCAAGTGAGCTCTGACCTTTTTAATTTTAACTTTGTCTGTTCTAATTTTTTTTACATTCATCATCCTAGACCTCAGAAATGCCCAGCTGCAAGATGTCCTGAGTATCTCCGCTACTTGACATGTAGTGGGACTTTGTGCCGTTTGGACGAACATGAGAGTGGGTGGGGTATCATCCGTCACTCTGGTGTCCATCAACATCGATGGCCTCGACGCGGCAAGCCTGACAGGTTGTCTTTGGCAAAGTTTGGAAAAAAAGTTGTTGAGAATCCTGATGTAGGCCCATTACGGCACAAGGCATGTGTATTCTCCATCCTGTCTTCCTTTTTTTTAAGCGCCATTCAAAGAAATTGAATGACTTACCATTGACTCACTTGAGCTCAGGTGGGAAGAGCGCCTGCAGGAAAGCAGGAGATTGTTACTGCCACCGACATCCATCCAGCGTTTGGCAACCTCCATCGGACAGGATATTATCGACGTAAACTGCTTGTAGCTGCTGGAGTCATGCCCGAAAAGAGTCTTCCAGGAGCGGCTGACAACTTTATTGACGACATGGATCATTGGTCCGAGTCAGTAGTTTTCATCTTTGATCTTTGGTTTCCTACGGTCACTTTGTATTAATCATTTTTGTGCTTTAATTTCTGTGCTTTAATTTCTGTCTTTCAAGTCGTGGCCTAATTGTAGAACATTCTTCTATGAAGCGTGCCGACATGCACATGACCATCCAGACGCAATGGATGCAACAGCAAATCTTGGCTCGTGACGACAACGGACGTGTCTACGGCGGCGGCCTTCTCTCAGACGTCACTTACAAATTCTTCAAGACCGGATACCTCCTATCAACGTCAATGTACCACGAGGATCTTCGACGCTGGGTCCCAATTCAACTTACATGGTTAATGGGACTAACTGAGAATCACTATGCTGCTCACTTTCGTACTCTCATGAAGCAAATGAAGCGCTCAGAAGACATTTCCGACGAAGAATGTGACATCCTGGTTCGACAGGTGGTAGACTTTTCTGCGGCGCAGAAGAATGGATTCATTAAGGCTTATATGGAAGTATTTGAAGAGAATGATCGTGCAGTGGCACTATCAAAACTTGCGGGGTGCCATGAGCATTTTCGCGCTCAGATCACCCGTGTCAAAAGGAACCGGGCAATTATACCTGGAAAAGATGAGGTATGTGCTTAATCTGACCATAACAATTGCGGTTTGGTTAATGATTGGCTTAACATCTTGTGATTTTCATTGCAGGATGTGTTTGAACAGCAGGCATCTAATCTTTTGAAGGCGGACGGTCCTGATGCAACCTTTGATCAGAAAATGGCGAAGTTGATGAAGGATTTTCCAAAAGCTAAAAGGTGGCTTGAATGGTGGAAAGCATCTGACGTCAAGTCAATGCTTTTCAAATCTAGGCCAAAACAAATCGACGACGACAGCCTTGACGACAACATCATGCCGTCAACCACTAATGCGCAAGAATCTTTGCACAGAGTTTATTACATGATATCGTGCGTAATATTTCTAATCTGTCTTTTACGCATTTGACTTGTTGTTCATTTTCTTTCCTTCCTATTCAGCGAATCTAACTGCACAATCCAAATTGGATTTGTGCAATTATACGCGTTGGTGGCTAGTCTTGAAAGGGACCATGCGGACCGGCTTAGGGGAGTCTCACTTGCGTATGGCGACGAGTCTAAGAACTATAAGAAGGTGGCTCAAATTCTAGGCTGGACCCGGAAATCTCGCAAGCGTCGCGAAGCCAAGAACGATGGAAGGCCACCTGATACAACAGATGCCTTGTTAGGACGACCTGTGAAGGCTGGACGGCCTAAAGGGTCACTAAACATCGACCGGAACCCTGTGACTACGTACATTGGGTTCCGCGCGTCCAAAGCCACCGGTAGAACCAACAGATGCTGGCTGAATGCAATGACGGAATGCTTATATGCCATTCATACGGCAGTCTGGTACACCAAATCAACGGGTAAATCACAACACATTTACGCCAAGCTCTTAATTTTTTTTTCCTCAAGGTCCACGTGGGAAATTGCTCAGGCAGGAAAGATTCGAGGCATTCTTTCGGCAGGACAAAATGCTCTCCATGCGGCTATTCAGCAAAGATGTCCTGGAAGTTTCCCGCTGGACACATACGCCTCTGCCGAAGGCTACTTCAACGGCGTTTTTGATCTTGAAACTCGACCACAACAACCATCCTCGCCAGCAATCACACAGTTGTTGTTTCGTGTGGACCACATACGCACCTACACCTGTTCCAAAATGCCCGAACACGTATTAATTGAATCATCCCGTGTCAACACCATCAGCGTATCCCATGAAAAATTCAATGGTGATACTGGTTATTCTCAAATGCCTCAAGTCCTCCATGAATGGACAACCTCTGGGTTGTATCAAGCTTCGTCACGATATTGTCAACGCTGCATAACTAAGTCGAACCCAGAGCCCCATCCGTTTAAGACTTTCCACCATAGACTCGTCCTAGATCCTCCACCTCCACATCTTCACATTCAGCTCGACGTCGCCTATCTATATGAGACTAATCGGCCTGAAGCTTTCAAGTTGATGAGGGAATGCGACCTACCATATGAATTGACACTCCAAGGAACAACGTACTGGATGCGAGCACGAGGTTTTTGGAATGGCAATCATTATTGGTGTCAAGTCATACGTACAGTTGGAAGCTTAACAGGAGTATGGGGCCACAATGATATGGATAACGCTGGAATAGCTACATTGCTCTCAACTGATCTTGAAGTTATTGGTGGACCAATACCAAATACTAGTTGGGTAATGTATTCGCGAAGTCCAACAGCAAAAGAGTCTTCAGTCATCAAGACTGCAGACAGGAAAATCAATGTTTCTTTGAAGAACAAGGTGGTGGCAGTTCGACCATTTTCACAGATGGTTGGTGAGCAAGATGCACAAGGTGACAACGGTGAGCTTTTATCTTCTCTGTGATATCTTCGAATAATTAGGAAGCTGATATCTTCGAATAATCAGGAAGCAAACCTTCTTCGGCCAAAAGCAAACTTTCTTCGGCCAATCAAGTGAAGAAGGACACGACATTCACTGAAGATGAAAACGCACCTTTAGCAAAGAAGACGATGTTATCAAGCGTCATGAATCCAAAACCAGGTAAGTAACTTTCTAATTGATTTTCAATTCACTGACCGTGTTGATCATTCTTTTTATCTTTGAATAATTAGGAAACATAACATGTTTGGCCAACCCAGTGAAGAATGCAACAGAAACTGAAGGTGAGACCGCTCCAGCAAAGAAGAAGAAGACGTTATCAAACATCAAGAAAACAAAACCAGGTTATAATCATTTTTTTATAATCATTTTTGTCTGGTTCTGGTTATCTGTCTAATGAGATATCTGTGGACTTTGTAGAACTTGACCCCAGGAAGAGGAAGATAGAACAGGCAGAGGATGAACCCGTGCAGGAAAACAAACCAGTTAAACGAGGCAGAAAAGCAAAGGGGTGGAAAAGGAAGATGTGCGAGGAAAAGGAAGAGGTTGAACCGGCGGAAGGAAAGGTTTTGAAAGACAAACCACTTAAGAGAGGCGGGAAAAAACAAGGGTGGAAAGGATGGGCCATTGTTGAAGTGGATGAAGAGGAGTTAGGTAAGGACGCGGATTTGCAGGAGGCGGCGCAGGAGGAGGCTGATGAGGGTAATGTAAACGTACGTAAGTCAAAGCGTACAAAGCTCATGAAGGTGTAGGAGTATTTATTCCATTGAATCTCAGTTTGAATGAACTTTTTTTGCTTTTTTCTTTGTGATTGTATGTTTCTATCTATTTCTCATTATGTTCTTGGATTTTGTTTGAGGTTTTATGCACGTAATTACACCATTTTGTGCTTTTGACTGCAAAATTTTGTCCGCAAAATTACATCTTGGGCCGACAAAGTGCATTTTTGCAAGCTTTTTTTTTCACGGTCATTATGCAGCGTCAAATAATGATTGTGAAATTGTGTGATACCTCTGGATTTTACAACTTTGCGTTCATTAGACTTTGCGGAAGTCAAAGTGCTCAAAATCAACAACGCAAAAATAATTTATTGGGCATCTGTGGCCTACTTTTACGGACATATTCTTACGGGCATTTATTTTGCGGCCTTTCAAAAATGCCGAATGGCCGCAAAAATAATTGCTCAACGGGTATATATTGACATTTACGGTCATCACGCTTTGCGTGCGATGATGACCTCAAATGGATGATCGTAAATTTCTTACACCCCATTAAAAACAAGCCTTAGTTTGGTTTTTGTTTTACAATTTTGGATGGAAAGAAGACTTTGGAGAAAATCCGATGGGAAAAGACCTTCCCAAATGAGCTGGATGAGGAAGAAATTCTGACTACATTTACATTACTATAAAACATGAGAATCGAACTTGGTCACATCGATCTCAATTCACCAATCTTGAATCAATCCAATCTTGTTAGTTAAATCTCAAGCGGTTGAAATGGTTGATGTACCATTCATCATCAGATCAGTTGATATCCCATCCTTTCCTGAAGTGCTTGACGTCCCATTCATGGCTGAAGTAGTTGAGTTCTTTACTGAGCCCAGTTTGTGGTCGTCTTTATCATGCTTTCCGTCTTTTCCGGGCTTCTTCTCATCATGATCTTGCTTATCACCATGATTTTCCTTATCATCATGGTTTTTCTTCTCATTCCAGGGCGATGAGTGGTAGATAAGGTATTAGTAAAGAACATCCACAAAAAAAAGTGACAGGAATTGAAAACCCCAAACCTTTTCCTCATGACTTTCGTGCTGTTGCTTTGACTTCAACTTAGAAATTTTCTCTTCTTCATGTTCAATTTCTTTTCTGTATCTCGCAATCTTCACCTCTAATTTGTTGATCTTAGCTTGAAGAGAATCTTGGGTTGGACGGATTGGATGATTTGGACCAGAGGAGATGTGATTGTTTAGAGGGTTACTTGAGTTGCTGTTTGGGATCACAGCGCTATTGTTTCTACTTGGAATCACTGAGCTACTATTGCTGGTATGGATAACTCGGGTACTGGTATCGACATCATTACTTTGCCTGACCTGAAGTGAATTAAAAAGACGTCAGATTGATGCCAGATGATCAAAAACAAAAAGTCATGGTACTTTACTGACCACTAATGCGACTGAGGAGCTGAGCAAGACAGACAGGCTGATCAAAGTGAATCTCATCTTGAAAGGAATTCGTAAAGGGGTAGGTGTAAAGAGGGGTGAAGTAAGAAGGATATGAACTATGTAAAAAGTTGGAATATTCGAATAGAGTCAGTGAAGGTCATAAAAGGGTGAGTGAACGCGAAAAAGGACTTGGTGTATGAGTTTATACCTATTCAAAGACCAGCATGCAAAGCAAACAACTACAACAGAAATCGTCGGCCTAGCTCACCTTCGCCGCCTGATGCTCCATAGCGATCATAGTCGGCGAATGTGGGTCCAACTTGTTGCCTGTTGCAACTTGTTAGCTCAACTAAGCCCCTCACGAGCCCGTTCGCGTCGGCGTCTTTGAAGATGGGCTTGCGAGTAGCCGTTTTTTTTTGTGTGAGCTTTAACTTGCAAGGGTCCTTGCGGTCGCGATAGGGGCTTACTTAACCTATAGAGCTCACCGTAGTCTGAGTGATACATAGACAGTATTGCCAAGTTCATTCCTAATAAATAATTCTACTGAAGCTTATTCGATGTGCCATTCTCATCACGAAGTAAGCGAAGGGACAGGATTCAGGACAAAGAGAGACATGGCAAGAGATATGATAAGATTTCATAGCAATCGCAGCTTCTTTTACAAAAGGAGACCCGGTGTCATTTCTCCCGCAAATCAACAGGGTTCTTAACGCTGCTACAGATTATAGTGTATCTGATCAAGGTCTGGATCAAGCTTATGAGAAGGAGTTTTTGGCTTGCATGTGCTAGTTTCCAAATGGCTCAGCCAGCATGCTTGCCTTCACTTCAATCGAAGTCCCGGTTTTTGGGTTAAAACAATCAGATTGAAATACATATCATACTCACCCCATCGGCATTAAAACTCTCTGCTCTCATGAGGTCCTGCGTCTTGTGTATAACTATCACATAGATGGTCAGGAGCCACCATTGAGAAGAGTTGAGATTGCATGAAGATGGATGTTTGACCTTTCACACGCGAGAGGCCTGACATGTCTGTGACAGAGACAGCCCTAAGTGTATGATATTACAAGAACGTGATGATCGGGGTACCGGTACATGGGACCTAGACCGCGTCTGTAACCTAAGTGATTTAATTCTCTTTTACTCGCCTTCCCCTGTAGCTTCACCCAATAACACTCATCCTACCTCACACCTCTCGCCGAAAATGGGTCGAGGTACGCATGGCTAAGAGTCATGATCTCATCCCTCTAGCTAACGCCTCTCTTTGACAAATTCTAGTTATCCGAAATCAACGTAAGAGTGGTGGTATCTTCAGGGCTCACCAAAAGCACAGGATCGCTCCGGCTGCCTTACGACCACTCGACTACGCAGAACGCAATGGTTACATTCGTGGTCTCGTAAAGGAGATCGTTCACGAACCGGGACGGTAAGCAAGATGATAGGATCATACTTTCAAGCCCCACCAAATCATCTAACGTCTCTTGATCACTTTCCTACAATCTCATCAGTGGTGCACCTCTCGCTCGTGTTGTCTTCCGTGATCCTTACCGGTACAAGATGCGAACCGAAACCTTCATTGCCACCGAAGGACTATCCACCGGCTCATTCATTTATTGCGGCAAAAAAGCTAGCTTGGCTGTTGGAAACGTCCTCCCTGTAGGATCGCTCCCAGAAGGAACCATCATTTGCAATGTCGAGGAGAAGCCCGGGGACCGTGGAAGTCTCGCAAGAACCTCTGGCAATTACGCCACGGTCATCGGTCACGATACCGAGACAGGCAAAACGCGTGTCCGACTTCCTAGTGGTACAAAGAAGACAGTCGCCAGCGGATCTCGAGCCACTATTGGTATCATCGCTGGTGGTAGTCGTGTTGGTAAGTTGCACGGACCGTGGCTAGCCATGCCAAACGTGAAGATGTATGATGATTAGATCGGCCTCTGACCCACTGTTCATATTTCCACTCTTTAGACAAACCCATGCTCAAGGCCGGACGTGCCTACCATAAATTCAAGGTCAAACGTAACTGCTGGCCTAAGACTCGTGGTGTGGCTATGAACCCCGTCGATCATCCTCGTGCGTTATTCCTGTCAAGTTTGACTAAGGTTCACCATACTGACTTGAAGGCGTTTTTGCTTGCACTCTCATTTCAGACGGTGGTGGTAACCACCAGCACATCGGTCATGCCTCTACCATCTCTCGAAACGCAGTGTCTGGTCAAAAAGCCGGTCTTATCGCTGCTCGTCGTACTGGTCTTCTTCGTGGTACTGTGTCAAAGAAGGAAATTTAATCAATGTCTTTATGCGCAAATTACTACATTTTACATATGCCCTGTTACGCCCCTTTCGATGCTCTATGTCTGAAGACACAACGGGCTAGCTCGGAGCCCTCTTGCTTCAGTCACGCTGTTGTCCACTCTAAGCCTTAGGATACCCCTGCTCTGCTTTTGGTCAGGTATCTTTAAATGTTGAGACAAGTGTATTCAGCCTTTGACCGCCAATTTTCTTCATAATAGCCAAGCTGGACACTTCTGACCCCAATTTATTTCACTGTGTCAGACTCCTGTAATCAAGTCTGATAATCAGATGGAGCTTGATCTCGGAGTCTACGTACTTGAGCCGACATGGTTATTGCAAATTTACCTAACAAGCTTCACAGAAGCCCATGCAAGGCCACCTGATTGAAGAAAGTTGTGTGTAATCAATGAGTTCGAGTCTAGTTTCACCAGATGAAGCAAAAGCACCTTCCTCTTCTCTCACACCAAGTCATGATGGCGTTGTGAGTAGGGATAGGAGGATTCTCCAATCTAATCCATGAACGCTGGTTTTGCCTGCCAAATCCAAGTCGAGAGGGTGATTTTTATTGCAGTTATCACACCCCGGATTGTGTTTTAGTATTAAATCATCATACCAGCTCTGGTTACCTTGAGGTGATGAACAAAGAAGACTATGTATGACTTTAAAAGGTCTGAATTGTGTCCTAAACATATTGACTATCCTGGAAGAAAAATGATAAATGTTTCAATTGTAATTTCTTGATGCATTGCAATAGAGAGATTCAATGTTTTGAGAACCTGTTTTTCTTTTGTTGATCTCACTATTGGTGATGTGCAAAGTGAAAGTCTTGAGTTTGTAAGAAAGGATATCACTCAGTTGTGACATACAGGTAGTCTTTATATAGATAGAGTTTATATTTTGTCTCATCCTCTCCTTTCTTTATCTCCCTTTGAGCTTCTACCCTCTCCTATCTCTATCTGTTGGTTCTTCTCTAATCTCTTATTGTGGTCTAGAGCTCTATGCCAGGCAAATACAACTTGGTTATAGTTCAGTCTAGGCTTTTCCCTGCTAGTCACATCTCAGTGAAGGTCAAGTGATCCTTGACCTTAAGGAACTGGGAGTCCAAAGGAACAATGTCTCCCAGTAGTTCTACTGAACTTGGGATACACGGGTAAAGTGATACCCAAAGAGGCCCTATCACAGGGCCAAAATAGACAAGAGTAGTCAGTGTGGGAATTTACAGCTTTTCCACCCCAATGTATTGTTGTATCCCAAGTTCACCATATCAATCTCATAGCAATATATAATTTAAATTTTTTTCTGTCTTGCCACACACCCCTGCGCCTACCGTCTATCATGACTCAGACAGGGATAGGAGCAATAGATATTAATTGTGTAGTTAATGGATTGCAATGTGAAGATCAGAATCTACAATAGTGTTCAGAGCTCTATATCATAATGAACGTTGAAAATACAATAGTAACATATGCTTATATATAGCTCATTACACTGTCACAGAAAACCTATTTTGTGTGGTAGTCTACGGCCAAAAAGCCCCCCAAAAACACAGATAAACTAAATTAATATTAATATATCCACAACAGATTACTATAGGAAGGAGGACTCTGTGACACTTAGACCTTATTTTTTTCAAAACACCATCATGAACAATTGTGACACTTATAAATCTATGAGAATGGCTCTGTCCGGGTGTTCATGTGACCTTGGACACAAGTTGCCTTATCATGATTAGACACTCAAGGTGCTACTAGTGAGGCGAGATGGAATGAAAAATCCAGTGGATTGATGTGCTCCAATTTCTATATCTCAACCACAGGGCAGGCCCCAAGACCCAGATTTCTACCCCTCCAGTTATACCCAAGTGTGTCTTTTTACAGAGGGCTTTGATGTTTTTGGTTCAAGTTTAGCACTTAAGCACCTAAGTTAAGAGCCTAGAGCTGGAGTACTTAGCTTATGGCTATTGAGATACTTGGACCCAAATTTTGAGGTTCTGAGGGGGAAACAAATTGGCTGGTCAGATTGACAAACCAAGTCATCTCTGGCACCAACACCCTATCTCTAGCTCAAAAATTAAATATTATACAATCAAGCATAGAAAAGAAAGACATGTTTTTATGATGGGACAATACAAGAAGGAATCTTGTCAGTATCACACAATCAAACATAAAAAAGACATGTTTTCATGATGGGAAAATACAAAATGGAATGTTTTTGTTACACACACCATGACACTTACATCTTAACCTTCCCCCCAATACTGTGATTATGACACTACACTATTCAATTGTTGCTCCTGTGATACTGTGTTTAAGCATGGTTCACCCATATGATTCCTGCATTTACACCAAGCTTTGTGTCATCTTGACACCTACCACCACCATGTCATCAAGCTTACACCTGCTCTTTACACACACTCTTCTCTGTTAACAATCATTAACTTTGCACACACTCTCTCCAGTGAATGGCAAGGCCACCACTTTTCAACCTCCATTCACCATTCCATCAAATATTTTGAAACATCCCTGCAAAGTGTTGACTCATCTTCACCACCATCCTGGCCTTGCTCTGACACTCATTTTGCTATTTCAGATTCACCCTGCTCTGTGAAGCACAAAACCTTGCCCTCCATATCTATCATCTGTTGTTTGCAACTCTACTTTGTGAAGAAGGAGCTCACCACTCTTGGCTTTCCAATCATCATTATTTCAATCAATACAACCAAAAAATGTCATTTATGGTCCTCTTGTATGGTCAAAAAAACAGTAGAATCCAAAAGACATAATTGTTGCAAAACTGACACCTTTGCACTGTGATCTCATTGTGACATGCTGTATGACTGGTAACCTACCCAGCACACAAAAAGGTATAGATATATGATTCCCTTCTCCCCTTTTTGTATACTCCCACCCAGTTAAAAAAGTCAATTATATGGATAGAATGACAAGTTGATGATGTTCAACAGTAGCTTTACAAAGCCTACTGGAAGGGTGAGACAAGAGTGAAGCAAGATTGATTGAAAGGTACAAATTCCATGTCTCAACAAATGCGGGCAAATAAAAGTGGGCTACTTTACAAAGAAATTTGTTGAATGAAATTTTATTGTTTTCATTTCCTATGTGTGGCAAGCTCACAATGACAGGCTTCATTTGCAAAAGCAGGTGAATCACAATCTCATGTGGAAGAAAGGAACATTTCCACTATCATTTGTCTATGAGGGGCAATCTCCACGGCCCCATTGGGGTTCAAAATAGGATATATTGCTTCAATGCTTGATGGTGATTCAGACATTGGCAACTTATAGGGTAGTAACACTGTCATACATCAGTTTATTCTTTGCTTCAAGGATATAACAATGAACTTTTATCCTGAAATTTGAAATGAGAGTCCTGTTCATTCATTGTATTATTTCTTGATGTAAACTTTCATTGGTTTAAGGAACATGGCAACTTCTTTTTGAATCACAATAAGAGGTACTGCTCTGGATTTAGAGTGTAAGATTGGAATAATGTGTTATGTGATTACTATAAGCCCCACAATATGACAAGCCACCATCACCACTACATATGTATGTCATGTAATAGCACTACATTGCATATCAAGAAATCGGCTGGCTCTTGCCTAAGCTCTGAATGTTTATTGATAGGTATTATGTGTGTAAAGAAAGTTTTGTAACCAAATTTCATTCCTACAGAGCAGTTGTGGTTGAGACTAGAGTGGAGCAACTGTGTAGAAACTGGTTTTAACTTGGGTTTGGGTGTACATACAAGTTTTGTCAAAAGCCTTGCAGTAATTTATCTAGATTTGGTTTGAACTGGTAAAAAACAGGGTTAGGGTTTCATCAGATGTTCAAGTGCTTGAGTTTTGAGTAACTTGCAACTACTATGGCCATGAGGTGGTTGCTTCTTCATAATCACACTTCAACTACCTTTGAAACAGAAAAGGAAAACATCTACACTTGTTAAGAAGCAACCATCACACAGAGAAAGTGGAAGAGTTTTCAGTGTTGAAAGACACCAGTACTCAAAGCCTTGGTGGAAACCAAGCAAACCTCTATGCAGGTCAAAAGAATGAATTAGACTTTGAAACCAGATACACTGGTAGTGATTGTGGTGGTTCCAGGTGTCAATGAGCAAGAGTTATGTTCAAGACATCTTGATATTTCGTCTCTATTTTAAGAATGTGAAATTAGGAAGGTAATAGCTTATGGTTATTATAAATTGATTAAGAACAGAAAACATGTTGTGAAGAAATCTAAGCCTATGTGAGCCTAATATTGCACTGACCATTTGACATAGGGACTGGTTGTCTCTAGTATGACTTTTGTACGTACCTCAGGAAAGTGAAGTGGACATATATAGCAGGTTCATGGTCACTGAATAGGTCTGACTTGGCCTCTCTGTCAGCAGTCAAGTACAGTGACAAATGTAGATATTGTTCATTTCATTTTTATGCTGCATTTCTTACAAGCCCCGCAGCACTTAGTCGTGCCCTCTGCCTCCAGTGACCAGTGAGACAGACAGGTGTCCAGTTCAACACTTACACTCTTGTAAGTTGGGCTGTTCAGTGATCAATTTGAGAATGAATACATGTACAGGTTGGCAATATATGAAAGACAATTCTGGGAAATTCATCAACAGTAAAACCTCAGAAACATTGATTCCATTTTTCCTTTGGTCGTGTCCTGATTGTTCCATTGGATTAGATACACAAAGGGTGATCTGATCCCTGGTACATAATTTAAGAACCTCACTAGGTTTCTCAAGCACATGAACCTTTTGATTTTGTGCACCTTGTGAGATCAAATATGCGGTTCAACATACCACACTGTCAATTCAAACACAATTCCAATTGAATGATGCTGTATATATCAGATCAAAGGGGAGGGCATCTGCAGTTCACCTTGTGTGCCCAAAAAGAACCCTCACTTTCTCTAAACTTTCCAACATCTCATAATGGTTTTTACTAATGTGATCCACAAACTACCAAGTAGATTGTGTCATAACTTAACCAGAAAAAAAATGAAGAAAAGCAAAAATTCGATCAAAAATCATGAATCAAATGCGAAAACAAAAAAGTGATACATATGAAGTTTAATAAGAAAAAATCGGACGAAAAAGAAAATATATAAGACAATAAAAGAAAAAGTGTTTATGTAAGTGTGTAATGAAAACAACCTAGACCAAAGATGCCAGTTACTTCCTGAGCTAGTCCACATAGAAATTAAAATTGGTTGATGGAAAGTGAGAAGTTTTGATTTTAAAAAAGGTAGAATTCAAAGATTACCAAAAAGAAGAAAAAATTATGAAATCTAAAAACTCGAATTTTGAGAGTCAATGGGTTGAAAGAGATTAACTGAGAAAGTAGACGGTAATATATAACATCAGATACGAAAAAGACGTTAGCCACCAGAATCGTGCATATTTCAGTCGCCATGTCGCTAAAGAAAGCATGTGTGAAAAAAGCCAAGAAAAAAGCGTCAGCAGGCCCGCACTGAGGTTCCGAGCCGTAAAACTTGATGGATAGGGTTCAGAGGCTTACATAAAAACACTTAGTACCGTGAGGACATTGTGGCCACCACTTGCATTTAATATGGCGACCATACTGATCATAAGCAGACACTAAAAATAAGTAAATTCGAGAAGCAAATAAGCAAGTCAGTATTAAGCCTTTTTCACATAATTGATTTGAGACACACATCTCTGTTTAGAGAAGTCCTTACTTCGATGCTTCCGTCCCTTTTTCTTGCCCGATCCAGCACTTGGACCTGTAGGAATATTCATATCTCGATTGCCTGACATCCGTGCTGAACCTGCGGCTGCACCCCAACCGTTGTGTTGCCGAGGTGCATTATCATAAGAGTTTGCTCCTTGTGTGATAGTCATGGGAGGTACTCCCTAAATAACCAAATGTGAGGAAAGAATGTCAGGTGACGGCCATAGCTATGAATATATTCTATATTTGTGAAGAGGATTTGTGAGCTTACAGGGGCTGTGTTGACTTGTGTCGAAGCAGCGAGCAAGGCTTGCAAGGAGCCCGGTTGAGACAAAGATGTCAAGAGGGCCAGGTCGATGCCATTTGTGAACGTCAACTGGCCTGGAATCTGAGAGGGTCCGGCAGGTGGTGCTATACCACCATTGAGACGAGCCAGTATATCGCTAACAGCGGAGTCTGGGGCAACAGGTGCGTCCGGTGCCGTGTTATCAGCATGAGCTCGGGCAATCAATCGTGGGATCTCTGGATCGGTGAGCAATTCGCCACCAAGTTTCATTAACTTTGGTACATGACCGCTACCATCTTCAATTCCTCGATCGCACTCAGGGGGTTCGTAGGGTGACTCAGGTATTTGACTCTCATCATAGTATATAACCTCGACCACAGTCTTCTCACGCTCCTCCTGCTTCGCAGCCTCAGGCGATTCCAATGGAGAAGTCTCAAGATTGGCTATAGTCTCAGCTGTCAAGATAACCTCCAAAGGTGTGACCCATTCCATTTCCTCCTCCAAGAACTCTTCCGCGTGATGTAAATACCGACCCTCGACTGCATCCATCTTCCGCGCATCTCCCAATGGATGATGCTGTGAAGATTTGCCGTACCCAGTCAGTATATAATTCTGACAATGGAAGTGATGCGTTGACTGACCTCAAACTCTTCACCCTCATAAACCAATCTCTCAACGATCTTGATTTGACATAGCTTGTCGTCCGACGCAAATGTTACTCGCTTTGATGGTTTACCATTCGCCTTGGCTTTCGGAGGCGCGGAAGACGTCATGTTGACCTCGCCCAAGCCAATGGTAGCATGTTTTTCTCTGAGGGCGGCCATTGCTTCAGCAAACGGATCGCTCTGCGCCGCAGTCGCCTGAGATGGAGCTGGCTCAGGTTTCTTTTTCAAAAATGCCGGTAATTTTTGCCCCTGCCTCCCAAAGAGCCCATCGGGCACTTTGTTGGCCGAGGAAGTGGAGGGTTTTGTGACAGGCTCGACTTTTCGTTTCTTGATAGTGGCTGAAAGGATTAAAATAAACTCACGAGGGTGTCAGCGATAGATTGATGAAGAGTCTAGATTCGTTAAGACTTACCCGGCTCAGGCGAAGGTTCATTTCGCTTTTTGTTAAGAGCAGACGCGTTGCTGGTAGACTTGGCTGTAGAGGCATCCCTGACTGCCGTCCGCCACTGCTGTTCTAATTTTTTGGATAAGGTCTTGACGTCTGGAAAATGGAGAGCAAAACATCTTCAGTGCGGGGATCATAGATATGAAGCAAGGATAATGACTCAACTGTCTGAGAACCTCTGAGCATTCAGTTCTTTGTTGATCCGCAAGACTTGCTTGGCAAAAGTGTGATTTTTTAGGTTGTCCAAGGTGATTGGCATTTTTTCAAGCATCTAATGAGGTACAACTCGTGGGTCAGAGACGCTGAGTGACAAATGTTGAAATATTGCTCTTCCCACCAAATCGTAAAGCGCATCGGGGGGAAGAACTCAAAGAACAGTGAACAACATACCTGGAGTAATGACAGTAGAACCGCATCTCTGTCTTGGAATTCAGCGTCTTGATCATCAGCCACTTTCATCTTCGCCCTTTCGTGAGCGTGAACTGAGCCTTTCAGCCACGATTCCAAGAGGCCAAGCCCTTTGCTTTCCGCAGCCCAAGCGGTGTAGAAGTCTTTGTTTGCGCTGGGTCTGATGGCGGATAAGACCTCAAGTCTTCCTTCCGGTGGAACAGTAGACCAATCACCAGACTGAGGCGTAGGAGATATGCTGTAGACGCTCAGCAGTTTGATCAACTTGTTAGCTGATCTGGTAGGCGTCTTCTGTATGTGATCCAATTCGGCTCTAAGGGTAGATAATCGACTCTTCCATGCTTTGCGATCGTACTGGTCATTCGCTTTCTGCGGGGCAGGTGCGACTACAGGCTCAACTGGTACAGGAGAAGTCGACTTCGCCCCGTTAGTGAGATTGAGGGCAACAGGCGGTGGAGCTAATTTGGTTGCATCAGAAGGGTTTGCGCCTTGCGTATTCTTCTTTGCCGCTGCCGTGTTACTCCGGGTAGTGCGCGGCTGATTCACTAAGGACGCTTTCTGTTCATTGTTGTCCTGGGAGTAAAGTTTACTAGATTGTGGAAGTGTTTCCACAGAGCTAGATACAGCAGGTGGGATTCTGGGCACACTCATATCTAACCCGGGTTGAATATGTTGCATAGTTGAGGCGAGCGGTCGAATCTCACCGTTTAGTGAATTGGGATGTATATGCGACATCGAATCAGGAAATCTAGGTTGATTGGAAGCGTCTGAACCCAAAGGGGAATTGTCGAAGTAGACAAAACCATTGGTAGGGAGTGATTTGACTTGCGGTGAAAGTTGTTGAGGATGTCCATTGAATTGATTGGATTGCATCAGTTGCGCATGTGGAGAAGATTGAAGGTTTGTTGAAGTGGACGATGGCTGAGCTGACAATGCCAGTCGCGCTTGATGATGCTGTAGTAATAGTTGCTGGTCTTGCTGACTGAGCTGATGACGCATAGAGTGCTGTTGTTGATACTGTGGCATTTCTTGTAGCGGAACTTGTTGTTGCTGAAGTACGTCAGGATGTTTCTGGAAGCTAGTCGTATGTTCATTTGAAAAGTTGAGACGGGGTGGTTGTTGAACGTGCATCGAGGCGGACTGCTGGACGCGCTCAAGATAAGACTGTGTTTGGATTTGATTGGGTGCTAACGAGTTGAGAGAATGTGTAGATGCTGAAACCATTGAGGGGCTGCCCATGTGCGCGTCAGCGATAGCCCCAAGCTGACTACTGTAGCCCATCTGTCCCGTGAGGGCTGGAGAGAAATTATGGGAAGAAGCTTGATGAGAGGAGGATAAATCTACAGAAGCGATCCATGACGCTGATGAGCCACTGATAGCCATTATGCAAAAGAGGGATTCACCACGAGTGCTTACCTTGCACCGCTTGCGCATTGTTGGTTGTAGGGCTATGTATACCGTTCCCGTTAACGGACATGCCATGGTTTATGAGCACGCCAGGATGCGACGTAGATTCGGTTCGGTGAGCTGACGAGTTCGGCTGAAAAGCGTCGCCCGCCGTGGATTGAGCATCGTGAGGTGGGCGCGAAGGAGCACTTGCAGGAGGCTGGGTTGAGTTGGGAAGCGCGGACGAGTTCGCTGCCTTGGATTGATGCTGAGCTTGAATCAGTGCTAATCGGCGTTTGATGTAGTTGACCAAAGGCTCAGGATTCGGGGCTGTTTCATCGATAGGGTCGATCTCGAGCTGAGCCCTTAGCCAAGGGATAAAGTTGTGGCGCTGGACAAATTGATGATCCTGTTAAGCGGGAAGGAGGACACATCAGTGAGAACTAGTGGGAGGAAAGTGCATTTATTTCTAGACTCACCCAGGCTGACTTGACATGTCGCCAGATCCTACGTCAAGCAATGATGGATAAGAGAACAAAATAGATACATGTCAGCACGCTCTCAAACTGAAGCCCAGGATTGTGGTGATAACCCGAGCTGATGACTAGTTTCAGATGGAGTCCTGTTGGGTCATTCTCAAGATTCGAAGGAGTGGCAGGCAGGGAGGGGCATATCCCGCATGTGAAAGGTAGGAAGGCTCCCCTGATTATTGGGACTCGGTTGAGCGGTGTACTCAAGGCAAAACATGCCGACAAAGCTGCGATGCAATGTAGGGGAGCGGTAGGCGAAAAAAGATAGCCAAACGACCGAAGGCATAACATGGTGGGAAGGAGATATGTGACGTTCGGAGAAGAGGTGGCGAGGAAATGAAAAGATACTAACGGATCGCCTGCTTCGATGGCAAATGTCTGAGGAGCCTGAGCAGACTGCAACGGAGCGAGTGAGGGTTGGGCCATCATCGGAGGCACCTTTGTTCCAGAGTCTGATGAAACTGGTAGGGACTGTGCTAGATTCGTAGGTCTGCAGCTAGCTCAATGATGATGGATTTGACTTCCGACCAATGAGAATCTTGTAGACTTTTATTTCAAAAAGCAATGGACCAATGATGGTATCTCGGAAACCGAGGGCTAGAACTGTAGCGTAGGGAGCGAAACGACTCCACACCTTTTGCTGTGAAAGGAAGTAAAATGGGGTTACCACATAACCATACCGTCAGCTTTTAGGGTCGACTGCCTTGGATTAGTGCATGTTCTCAATTCTGGTCGTGAGGTTACACCAACCAAGATCCCTGAATGAACTCGGATCAGTCACTTTAAGTATTGATGAGATGATACTAACAGCTAGAAGGTTATTTGATGGGACCCAAGCACAAGTGTACAAGATGTTCTGGCCTGAAGTCGGACGGAGTTTGTCAAGAATTTTTGATGGGTCGTCGTTCAAAAATGTCTTGGAGGCACAAAGTGAACGAGAGTATAGTCTCGTCGGGTGTAAAAGCCGGAGGATGAATGTGGATGAAGACTTGAAGATACGCAAGTCGAACTATTGTGCAAAGAAAGTGTAGGGTTGCATGAAGTCAACAATGATTGAAAGATATCGATCAGTTCACCCAAGAAACGTTCAATATCGTCAATGGTATGTATTGGTGTCGGTCAGCTTAGCAATCAATAGAAGGTCCATGGCCATACCTTGGAGTGGGCTGACTTTCAATCTGTACGCAGTCCCAATCGTATACCGTTTCCGGAGGTGAGAAGTTGGGAAGCCGACCAGTCAGGTTGGGACAGTTCCACTGTCCTTGTGCCTTTATTGTAAAAGGTGTGTTTGAGTATGAACTTTAAAAAATAGAAAGAACACAAAATCTAGTCATGTATATCTAACAATAAGACCCCCTTGCACCAGTATGACACAACAATTCACCAGTCCTCAAACCAATCTGGTAGGCGAGTTCAAGCTCACTTCTCCAAAACGATGATAACGAACGATCTCAGCTATCGCGTATCAGCGTATGAAAGGTTAGACAGGTTATAAAAACTATTGATGCTGGAGTACAAAGGAACGATGGATGGACAGTAGGCGCGATAGACTGTTTGAAATGTAAATTGGTCTCGTGTCCGTATCAAATAGTTTTAACGCTTGACTACTTGAAGAAAGGACAGGAAGGGGGAAGTAGTGATGGTGAAAGGTGATTGAAGTCGATGACGAACGGGAAGATGGTGAAGGTTACTCGAACGATTAGGCTGAATGAGATGGTGAGGTGATGTTAAAAATTCCAACCAAAGATGGTTCAAGTTCACAGTTGATGATGGGGAGAGGTCGGGAATCCAGGGGTTGGATTTGAGCGCTTGGACCTAATTCGATTCTAGGCTATTTCTCAGTATAAGAATACTTCATAAAGTAACCTGACCGTAACTTAAATGTCAAAAGATCGGTCGTGGCAGTTTTGTTACATGTGTGTATGTATCAAAGCACTTAAAAAAATGTGTACATACACAACCCTAAAAGCTTGCTTTTAACTGCCAGTCTGACGCTGCCAGCACCAAGTTGGAAACCGATGACCACCATCGCCATCCTACGTTGTACGTAGTCTTACGGCATGAAACCGAATCCAAAGGGTGATCCTCAAGCTCGGGCTGGAACAATTCTAGAAATGTTTGCAAGAACACGTTTGAGCGTCAAGGACGTTGCAAACACCCGGGACTCGATGCTTCACCGGCAGGTCCGAGTAGGATTGAAAGATGATATCAGGATTTAGAAGGCGTGGACGTCAGCACCGAGCTTTCAGGTTGGGACATGGCAGTACCAATCCAGATGAGGCTCAGATAGCAGCCCTCCTAAATCTTGATAGGCTCTCTGAACCTAGAAGCCTGGAAGGCTGTGCTAGGAATGCTTCTGTCGTTTTGAAAATGACAACTTCCATAAACAAACAAGTCTCATCTTGGAAAAGCTTTGAAAAAGACTCCTCCTCAGCGCTACTTATCAATAAGACTCCTCATTTCATTGCTTCGCATATGTGTGTGGCAGAGATTTACAGCTTATAGTAAGCCATAAGTATTTTATTTGACAAAAACAAGGTCTGTCATGTTGGAACATGATATGATGGCCATATAAGTCCATTTAGTTTTTATTTTTCTTTACGGTCTTTACAACACAACCTTTTCAATTCTTTACCTTAAGGAGCCTGATTGAAAAAAGGAACATGGATATAACCTTTCTTCTTATTAGGATAGGATGAAGGATTGGTTTGAGCAGACGGAGGAGCAGAATTAGATGATTGTGAATCCGCCGGCCATTTTTTTTCTTTTCGTTTTTTTCAAGTTACTGAGTGAATAAAAAGACGCCTTTTTTGCTTATAACGCTGCGAAACGCTGCTTTGGAAAACTACGCTGCGAGCTCCTTTTTTTGCCAAAACTTCGTATTGACCTGGCGCAAGACAAGTATAGTATCCTTGTTCCGTGCATGTAGAACTGTCTTCTTGAGCACATGCAAACTGTTTGCAATTTATCCTTTCAGATGCCCACCTATCTTCACCTTCTTCAAGATTTGTGCACTATTACCAGGATTTTGATTTCAAAAAGGTTTAGGTAAATAAAACGCAGAGAGAAAATGCGAGCAAGCATACAAAGATCTACTTCAATTCGAAACAACCAAATAATTATCCACTGGCACTGCTGAGCTGAACACGTCAGTATAGAAACGGAGACTTTGACTGTGAAAATGGGGTTCTATGACTGAGAGTTTTTAGCCAGGCTGAGTCTCACTATGAGAAAATGATATGAGGAGGTATGATAAATTGACGATGACCTATCAGTCATGGCAACAGTCATACTACATTGCATTAGCTACCACTTTAGATTCTATACCCAAGTTTATCCCAAAACTCAAGCCAATTTGCAAGTGATTTTGGCCAAGTCTACAAGGTGAATTAGTAGAGATCTCATTGAATAACAGGTATATGGAAAGGAAGTGTTTGCTTAAACAAATCATGATGAGCATCAAGATTCAAAATCTAAAATGAAATCCATTCAAGAGAACAAGCATTTTTGCAAACTTTTCAGAATTTAAAGCAGAATGTAAATTTTCACCAGATTTGCGCATACTGCACAACACAGAATTGTTGGTAGATTTTGATAGCATTATTGATAAAATTTCGAAAAACCTCAGAGTCAAATCATCCCCAATGCGCAACACTCTCATCTCTGTAAAATTCAAACTAAAGACATATAAGGGATGCAAGATATTGAGGATCATCACCACACAGACCTGTTCATTTTTAGAGTTTGTGCTCCGTTCATGGCCTAGGATCAATAAGGCCAAGTATCTGTCAGCTGTGTGACTGATGCAAGATTGTCTTCAAATCAGGACGCACACTATGGTACACACGATCCTACGACTATGAGGTATGTGTCTGAACTCGGTCAGACTGTTTTTCAATTTGAATGGGATCAAGATTTCAAAAATTGATCAGTGAGTCTTGGAAAATTATGTTGAAAGAATGACTCACTAGATGCCTTGCCAGGTTCCCAAATTTAATCTACCTGGAGCAAAGGTGAAAGGTAAAGGTTAGCATCGGAAGGTTTTAATTCACAAAGGCAAGTTCGCATACGGATCATCAAATGGAACGCGAATTGTGCGCGTACCTTTAGTGATTGGTATAGAGATGCTCGAACCGATTAAAGAGGACTTCGTATGTGATACTGAGTCATCAGGTCCCTGGTTTCATTGGGAATGGAGCCCAATGTAGAAGAATGAGTCTTGTGGGGTTTTTTTCCATAGGAATTATGATCTCAGGGTAAGTATGACGAAGGGAGAAAAATCTTACCTCATCAGTGTGTTTCCATTTGAGACTCTCGGGAACCAGATGATCAAGGGCCATGTCCATGTCCTTCCTCACACTACACAAGTCCATCATTATGATTAACTAATTAGGCCAAGACTGATGAAGACCATGTAAGAAATCAAGTTCGTAGACTTACTCGGAATCACACTGCTCGAATAAGAGTCAAATTAGTCACCCGAGTCTGGTTTAATTTTTTCCAGAATTCTTCAAGTTAAACAACACCTGACCTACATTTTCATTGATACTCAACGCGGCACTCGTATGTTGGATGAAAAAGTGTGCTACACCAATCTGGTAAAAAGATCGTGTATGAGAATAAGTGTCATTGAGATCTTATGAATTTTTTCAAGAATTGATTACATCGCAGTTTTTTAGACCATCCTTGATGTGTCGACTGATCTCATCTGTGACTGTTGGAAGACGGAAAGACGACAGATTAGATCTTCTACTACAAGGATCGTGTTCTAGAGTTATCAGATTGTCTAACCGAGATGACACCTGGTTTCATAAAATCAGATCCATGAATCCATCAAGAGCCGATATACAAACAGGTCATAGCAGAATGAGATTTTTGGGTTAATAAATATTTAACTTCACTCAACTTGCCCCTTGGCGCGCTGATTCAATGTGAATGTAGTCTAGGGATAACCGTCATGGAGTGATAAGATGGACATGGGGTAAATACCAATCGTCAGCTCAGACGATAAGAATACAAGAAGAAATGATTGATTTCCACTGACTTGATAAGGCATTTTGGTCAATTGGTTGTGTCCTTCGTCTCTCAGAACTGTGATTGAGGAGTCAACAGATTCTCGCTTGAGTCAAGTTCAGAAGGAAGCGCAGCACATGTCAAGATACATACATACTTCGTCCTAGTGCCTTGCTGTACGCGTAATGTGTGTAAGTGATGCTATGATGACACCGATCAATGAAGAATCATCTATAAGCATAGTATGGGATGTGGATATGTTTATATCGCGGTGGTGGATGATCAAATGTGACTTATTTTGATCGGGTTCTTGGCATGAACAAAGCTAAGCTACTTAAGGTTCTGTACACCGCATTTTAGTACATAAGCTTAAACTCAAACACTCAATTTGGCTCTCACTTAACGGTCTGTACACTTCTGTTTACCTTTCAGACTTTAAATCCAACTCATCCATCATCCACTTGCGATCGATCATAACACTTTAATCAGCTTTCATCCACTTCTTCTACAATTTCACTTTAGTACTTATCATCAAAATGGAAGGTATGTCTTTCCTCTTTCTCGCTTTCACTTCTTCCATTGCTTTCTTTCTTTTCTTCCTTCGATCGTCAAATCTTCAAACCGCCTCATCATCTCGGAGGGAGATGCATCCCAGAGCTTCTTGGGTATGAAGGTCATGCGTGAAACCATACTACCTCGCGAGATATCCTACCGATGGTAACCTCACAAATCGTTCCTTTGCATCTGTCGAAGCGATGCGATGTGTGCATGGCATCTCTCTTTGCCTGCTGGAATTTCCAACCACTTCCGCTTGATCCTATCTCTTAACTTGACCATAACCCATCTGTTTCACTCTTGTGACCGGTCAACTCAGCTAACATCCTATCCCTTTCACAGATGAGGTAGCAGCCTTGGTCATTGACAATGGTTCGGGTATGTGCAAAGCTGGCTTGTAAGTCTCTTCGATCGCTTTCCTGGAAGTCTCACAGGTACTAATCTTTTTCTAACCCCAGCGCCGGAGATGATGCTCCCCGTGCTGTTTTCCCATCCATTGTCGGACGTCCCCGTCATCAAGGTGTGATGGTCGGTATGGGTCAAAAAGTATGTCATCTGGCCTTTGTTCATTTATGAAAAGCGTTGACTGATAAACACATACTTTCATTCAATCAAGGACTCCTACGTGGGAGACGAGGCTCAATCCAAAAGAGGTATCTTGACCCTCAAATATCCCATTGAACACGGGATCGTCACCAACTGGGATGACATGGAGAAAATCTGGCATCACACTTTCTACAATGAGCTACGTGTTGCTCCCGAAGAACATCCCGTCTTGTTGACTGAGGCACCTCTTAATCCAAAAGTCAACCGAGAAAAGAGTAAGCAAAAAGTCAAATTGTACATCACATGCAAAAGAGTCCGCCTTGCTAATGACATCATTTGAATTTGTTAATCTCACAGTGACGCAAATCATGTTCGAAACCTTCAACGCACCCGCTTTCTACGTTGCCATCCAAGCCGTACTCTCCTTGTATGCATCTGGTCGTACCACCGGTATTGTCTTGGATTCTGGTGACGGTGTCACGCACACTGTACCCATCTACGAGGGTTACGCGCTTCCCCATGCCATCTTGAGATTGGATCTTGCCGGTCGAGATTTGACCGACTACTTGATCAAGATCTTGATGGAGCGTGGTTACAGTTTCACGACGACTGCCGAAAGAGAAATCGTTCGGGATATCAAGGAGAAGCTTTGCTATGTTGCTCTCGATTTCGAACAGGAAATGCAAACCGCCAGTCAATCCTCCGCGCTCGAGAAGAGCTACGAACTGCCTGACGGACAGGTCATCACCATTGGAAATGAACGGTATGATGATTTGGCTCTAGCTTTGACCGATCATTGGCCGTTCAACTTATGGTATTCAATATATCTCCAGATTCCGAGCTCCCGAGGCCCTCTTCCAACCCTCGCTTTTGGGTCTAGAAGCCTCTGGTATCCACGAGACCACCTACAACTCGATCATGAAATGTGACTTGGATATTCGAAAGGACTTGTACGGTAACGTCGTCATGTCTGGTGGTACCACCATGTACTCCGGCATTTCTGACAGGATGCAAAAGGAGATCACCGCCCTTGCTCCCAGCAGCATGAAGGTGAAGATCGTTGCTCCACCAGAGAGAAAATAGTAAGTTCCAAGTTCCTGAAGTCATCCGGCTTGAGAGATGCTCATGCCTTTGATTTCTCTGCGTTCAGCTCCGTCTGGATCGGTGGTTCCATCTTGGCTTCCCTCTCTACCTTCCAGCAGATGTGGATCTCTAAACAAGAGTATGATGAGGTTAGTTCATTCCAGTTCCGCTCAATCCTTGCCCGTATACTAATGAGATTTCCATGCATGTAGAGCGGACCGTCCATCGTGCACCGTAAATGTTTCTAAGGTCTCGGTTCGATTAGAGGCGTTTGTGAAGTGCTTTTGTAGCTTCCCAATTTATGACTGCTTTTGCCATGTAAAGTTTGAGAACTGTAGAGCAGAAACGTTCACGACATCCATTCTAGCTTTTCTCCCATCAGTAGTTCTTTTTTTGTCCCTTTTGAATGACCTCCACGTGAAATATATTACTTCCTATGCTTTCTTTGTGCCACACAGTCTGATCTTTCATTTGATACGTTGAAAATGAGAAGAAACAAAAGTATAGATTTTCTTTGGTATGGTAGATAGTTACCGCCATCGAAGAGTGGGGCGGTTTTGACGTTACGCGGCTGTGCATCACAATAAATCTGAATGGAATTAAAAACCCGCGCCCTTCCAGCCGTCCATTACGATAGGATCAAGAAGGCGATTGTGACATTTGAACCGAGAGATGAGGAAGGGGTGGACAACAGCGAGCAAAGCAAAAGAGTTGCCCGACAGAAGTGAGATTTGAACTCACGCTCACAAAGTGAAGTAGCTAGTGTAGCATGTCCACCCCACATGGAGAGCGGAACATTCGAAACTACCGCCTTAACCACTCGGCCATCCTGTCTAGCGAGTGCTGAATTCTATGGCGTTTTCAATGCAGATCATGGATTAATTGCTCCTGAGCATCAACTCTTGGCGAGGAAATAAGAAATGTATTCATAAATGAATCTGTGGAACATTTAAATTTCTTGAAAAAGAAATGTGATGTGTGTATGTATCTTAAAGGTTCTGAAGAGTATTACTCAAGTTAACCTTATCCCTATTCTATCTCAATTGTCTCTTTACTTTCATCTTGATTTTCTCCATTCAAGAATTCAAGTTAAGACGAGTTTGTGATATGGAAAAAATGTGAATGGTGGAGTTTGATGAAGTATGAGAGAATCATAAGATTTGGATTAGATCATTGCCTAATTCAGCTGTATCGCACCACTCACCAGATGAATTCTTTAGATTACATGATTTTCATGATATTCTGATTGTATGATCTCAATAAGATCTTGTACATGTCCCTATAGACATCTAGCATATTGGCTTGGGCTCATTCCTTTGAAGTGTTTAAAAATGATGAAATCTTTATTGAATTGATAGTTGCTTTATGAACTGAGATGACATATAACTCTTAGTTGGATCTTTGTTATGGATTCATGTGACGCTCTCATCGATGATTGATAAAGTAGGTTACATTGACAAGTTCTTGCTTTATTGATTACATCAGATGAGACATGAAAAGAAGATTAGGTTAGTTACAAATCTAAATACAACTGATTAAACTAAAGCTCCAGAATTGAAAATGCTATAAGCTCCCTTGAAATGAAGATGTCAGAGGTGGTGATCGAGATGTGGAACGAGAGCCTTTCCAAGACCATCGAATCGGTTTGTTTAGGATGTCTTTTAACTCCCCATTCCATCAACGCCTCAAGAGGTAGACCCTGGAGTAAAAAGGTAAGTCGCAAACAACAATAATACATATTGTTATCCTACAAAGTCCTGAGTGGCCAATATGATTCTGTCCATGACAATAGCCCCATGGATTCAAATGATTTTCAATCAGAAGGATTGTTCGTACCGGTGGGTGTGTCTTGAGCAATAGGAGGAGCGTTGTTATCTGTGGATTGTGCCGCGCCAAATTGGGCGCTGAGCTCTGGAAAGTGTTGGGCCAGTTGTGTTTCCAGCAAGGTGTTGTATGCCTATAATTCAATGGATGGTTTAACTAAATGTAGGTTTCTGATGTTATATGTAGATATGAAGGACGTACATTGAGATTTGATAGAATACCATTAGTGTACATGTTCTCATGCGCGGCTCTCTCCACAAAAGACTTAAGCCATCGATCCGGATTCGTTCCCTGATCGATATGTCTACAAAGTAGAAGATTGAGAGAAAGTCCGAATCAGCACCCAGTATAAGTTAAGTTGATTGATGCCAAGTTTATCGAAAAGCTCGTCAGGCGTACTGTATGACTTCCATCGGGATTGGGATCTCGGGTGTTAAAGACGTGTTGATATCGTATAGTTCGGCCATAATGTTGATAGATTCATTTCTAAGTGTCCAACGCAAAGAGACAATCCTCTTAATTTGGATACTTTTATCGTGCGATTCGATAAAAAAAATCCCCTACATCTTCTTTCCAACCAATCCTCCGGAACCAAATGGCTCTCCCCTACCTGCCCCACCTCCTTCTCGAGCATTTTCTTGAACGTCACTCGTACCTTCAAGACAAGATTCAAAAGGAAGTGTGAGATTCATAAACCTGTAGTAAATTGAATGTTGGAAACCATCTCACATATTCCCACTTCTAGTAGCGTCTGTAGTAGTTGTTCAAGTTTGTCTTCTAATTGAGACCTTTGTTGTTCTTCTGGTGAGATCTTATCGGTCGTAGATCCTACGGTATCTCCATGAAAGCCAGGTGTAGAATGGTTGCCATTTGTTGATGAGATGTTTGAAGGTATCATTTTGGTGGTTCGAACTTCGAAGTCAATTTCTGTGGCGTCGGGGTGAAATTAACACAGCAGTTGATGGATTTGACATGAGCCCCGCCGGAGCTTGCCCGACAGCTCGGGTCAGAGCAAACTCGAGGCTTATTGAGAGCTCAAAGAAATGTGAATTGCTGAACTCATAGCATCAGCAACAGTCCCTGGCGGCTGGCCTAACAAGGCAAGAGTATACAGTCACAATTTACATTTTCAAAAATACAAAAAAAATTATTGTAGCTCCTTTGCCTGTTCCTCTTACCATGTTAGATCTTCATACAATTAGTTCCAATGGTGACCCAAAGGATTCATACTAAGAGCTTCAACCACTCAAACAAATTCCCCGAACACTGAAGAATCAACTTACATTCCTAATGTGCATCCTGATCCAGGGCTCTGTAGAGGCTTTTTTTGACCACTTGTTTGGCATCTTGACTTGAGATTGAATTTGAGGCACAGAATGAGGACCACCAAGAATGCAGTTGAGTGCTTGATTGACGTCATATTTATGGTATCAAGCATACAATAAATTGTGGCATTTAGCAAAACATCTTGTCCTCACAGGACCTACTCAAAAAAGACTGACTCTGCCCGGGCTCGAACCGAGGACAACATGCGTTCACAGATGTTAAGCAGGCGCTCTACCAACTGAGCTACAGTGCCGATGACGCGTTTTCGTGTTTTCAACAGATGATGCTTCAAAGGAAACAGCCTCACTACATACTTTAAAACATTATGGAATTATTTGTGGTTAGACTATGTTACCAACAGTTGATTGTCTGGTCCCACACAGATATCTATCTTACTTTTACTTTTCATCTTCTCAAATGATTCTAGATATTCTAATTTAGCATGTGGGCCTCCTGGAGAAGAAGAGTACTTGTTGCTCAATGGCCTTTTGGTGGTAGAAAAACAATCACAATCAATATCTATTTACACCACTCAAGATCTGTGATTGAAGAAAATCAAGGACACAGTCACTGCAACTTTGCTGAATTTGACACTTATATTGCCCACGGTGTAAGGGAGCAGACCTGAGATCGTAGGACTCTCTGGCTCTTATTGAAAGGCATTTGACCATTGTGTATCAGGATAATGAAATTGTACTGCAGGGTCCATTGTTTAGACTCTCTTTGATTGGACTGTAGTACTTCACATGGATTGAGTTGCAAGAAAATACCTCCACTTTGAAACACAAAGTCTTGTCTATGATTCTGTATATATTATTATACATCTGATTTATCCATGACTCCAATGGGCTCATCACATCTTACATTCTATCAAGATGCTTTAGACTTGTGTTGGGAAAGACTGTCACAGCCTTTGTGCTGGAATTCAAGTCTCTGGTGCTCAAACACCATGTGACTCGCTTTCAAGTGTCCTTAACACATGTCCCATAAATCTTGCAGGGTGCTTTTTGACCTTGCAAGCTTGGTACCCTGGAGAGGGACTTGTGTATTATTGGTTGGTTTTGGTGTAACAACAGGGACCTGAGAAGATCCACTTGGGTAAATTTCCTATACAGCCTCTTAACTTCTGAAGTTGAGACAGTACTCTATTTCTGAGTTGAGCAAGGTGTTCAAATTCTTGAAATGAACAACTTCACTTTTTGAATAAAGCTCAACTCTTGCTCTTGCAAGAGGTTGAGGAGAGTATTTTGGGGCAAATGAAATTCAACAATTGATTAAACCAGCTTAAAATGTTTTTGCTGGATTTAATCTGATTCAAAAACATTGGTCAAGAGGACATTGGGGTCAAGTGAGATAAATTTTATCTTTCCAAAACCCCTGACCAGCCTTGGTCCTTAGAAGGGTATCTTGAATTGCATGTAGTAATTGTCTAGTGGACTGCATCCCTGTACCCAAGAAGGACCAAGTGCATAGAGATTTCAAAATCTCTTTATCTTTTGGTAAAAGCCATGCTACAAATGGGTGAGGGGTTTTGCACAACAAATCAAAACAATTTGGTTTGATTTCAAAAGCAAAGGGGTTATTGCCCATACATAAATTTTCAAATCTCAAAACCTTCATTTATTTCCTGAGAAAGCTGAGAGTGAGATACAAGAGTGTGAATAGAAAGAAATAACAAGACCGGGTACAAGTAGCCCCAGTTGAAATGGGCAAGGGGCTTGATTGAGACAAAGTGGTTGTATTTGCAGTTTCAAAAACCTCTCAGCGGGTAGATTGGGCTTTTGTATCTCTGCTGCGAATTCTCACCCAAGAAATTTGACTTGACACTTAACAACCCCTCCAAATATGCTTGTGGTCTGCCTGACGTCCAACCCAGAAGTCTAGCACCAGGTCAGGCCTGCGGAGCACATGCTTCCTGTCCGCCCACATTCATGGGACTATACCAAGCTTCATATATGGAAAAGGGTCAAGATCACAGATGATAAGTGGTTTTTTTTTGCTGAAAATGAGTTGAAAGGATTGGTTCTCTCCTAGATGATGATCCAGCAAAATCTGCTTATGAAATCAAATATGATGATTAATTTTAGCTCATTTTTTTGCAGGGTGGGATTCAGGATGATGAGAAACTCTGTAAGAAAACATGACTGGTTTTCATATCACTGACTTTAATGTGTAGTTCCTGTTAATATTATCTTGTTCTATTATATCTTAATTTACCGTTGGCATAAGTTTCTTGAGAATGGAAATTGATCAAACTTGTAACTTCCTTTGAGGAGCAAATAGGTCATTCTGAGTATACACAAAGTGACATATCCTAATGCTTCCCTCCCTTAAATCTCTCTTTAACTTATGGGTGAAAGAAGTACAAGAGAAATTGTACTACTTTTGCAAAAAGTATCATACAATAAAAGTTGTATATACCTTATGATCATTGGATTCTTTGAAGTAGAAAAGGTCCTATTTCATGTAAAAAAAGGCAAAGGAAAAAATAGTACACATTTGGCGTGGTTGCAACACTATGTATGGGTTGCTGGAGGTATGTTTTTGGGGGTCCGAGCCCCGTGCGCAGCCAGGACATCCGTCTACTGGTCTATGTGTATATCCAGGCATGTCTATAGTGTGATATGTACCACCCCCTTCGGCAATGTACATGTGACATGTGGGACCCACCAAAAAGTCCCACACATTTTTGGTCCCATGTGCAACCGAGATTTGACATTTGGTAAACCCGCATGTGCCAAAAGTCCCACACCGTTTTTTGCCCATGGCACAAATTGGTCCCATTCTTGACTACACCAAAAAGTTGTATTTTTTTGGTCATATGGGACCTTGACACATCAAGGTGAGTCTTTTGACTTGTAATTTTTTTTCCTCTTCAATCAATCTTCCCCTCTCTAACAATCACTTTTTGTTTCACTTCTCACCAACCTCTACTTGATTTTCTTTGATCAACTTTTCTTTCAATCACATTTGACTTCAAATAAAAAGTTATTCATTTCAACTCAATTCATGATCATTCCAATAATCTGAAATTATCAAATGTATACATTGTTATTGACTATTCTCTCTTGCAATATCATTGTACATTAATATCAACCTAAACGAATCAAACAGTGAGACTGATCTGAAGCTGAGATACAGAATGACGGTGAGAAAGACAAAGAGGAAGAGGAGAATCAAATTATTTGTACCCAATTCACTCATAGATAATAACAAATGATTGAGTCAAAAACTCATTCTTGGAAAGAGTCAGGCAATCATTTCTTTGAATCTCAAGATGATAGCTTAATGAATGATCACAATAGTAAGAATTCACAACTGACCAGCAAGAAAAGAAAGGCTCAGAATTGAGCGTGAGGTCTATTCACTTTAACGTCTCAATCATCTTTTTCTTTAAACTCACCTCTCATCCCTTCCTGAGCTCATCATACCAGTGCCCACAAGTCCAGGAATACCAGAGTCAACCTTCTCCTTGAGTGAAGGAGTTGAGGTAGCGGGATTGGTAGAATTGAAGCTACGTCCACCAGGAATTCTTTCTGGAGCGTGTGCAGCTAAGAATCCGCCTTTGCGAGCAAATACACTGGGACCTTTGGAAGGACCAGCATTGACAGGTGCAGCGGTCAGTGTTACCTTTGCTCTACTTGGAATATGCAGTGTACGAGGATTTAGATCAGAAGTAGCTGATTCTTCATGTTTGTCAGGAGCAAAAGCAGAAGCCGTGCTAGTTGATTTTGAGCCAGTGAGATTGGCAAAAGGGATAGCAAAAGGTTTAGATGTTGAGGATTTAACAGCTGGCTTGCAGATGACAGGCGCAAAATGAAGTGAGGATGACCATGAGGAAGCTGAAGAATGCAGATCACCAGGTTATGGAGAAAGAAGAGACAGAGATCCTGATGAGTATTACAATAATTTGAACCACTGATCAAGTCAAATTGATTTAAAGACTTTGATTCACCTTTCGCTGAATGGCAAAGTTGCGGTAAACTTGTCAACGATTGCATTATGCAAACCTTAGCAAGTTTACTGAATGTCTTTTCATAAGGAAGACATTTGGTTACACACACGGTGAGAAATTTTCTCACCGTGATGCAAAAGTCGCATATGTAACGTTTTGCAACTTTTGTTGCCAAAGGGGGTGTATGGTGGCTGTGGAGCGCCAAATGAGTCAAAACTCAAAAATACAAAAAACCCATATGAAACATCCTTCAAAGGCCCTGTTGAGCCAATCCCAACCCTGAGTCTGTTTGCTCGGACAACACTTTGCCCATCATCACTCTCCATGTGTGCTCAATGACAGCCTACAAGGATCAGAGTTGATCCACAACATTTAGTTCTTCATACAATCTTAATCTACAAAGTGTTTCTTTGAGCTCATCATAGGTAAGATTCTATGGAAGTTGTGCACACATTTTCCCTTTTGAGCAATTGTGGTAGAAAAGCAGGGTTGTGCCAACTGTTTGAAAAACAATTGTATCCAACAAAAAAATCATGATTCCACAGTGTTTAACTCCGTAAGGAATGTAATAGGGCAGTTCAAGTTTGAAGAAGCTTAAAAACATAACTGAGTGTATCAAAAAATGCAGCTTATAAAGATGATTTTTTGGAAAAGTTTGAGAAGGCCCCACCCAAGGAGCACATGTACAGCACATCTTTTTCTGACTTAATCAAATTTTACAGTGCTGAGAGGCCAAAGTGGATAAATTTTTACAACATTTTGGGCAAACTTGAAATGCCCTAATGTTTTGTCTGTGAAAATGGTCTGGATAATACTGGTGATATTGCTTTTCAAAGTCATCAATTAAAAATTCTTTGGTCCAAGGTGACGGGCTCAGCATTGGGATGGGCTCAACAGGGCTTTTGAGGAATGTTTCATATGATTTTTTTGCATATTTAGGTTTTGACTCATTTGGCGCTCCACAGCCTCCGTAGATATGTATTCTCACCTAAGAATTCTTACAAGATGTACACATGAAAGCATTTTCGAAGCCCCTGCTTGCAAGGAAAAAGTGTCTGGCTACAGAGGAACTTTAGTTAAGTTAGCTAATGAATTATAAACTCATAGTTTATATGACCACAACCCACATCATGGTTTAGCACGATTTTTTTTCCGCGTTGCTGATGTGAGATCATAGTGAGATCATCATGACATCATCACACAAGTTGATTCCATCGGAAACTTACATCCTTTTTAGTCAGGGCTCAGAAGAGGACCCTGGAATGCGCCTACAGAGGTTTGTATCGTAAATTCCGACCTTTTTGTAACGAGGTTTTGGGGTACTAAACTCACCTTTCGCAATTGCTACAGGAGCTTCAACGATGCCCAAGAAGCAGGGCATTCGAATGCACCAACTTTTAGACCTATAGCACCAATACTGCCCGAGATATTCAGTTGTAAAGCTCAAAAATAGGCCAAAACTGAACGTCGGAATCAGGCCTCGGAGGCCCAAAATTTTTTTGCGCCTTTGCGTTTTACGCCGAAGTGAGCTAAGCTAAAGAGCTCAGACCAAGCCCTTCTGATAGCCCTTCTCCATGCGCATCTTTTGAGGTGCCTGAGACTGTGGGAGAGTCAGTGATGTGTAGTGTAGAGCCCGAAAACGAAAAATAGGGCTACGTGACAAACCTCTGCAGGCGCATTCCTGGGTCCTCTCAGAAGACAACTCGTAATTGTGGGCTGGGCAGGCATGAGAGTTTTGTCAAGTTAGCATTAATTATACCCGCAAAACTTGAGCAATTCGGCGGGTAATTCGTGGCAAGCTTTTCCGAATCTGCTGTACTTTACTTGGTTATGATAGAGGAAATCATATCAAAATCAGTGAGATGTGATTGAATAACAAAGCAATTCCTAAAGGGAGAAAGTGAAGGAGAAAGATTTTTGTGTAGATGGAGAATTCGATGTGGGTATCATTCGGTGTGGGATGAGCTGTAAATCCAGAGGACGGACATGGTCGAGGGGGAGAATTCTAAAATTCTTTCTTTCTCTTCACTTATCCCTTTCTTCTTCCGTTTCTATTTCATGTGGAGGGAATTCTAAAATCTTCTAATCCTTCTCTGTTTCATATCATCAGACCCGACCGCTCTGATGAACCCAGCATTGTTGAGTTGATCAGTTGGTTTGATTGAAAGCTGATTTTCATTCTTCACTTTCCCCGGTTTCGCCATCTGATGAATATTTCTCGATACATCATCATTTTTGTATCTATCTGATTGATCCAAAAATACTCTGCTCACTTCAAGCTAGTTTGATTTCGTGGACCTCAAGCTCAAAGTGACCTTAAGAGCTAGATTGCCATCAGCATAGTACACTGGATAAGTTCATTGCGACCACATCCTCATCTCACATCGACTCGATTCGGTTATTGTTCAAAATCAAATCTACCTGCGCCAAGTCAGCTTCTAAAGGTACCATCGCACTTAAAAATGAACTTGTGGCACTGATATTCCTAATTTAATGTACCACCACCGTCTTCGATTAAGGGTCATATAATTTCATCGGCGCACGCTTCACATCACCTTACACAGTTTCGATCCACAGCTTCACACCTCGAAGTAGCTTCGAATTAGTTGAGACCGCTTCCATTGTCCGACACTTGGACATTTGATTTGAATAGTTCACTGAATCTTGTGATTCTATGTTTTGAGTCTGTTTTTCGGCGATAAGTCTTTGATCGACCCGAACTGAAGCCTCCAAACCTCTCTGAACGATGAACTGTCGGAGAATATAAATTTATCTACTTTTTATTCAAACACATAGCTCTTCTTCTTTGATCCTTCAAAACACATCCTGCAACGCTTCTTGGGGTCATCATCAACTAAAATTAAACATGTCAAACTATTCCTCGCAAAATTTTCTAAACCAACATCACTACACATCTCAACAGCAACAGCAGCAACAACAACAACAACAACACCAGCAGCAACAGCAACAGCAGCACCAACAACATCATCTCTCGAACTATCCATATCAATCTACTTCCAATCTACCAACACTCTCTCAGCCTTCTTCTCTCTCAACGGCCGTCCCTCATTACGCCCTGACTGACGCGAACCCGCTTCGCCCATGGCCTGCAATACCTTCAACTTCCACTCAACCTACTTTCTCTTCCAATCATATACATCAGCCGGACGATAGCTCGGATGGTGGAGGTCAATTCAGTGAAGACGGTGACTCAGTCGGCCCACTTTTACCATCTGGTGCTCAGAATCTCAACAATCTCAACCCTCCATCCAACTTTTTCACTCCGATCTTCACGTTACCCAAAAAGAAAAAAGACGCCAAAGAAGTCAAACGTAGAAGTAGCAAAGCTTGTATGTCTTTTACCATCAGTCTTCCAGACCCATGGTAACGTGATTTTTACGCCAGATTGTTCTTTCTGAAAAACAAGGTGACAACTGCCGAAAGTCAAAGTGTAAATGCACACGCGCAGCTGATCAAAATGGTGTTATACCTACGTCTGGTCCTTGTCAAAATTGTCTTACCACGGGCGCCGAATGCACTTTCAATGGGGCTTCACGGAAAAGGTTAGTGTAGCAAAAAATGCCAAATGAAGATAAATTTCTGACTTTGACTACACACAGAGGTCCTCCCAAAGGTTATATCGAAGCCATTGAGTCAAGACTTCATCGAATGGAAGCTCTTCTAGGAGGTCTTCTCCAAAATAATGACCCAAGAGCTCAAGCATTGCTATCTGAACTGATTGGTGATAACGAAGTGAGGAACTTGCTCAAAAAGGATCTTCAAGCTGCCGCTGAACAAGGTTTCAATGGCAAGATTCGCAAGTCTTGGAAGTTGCCCGAGTTTCCGGCTATCAGCCCTAACACAGACTCATCCAGAACTGATCTCAACCTCACGGACCCTCAGAAATTACTTTGGGGCGTTAGTCAATTTGATCAGTCCGGTCGCCCCTCATCTCGTTCGGCTCAATCCCGGCCCAAGACACCAGCTGGGGCTCATGCTAGTGGTGACAACCCATCCCCCGACTCTGGTCTTGACTCCGACGTTGATGATCGTGCTAGCCCGGGACCATCGCACCTAAATAAAAATGAAGCCGGTCAGCCTCGGCGCCTTCGCCGTCGGCTTGATTCGAATGCTGACACCAATCCATCTAAGCACAGCTTGGGCATCATCCGGGCTGGTAAGTCTCATCAATTACAGCTTTCATAGGCAACGAAGCTAACTTATTCCAATCCTGCAATCTTCCAAACATGCAGAAGACAATCGACTGGGCTCATCAGCTGACAGCAGTCGAGCTCCACTTGGGTTATCTCTCAAGGATCTAGCGGATGTAGCAGGGCAGATTAGTGCAGACGAAAATGCAGACCTAAGATATCATGGGAAATCATCAGGATTACATCTTCTGTCTAAATCTCAACGCTATAAGGACTTCTTTTGGTACTTCCCTCAACCTGGGCTTTGGCCAGTCGCATCGAACCGAACACCGAAAACCGAATTAGACATCTTGAATCTGATCGATCCTCTAGAAGCATTACCCTCACGAGAGATGATGAATCATCTTCTTGATCTTTATTGGTCCTTCGTACATCCTATCATACCTGTACTTCACAAATCTGAATTTATGTCACAATTTGAGGAAGTATTCAATACCCTAGAAACTAGGGAGAGAGCTAATCCAGGCTTGAACCGTAACCTGAATTGGATTACATCTCTTCAAGAAGTACACAACTCAACTTGTACAGCCGATCTAGACAAATCCTCTCATACCAACAGTCGATCGTCTGGTCCCACACAAATATCTATCTTACTTTTACTTGTCATCTTCTCAACTGCTGCTAGATATTCTGATTTAGCATGTGGGCCTCCTGGAGAAGAAGAGTATTGGACCTCGGGCGATCATTACCTTGAAAAAGCTAAGAAGATACTTGATTACCAATACGCTTGTAGTAAATTGACAAATTGCCAAGCTCTTATCTTATTGGCTTACCGAGAGATCGGCATTGGTGCCATGTCGGATAGCTGGCTGTGAGTAAAACCATTTCCTCCTTTCAAATTCTAAAACCCTCTACTTAGTAACCACAAATATCCCACCATCAACAGATATACTGGAGTGGCAATCCGAATGGCACAAGATATGGGTTTATTCCGAGAGATCGCAAAATGGTATGTGCCGGCTAATCAATTCACATCAGAGGAAAAACAAACTAGGAAACGGGTTTGGTGGGCCTGTGTGATCTTAGATAAGTATGTCAGCACTTATATCGGTCGACCTATGATGATCTTCGAACGTGATTACGATACAGAGTTTGCATCGCAAGATGAAGCGGATGAACATGAACCTTGGGCAGGGTTAAGACCAAATGGGTCAAAGATCATTTTAAACAAAGAGCCCAAGATCAGTGATAGTCAAGCTCAAACCACTGAGGAGAATTTGGCTGATGGCGACCAAATATCTGGACATCAAGATGGACCAATTCGAACTGATATTGAAGATCACACAAGGATGACATGTTCCTCCTCTATCAATCTGGAGCAGTCTAACGCAGATACCCAGACAAATAAGTCAGGAACAATTCCTGGAGAAGTCAAATCACACGCTATCTCATGTTTCAATCGATCAGCATCACTATCAGTCCTCATCAGTCGGATCATCGCAAATATATATGCAGTTCGAACTCGAGTCACCGGGCAATCAAGTGAAACACTCTTAGCACTCCTAGATCAAAATCTTGCACATTGGTACCTCGACTTACCTGAACATTTACATTACAATCCGATTCATAAATCTAATCTTCAAACACCCACACCACATCTCTTAACATTGCATGCTCAGTTTTATACAGCTCTGATCCTCTTACATAGACCATTTATTTCGAAAGGTGATGAAAATGGAGATGAGGAGGGTTCTTATCCGTCTCATAGTATCTGTACGACTGCGGCCAATGCTATATCGAATATCGCAAGGATTTATGATCAGTTGTACGGATTGAGACAAGTTCCAGCTTTTATGGTCTATTACGTCTTCACGGCTTCAATTATACACGTCAGTGAATTATTTTGGGGGCGTATCATCTTGCCTTACGAGATGATTGAGATGAATTACAAAAATTGATATGTTACTAAATCTTTTGGGGATACCTTTTCTGTAGGTTCACAACTCGACATTTGAACGTGGTCCTAAAGTCACTTCCAAGAGGAACTTTTTGAGGTGTATGAATAGTTTAAAGGGGATGGCAGTCAGTCTGCTTTTTTCAAATTTCTCTAACTGATGTTTCACTGAATGCTTCTTTCCTCTGGTGGAGCTAGTCGACTTGGTCAGGAGCAGTACGAGCGTATGAATTATTATTCGGGATGGTGGATTTACAAGATGTTGTTGAAGAAGAAGAAGAAGAAGAATCACTAAAAAGAGAAGAACGAGGTTTGAAACGATCCGCTTCCTCATCAGAACTGAAGGAAGGCGTTTCGGACCCAAGTGTAGGAGTTCAACAACCGCAATCGATGCGAATGATCAGGAGCTCAAGTCGAGTGGTTTCGGGTCATATTCCCCCACCGCTATCCCTCCAATCAGGTTCAGGCGTTGCTAGTAGCTCTGGAATGGTTCAACTGACTCCCTCAAGCGGCCAATTTCCTCAGCCAGGTGCGGTGATGGGGACAGCACCGTCAGCCTCTAATGAATCAGCTGCAGTCAATTCATCTAACAAGAGTAATGTAGCACAACCTCCCCCACCTACATCTGACATGACAAATTTTCATCATCAACTTTCATTAAGAGGTGCATGGGATGGGAATTTCGATCGAACCAATTCTCACCAAGGAAACCCACCACAATCGCAAGGGCTAATGGGACTTGATCATCAAAACTCTTCGTCTTCCACCTCATACGATATATTTGGATTAGTGGGGAGTACCAGTGGAACTGAATCAATGTCAAACAAAGAAGGTTTGAATGATTTGTTATCCAGTTATTTCGGTACAAATCCTGCTACGAAGAACCCAGAAAGTGGTGAAGATGGGGCTGGGCTATACAGTGGTGATAATAGCACATATGGAAATGGACCTACAGGTTCAGAAACGTTTTTTGGTACGAACAATTTTGAAGTTTTCTTTTATTTTTTGGTGGAAAACATTTGAATTGATGTGAAAGTTTTGTTTATGTTTGGATTAGGTTTACCATCTATTGGAAATGATGAATTAAGAGCTGGAACAGAAACAGCTTCTGCAGAATGGGAACAATATTTAGGACATCCACCTACTAGGATGTGAGAAGGTTGTAAATAAATTGAAAGAAAGAAAAAGAGTGAAAAGATATTAGGATATCCATCTGTTTTTTTGTAGATCACAGGTTTGAGAGAATTGTGTCTATATTGTTGTTTTTGGTTATGCATTTTTTAAGTAGGTTGAAGAAAAACTGTGGTTATAGATTTTGTGATTTGAGATTGATAGACCTGTTACCATGAACGAAGAATTTCTATCGTGTCATGATAGGAATCATCTTGATTTTTTCCTGGGATATGGGGTTTGATCAAGCCGAAAAGTTTTCAGAGTTAAGAGCTACTAATAGCAAGATAAACACAAAGCTCTTGATAGCTCTTAAATGTCTTAGGAGCGTATGAGGGGATGTGTTATGTCAGCTTCACAAGCCCCATCATGCTCGTGAAAATGCTATTTTCTACCTTGTTGCAGAAGGAAAAAGTATGTGGCAATCATTTTGAAGACTCCACAACAAGGCCTGATGCATTGTGGGCCTCAGCCACAAATTAGTAATTGTCGTGGTGCGTGTTTTTTGTCTACTCTATGCCCAATTAGGCAAAGCCTTGACATTTTTTCACACTACATTCCTCAATTGTCAACCCAATCAGGCTTGCATTGTGTTGTTCAAGACAGGACCCACAAAAGGAGAGAACTGGATGGACATCTATACAGCCAGGCTCAGTTTAACTTCAGGAGTGAGTTCCTGCTCATTTTTTTCCATCACTCAGTCTCAATTCATCCTGATCTTCTTTCTGCTTCACTTCATTGATACATTATACCATTACCACTTCTGTATTGCACAGGCTCTCCTCAACTCTTCATGTCCCTCTCATACAAATTACCACCAGCCAACACACAATGTCATCCATTGGATCACAGACTCCTGCCCGGCTGATTTGCTCTAGAAATCAGGTCAACCACCCTAGAATGTACTGAGCCACACCTGACTCTCATCAATGTTTGAGAATTGACATTGATCAACCTGCAAAATCACAAACCAAGCGCAAAACAACCCAGCATTGAGGGTGCTCAAGTAATCTTTTGGAGCTGTCAAACAAAAAAGTAATTCTGTCATATTCTGAACAAAAAAAAATCAAAATCCCTTATGGAATCACAGATTATGTTTGTAGTTGTAGTGTTACAAACAAAGGGCTTAGTAACACATAATGGAGCAGCAATAGAACTTGGGCTGGTCTGGTGTGTTAAATTAAGCTTCTAATTGGCACAATAGTGACCAATATCAAATTGCGATATGGTGCTTGGGTGCTACGCTACAAAAATCCTGGGAGACAACACTTCATAGCAGAGTGGATCAACATTGAAGCTATGCATAAAGGTCCTATCCATACACTCTTGAGAAAAACTAACATCAATCTACCCACTACAGATATTCTAGAGATAATATATCCTTACTCAAAACTTCCATGGTTAGAACCACTTTGGATTTTGGAAAATGTAGGATGCAAACAAGAAGAAATCAAAGAGCTTATACCTATAGAAATTGAAGAAGAAAAGGATCAGGGGGCATTGTGTGATGTAAACAGACAGATCATCTCTACCAGACATGAGTAGAAGAACAGCAATTGGAACCAAATGAAGAATGGAAAGCCATGCTCATAGACCACTGGAAGGAATTTCCAATTACAAGACAATTAATTACCTTGATGATAGTACTAGTTCGATTGAGACAAATTAGTGATGCATTTCCTGATAAATTTATATCATTAGCCATCTTTAGTGGCAGTCAGGATGCACTCATCATTTGCCAAACCATCACAGTCCAATCTGCTTGATTGCATAATTAGGGTGGAAGACCCAGGCTATGGAATTTCAAAGGTTATACAAAGTGAGATTAATCCAGACTAGGGCAAAATGCATAACATTATACAAATACATAACTTCATACATTCTCACAGGGTATAGGTTAGGCTTTAAGTCTTAGGGGTCAAGATTTTGACATGATTCTATGCATTCTTTCCCTGTTTTTTGAAAATCTATTCAATTTGCCTTCCAAACCCTGTTTTCATACTTTTGACCTATGCATTTTCATTCTTGACATCATTGTGAAATATACCTAGCTTTTAGCCCACACCAAGTTCAGAAAGTCTTGGGCTATTCAAAAATGGATGATTATACAATTGTGAAAGTTTGATTGTACAACAACCTAATTCATTACCATCCTTGAGACACTACTTATACTCAAATCTTACAGGGCCATACCAACTCATCTTCAAATTTGAATTTACTGAATGTCTGGTCATGAAGGCAATGAATTGAATGAAGAGGTGGTTCAGTCAGAAATAGATTCATCAGGAATTGGATTTCATACCCATACTTCTCTCTAAAAGCTTAGGAGGATTTTGAAAGCACAGAAGAAAATTCTTTTTATCAAAGAGGAGCTATTCTGAGTATTGAACTGTACAGAACAAAGAAGAAAATGTAGAGTTAACACATTGAACTCATTAGAAAAAGGAGAAGGAAGAGTGATTATTTTTTTTTCAACTCAAGTGTGAACCTATCCCACTTGAAGGGATTCTTAAACTCAATGGGAGTCAAAAAGGACAACAGAGCTAAAGGTTGTTTTCCAACTGAAACACTGCTACACTTTTCCTGATCTGTTACAAGAAACACACCAAATAAAGACAAGCATTTAGGAAAGAATTGAAAGAAGATCAAAAAAGATTCAATATGGGAATTCAGCTACAGACCTATTAGAAACACCCAAAGCTTCTATACAAACTAAATCCATAGCATAATGTCATAAAAGTTTTATACAGCGGCTGCCGCTGGTCAATACCGACAGGATGGCCGAGTGGTTAAGGCGGTAGTTTCGAATCCGCTCAATGCGATCGATCAGCTACTTCACTTTGTGAGCGTGAGTTCAAATCTCACTTCTGTCGAAGACCTTCAATTTTTGTACAACAGCTTTTTGAGTTGAATTGGCAAGATGATAAAGGAGATGTGTAGATGAGTTGTACAATGCATTCTAATGGTTGATTTGATACAAGTGACATTTGAAGTGATTATATATAAACTCATCAGATTAATTATAATTCATCTATATCTTTGAGATGATGATATCTATCCAGAGTGTCAGCACTTCAACACAAGAGAAACAAGAAATAAAGATGATTGGAATACAACATATGAGAAGTATCGGATAGGTAAGAGAAGATAAAGGAAAATGAAGAAGAAGTCAAGTGATCGGAAGATCCAGAGTGATGATCTGATCAGATAAAAGTGGATTAGTTGAACCTTCTTCAGGTCTGATCACAAATAATCCCATCACCGCACTTCTAATTTGACGTTCCCAAACTGATTCTAATTCGAATCCACCCACAAACGCTAATCGATCATCACTCAAAACCATTCCAATCGATTCTTCATCTACATATCCTGGTCTATACGCATCTTGAAAGGTTTGAAGTTCAAACAGATTCGAATAATCATTCCATCTTCCTAATTCTCCTTCTATATCTGGTTTTTGCTCATCATCTAGTTGTGAGACCGATGAATCTAATAAACCGGTGAGAGAGGGCATGGTTAATGTAGATTTGGTTGCCAAATCTGATGCCAAAGCTCGGGCAACTGATTTCTTTTGCGCTAGAGCACGTTGCCGTGCGATTAACTTTTCCGCGCTCACATCAGAGTCAGCCTAGATGGTCAAGATCAAATCATTGAATCAGAAGAGAGTTCAAAAAAAAAGATCGATTCAAGCTTTAATGAGTTCAAAGGGAGTGAAGATCGAAAAGAAGAAGCTAACCAAGTTACGAATCGTCTCTTGTTTCAATTCACGTTCTTCCCTCAAAGCTTCTTCCTCTAATCTGATCAATTCAGCTTTTCTTTCCTCACGTTCACGTTTGATAGCTTCCTCTTGACGTTTGTTTAATTCGACTTGTCTGGCTTCATGGACTGCGTTTTGAGCAATCAAATCTTCATTTTCGATTTGATATTTTTTGATCTTTGCTTCTGTTTCTAATACATCTACTCCATTGATTAAATTAAAAGCTATTTGAATCGAATCAATTCAAACAATCCGAAAAAAGTAAAAGTCAATTCAAGTTTGTAAATGAAGAAAGAGAGATGGAAAGAAAGAAAGAAAAAGGATGAGAACTCAACTAATCTCTTCAACTTCTTCTAAATAATTATTAAAATGATCCAAACTTTTAAAATCTTCCAAACGTTTATTAAACAATTTATGAATTCGTTTTCGAATTAGAATCTCTTTTTCAACTTTTAAATTTTCAAACGTTTGAGGTGAAAAATTGGATTTTCTTAAAATTAAACCACAAATTGGACATGGTTCAGGTCCTAATGAAAAGATTCGATCTATACATGATTCACACCTTTTTTTTTGTTGATGATGAATTCCAAAAAAAAGAAAACAAAAGAAAAGGTTTGATTAGAATCAATTCATCTCAATCCTTTTTCTTTCTTTCTTTCTTTTCTTTCTTTCTGAGTTCTATCCTTTTGTTTTTTTTCTTTTTTTTAACAAATGCTTACATTTTATGATAACATTTTGAAACTAATAAACGTAAATCTGGATTAAGATATCTATCAGATTTACAAATTGGACAAACATCTGTTTCTGACTGAAAACCAAATATAAAATAAATCATAAAGCTTTAGACTACTATCTAGAATTTTAATTCATGAATCTGATTTGATTTGATCTGATAAAGAGAAAGAGAAACTTACAAAGAATTCTACAGTTCTACCAGATTGATCACGTTTCAAGTTACTTGGTCCGACGACTGATTTGTTTGAAGATGAGCCTATGAGTGAGTTTGGATCAAGATGATTTGATGATGATGAGCTTCCTCGATTTGAATGTTCATTGAGATGAGATTGATTGATGAGATGATGATGATGATGATGATTGGCTTTGGTGTTCACTGGTTTCCTTGATCCCATTGGACTTTCAATTTTAATTTTAATTTTAATTCGACGCGTTCTTTAGTCATCCATTTGGCTTATTCAATCCATTTGGCATCCATAAGCCTTCGATTGATATGCCACATTTCACAGCTTCTTCAGATGTCAGGCACTCCAATCTGTCACACTTTACATACACTACTACTACTACTACTCTTCAACTCCGCTTCTTTTTCGAATCCCGCAGAAAACTTTAAGCTTCACTCAAGTTTTCAAAATGTCTTCATCATCTCCACTCGTAGGTTAGTCCTAGCAGTTCTCACTTTTAAATAATCTATCAGTTCATCCCACACATTCACTCATCATATCTCAACCATCAAATCCTAGGTGTGATTGGCGGTTCAGGTCTTTACAAACTAGACGGTCTTACTTCCATCGAAACCTTGAACATCGATACCCCATGGGGTTCAACCTCCTCACCCATCACTTTAGCCAAACTACCAACCGGACAAGTGATTGCTTTCTTAGCACGACACGGTCTATCTCATCACCTCTCACCATCCGAAGTCCCATCTCGTGCCAACATAGCTGCTTTAAAACATCTCGGTTGTCGTGCAATCATTGCCTTTTCAGCCGTAGGTAGTTTAAGAGAAGAAATCTCACCTAAAGATATCGTGATCCCACATCAAATCATAGATCGAACCAAATCCATCAGACCTTCTACCTTTTTTTCAAATTTAGGTGTCGTGGCTCATGCGATGTTTGGTGAACCATTTGATTTAGAACTGATGGAGATTTTAACCAAGTCGATCAAACGAGAAATTCAAAGTTTCGAACCTGATTTGAGAGTTAGATTACATGAAAAGAAAGTCGTAGTTTGTATGGAAGGTCCTGCTTTTTCGACTCGTGCTGAGAGTCTTATGTATCGTCAATTAGGTGGTGATATTATTAATATGTCAGTTTTACCTGAAGCCAAATTGGCTCGTGAAGCTGAATTAAGGTTCGTTCGGCCGTGCGGATCTCAAATCAAGTGTTTTCATCTTCAATCTTAAACAAAACTCACTAAAGTTGATCTTGAATCTTTCTCATGAATGATTTGATGATAGTTATGCCTTGATTGCTCAAATCACGGATTATGATGCATGGAGAGGATCAGAAGAACCGGTAACAGTCTCAGAAGTGATGGAAACCATTCAATCAAACGTCTTGGTCTCCAATCGATTAACCTTAAAAGTCTTAAGTGATCTTCATCTCGCCTTAGAATCAAATCAACTTCAAACCTGTAAAGGTTCCATGGAATTCGGGGTGATGACCAAGAAAGAATCGATTAGTGAAGAAGCCAAGAAGACTTTAAGTTTTATCTTACCTTACTTTTCTTGATGGATTTCTTGGGTTCAGTTTTTCTTTTTTTTTTTACTTGGAATGTGAAATGTGGAATCGGATCTTCATCTTAAAATCAAGTGTAGAATCTTTAGAATGCTTTGAATGCTTTAGTCAAAAATCTAAACCTGTTTTCACATCCATCTCATCTCTTGCCATAAAGATTTTCACCCCCTCCTCGAAGTGATGTGCATCAAGGAAGTTGATTATATGTGAAGACCAAGATAGGTTTATAGCTTTGTAGACTGATGACCACAATAATGTAAGCAGTCTCGAGGTCCAAGGCGAATATGGGATCCAAATCTTCATTTTGGATAGGCGTTGTTTACCAAGCTTTATGCATTCAAAGATTATGTATTGTAGCTTTAGATGTGTTGCTGGTTTGTGACTGATAGTCATGAGGCTTATCTAAATACTTCATGGACTGTGACATCCAGTTGACAATTGCGAATACCAAGATCACTTTTGCTCATCTCAACAGCCTACACAGAGTATGTACCCAACAATCTCGGCAAGATTGGGTGGGTCTGCCTCATAGAATCAATCACTCCTTTGCTTTCATCACTACTCTCAATTGACACTCAGTTCACCCCTCAAAAGTAAACCAATTCCCACTTTATTCACATTTTCAAAGCATTCGATAGTCTGTGACAAGCTCAATGGGACATCACTATCCAACAAGAAAAGATGAAATGAATCTTAACAGACACTCTAAAAACCGACTGCACAAAAATCCAATGAGACTGAGAAAAGAATGACCGTTGGCTACACAAATCCGTCAGGAGAATTCATTCGCCTTTTTATCATCATCATCATCATCATGTATATTATGAAAGCTCAAGATGAGTTTCAGAGATTTTATAGTTGCTCATCCAAACAGTCTTATAAAAATCAGACCGATGTAGCCTCTAGAACAGAAAAAACGTAAAACGTAACCCAGAAGAAAGCACATAGAGTAGAGACACGCGTGAAGCGGACACGATTTTAGGGGGTCAATAAACAGCTCTGATGCCTTACGATTAAGGTTTCAAACCGCATGATGACCATATGACTGAGAAAAGAAAAACAGGAAGAAAAGATGGTATAGAGGTATTGAAGAGAAAATACCCACACTTTTCTTACTTTAGAATTTTTTCTTCGTTCCAGCTGGTTCAACCATAGCACCTGTAACTTTGGCACGAGCACCCCATCCACTATCACCTCCACCACGACCTCCTCCACGACCTCCTCCTCGTCCACCACCGAATCCTCCACCTCGTCCGCCTCCTCGCCCACCGCCGAATCCTCGACCACCGCGGTCACCTCCGCGTCCACCACCAAACCCACGACCTCCACCTCTGCCCCCGCCGCGACCACCACGGTCACCACCTTGTGTTCGAGGCTGGCTGTAATCTAGTCGAACCTGACGTTGATCAATGTAGATACCGTTACCACGGCCTTCGTTCACAGCCGCTGTAGCAGCTTCTTGAGTGGCAAATTCAACGTAACCAAAACCCTTGATTCGTTCAGTCTCTGGATCGGTAGGTAATCGTACTGAATTGATATCTCCATACTCAGAGAATGCCTCATAGACTGAGTCTTGCGTGGCACTGAAAGGTAAATTGCCAACAAAGAGAGTAGTCGTAGGTGCTGAAAGTTCTTCTGAGCCAAAGTTACGTTTTTCTTGAGGAGGCCTTTCTACCTTAGGTACTGAAAGGTCAAGGTTGATGGTACGACCATCAATTTCAGTTCCGGACATTTCTTCTAATGCCTTCTGTGCTTCTTCAGCAGTAGCAAAATCTACATAACCAAAACTGAACAAATACACACGTGAGATCAATGCCGTCCTAAATCGTGACTATTTATGTCGGTCAACTATAAAGCAAACGTACCCTTTACTCCTCTGAGTGTTTCGATCAGTGATGACCCGAGCAGAAACCACAGTTCCACATTTCTCAAATTCTTTCTTTAACCAATCATCATCCACATTCCATGAGAGACCTCCAACAAAGAGATTCTTCACTTCACTGGTCGATTCACTGGTCTTGGCTTTTTTGGCAGACCCATCATCGGTCTCGCCTTTACGTTTGTTCTTTCCGTTTTGGGCTACCGGTGTTTCAGGCTTTGAGTTCGACATTTCGGTATCCGATTCTGACTCGCTTTCAGAATCTGATTCAGATCCTGATGAAGAGTCGTCCTGTGAAGGGCGCAAATGTGGGTAAAATGTAGTGAGCATGGGATCAGTCCTCGGGAAGGAAAAGAAATAATCACTTTGGTGGCAACAGCAGGTGCAGCGGCTGTCTTGGCCGGTGGGGCTTCGTCCTACGTTCAAAGCAGAGGGCGGGATAGAAAAAGCCGTGAGTAAGTCATACTTTGGTGAACGTATGGGGAATGCACGTACAGATTCATCACTATCATCACTATCCTCACTATCCTCACTCGAGGAGTCATCTTTTGTGGCAGTCTTGGAGGCAGAAGCACCGTTTGTCTTACTTGGTGCAGGCTAAATGAATGATGATTGGAAGATTGTTGCATCAATACATCGGGATCTTCTAGTCGAAACAATAACAAAAACGGACCTTTGCATCCTCTTCTTCACTGGAGTCGGAGTCATCGGACTCTTCAGATGATTCAGCAGCGGGCTTGGCTGAAGCCTTGGTCTTATTACCATTCAGTGCTGCAGGCGCGGGCTGTAGGGAGTGACGAAAGGGGAGATATGAGCGACAATGATAAGATAGTGAGGTGTATGAGAGAAAACACAAACCTTGGCAGGGGGAACTTCTTCGGAATCATCATCACTGTCATCTGAGTCGCTTTCGGAATCAGATGATTTTGCGGCCTTGACAGGTTTGACAGTTGAAGCCTTTGACTTTTCTTCTGGTTCACTCGAGTCGGAATCATCACTATCTGAATCGGATTCGGAGACAGGCTTCTTGGTGGGTTTCGCTTTGGCTCCGTTAGTAGGTTTGCTTGACTTTGACTTTTTGGCACCGGATTCAGAGAGAGCAGCAGGCTTAGAAGGTGAAGCAGATTTAGGCTTCAGTGGCGCTCCGGATTGTTTCTTTTCTTTAACAGCTTCCTTTTTGGATGGTGTGTTTTCTTTGGTGGCCTCCTTAGATTTTGATTTTGATTTCTTTTCAAGTTTTTCTTTCTTCTCCTTGATGGGTGTAGGAACTGACTTTGGAGCTGAAGGTTTGACTTTTGAAGAGGGTTGGGAGGATGAAGTGGGCTTCTTGTCGACCGCAACAGATTTTGATTTAGAACCCATGATAGACTATGAGTTGTAGGGATGAATCGATAGAAGATCAGATTCTAACGTCACAGAGAAGACGATCAAGATAATGAGATAAGTGTTAAGGTGAAGCGGGGTTTAAAGAGATGAGAAATGGAGAGGATGAGTTGAGAGTGAATGGGAAGATAGGATGAGTTGGAATTGAAAGTTTTTGGAAATTTCCAACTTCACTTGATTACCCTTCAAACCCAAGTTTGATTCTCGAGAGGCTAACCTGTGGTAGATACTGTACTTTAGGATACATGCGCTACAAAACCACCTCCAAAGCGTCAATTACACATTGTATTTGATGTGTAACAGTCCATACATTTCACATCAATATCACTCTCAAATGGGTCTCATGCTGCGTATCATTGACATCACATAGCGCTGCGTCTTTTGGTCAACACTCTTGATGCTGTTTTCACTTTTCTTGGTGACAGAAGCTGAAGCCCATCAACCAAACATTTCTAAAGTTGTAGACTGAAAGATCCCAGTCCATCAAACAGTCTTTCTATCAAACAATACACACAAGCTTCCTCATTCGGGACTTGAATCGAATCGAATGTCTGCCAGTTTTCCATTTTTGATTCATTGCATTCCACCCAGTCAAGATATTTCAGAATCACGCCCATATTTCAATTTGTTTTTTCTTGAGGTTTTTTTCAATCAATTCTGTTGTATCAGGTTGGCCTCGATGATATGAGCCACATCAACAGGTCAGAACATCAATCAAGAAAGAATATAAAAATCTATGAAAAGTTTCATGTGATCATCAAAACCCTCAAGATTCTGAGAGTTGTGAATACAATGAGCTATGGTGATGAAGGTATCTTTCATGACTAGGAACAAAGTTTAAAGGCCCCTTGAGGTTCTCAATTTGTTTTGTAGGTCCAATGTGAGATATCTTGAGGCTAGAGATCACTCGCACCTCGTTTCTTCGAACAATTTCATCACTCGAGACTTGAGAAATGAGAAATGAAAAGGCATGATATAGAGACCCTCTACAAATATCCTCAATGTCATCATTTCTGCAGTCAGAACTATCAGTCAGCACTATTGAGAATTGGACAGGATGAGGAAGGAAGTGAGTTTTGCATGAGCAACAGATCGTCTGATGTAAGTTCAGTGATCTCAAACTTTTAAAATAATGCCGAGACCCGACCCGGTTTGATGTTCTCGTATGCGATCGAGATGATGCCCTTCAGTGACGAGGTCTGAGTTGTTCATTGATCGATTGCTTGCTTCTACTATCCAACATCTCATCATACTCTACGTATCAGTTCCACAAATCGAAATCCATCACCATGCCAGGAAGATTAAATCACAAAGTGGCAGTGATCACCGGTGGAGGAAGTGGAATCGGAATGGAAACCTCAATCCTCTTCGCCTCAGAAGGTTGTTTTGTCTTTGTAGCTGATATTAATTTAGAATCAGCCGAAAGAACGGTGAAGAAAATCCAAGATTTAAATTCATCTTCTTCAAATTCGATGGCGATGGCGATCAAATGTGATGTTGGAAAAGAAGAAGATGTAAAAAAGATGGTGGAGATGGCTGTTTTGAAAGCTGGTAGGATTGATATCATGTTTAATAAGTAAGTATCTTTCTCTTTCAAAGACTTTTTTCTACTTACAGTCAAATATCTATTTGATCATTCAATTGAATTCATCCAATTTTAGTGCTGGAATTATGCATCCAGATGATTCAGATGCGATTCAAACTGATGAAAAGATATGGGATTTAACCATGCAAATCAATTGTAAAGGTGTTTGGTGGGGTTGTAAATATGCAATTCAAGCTATGTTAAAGAATCCGATTGATGAATCAAAGGGTTTAAAGATCGGTGGAAGTATAATCAATACTGCAAGTTTCGTTGCTAAGTTAGGTGCTGCTACTCCACAGTTAGCTTGTCCGTCACTTTTTCAACCTCTTCTTCTCGTAATCTAGTTGATCATTGAAATTACTTGATTGAATTTCCGATCTTTAACAGATACGGCTAGCAAAGGTGCAGTTCTGGCTATGACCCGGGAACTTGCCATGGTTCATGCTCGGGATGGTATTAGGCTCAACGCACTTTGCCCGTGAGTAAACTCATTCGGAATTTGAGCTTCAAACACTCATCCATTACGTCTTACTGCGTTTGATTCGATAGTGGCCCATTACGTACACGTAAGTATCTTTACTCATTCTTCTTCACTAATTGAACAGAATTATAAACTCTTACTTTTATGATTCTACAACGCTTAGCTTTGTTAATGGACTTTCTCAATACTGATGAGAAACGCGAGAGAAGGGTAGTCCATTTACCGATGGGTCGTTTCGGAGAGGCTGTTGAACAAGCCAAAGGAGTTTTATTTCTTGCCAGTGATGATAGTAGTTATATCACTGGAACCGATTTCCTTATTGATGGTGGAGCACATGCTTGTTATGTTGTGAGTTGGATCTTTGGAAATCTCAAAGCTTCCAGGGGGATCGAAATTGATCATTCGACTCCAAATTATTTTTGTAGACTCCTCTTGGTGAGCCTGCACTTGAACCACCAAAAAGCTTGGCCACATAAAAGCATTGTAACCAATTAATAGGTAATCCGTGTACCTATGGTCTTATTTTCTTATATAACTGCACACATGTATTATTACGGCCTAGACGAACACAAATCACGTCTTGTTGATTCATCCCTACGACCTAATTTCAATTGAATGATCCTACACAATACTTGATTGTGCGATAGAAATCTCAGTCTGTTCTCACCTTATTGAAATCTAAGAGCTATTGAATTATCAAACAAGACTGAGCAGCGTGCTCGGCCAGGCTCGGAGAGAGACTCTGCTTCAGGATGATAAAATGATGACATTCATGAAGATCACGAACAAGCAGGGATCGAAGTTTGAAATCCAGTTGCGGGTGCAATTTGTTTTCCATTGGTGCCCCAATTTCGATCATCATATATGACTTCATTTATCAAAGTGCGTCATACATACAATTACACCATTGAATCGACCACCACATGCCTACCTTCCGGTAAGAGCCCGATTGGTGCCCCAATATGTTGTATTGGTTATAGAGGTCATAATTTGTGAAAATGCGTCATAAATCAAATACAATCAAATTATTATCTTGCGTCTGTTTTTCGACGGGTCGGAAGAGTCTTTCTCTTTGATGGGATAGGTGAATAATGTATATTACAAATTTGAAATTGAATATGAGCTTCAGCTGAAGCGTGTTTGAGCGTGTGGACAGTGCTATTAATAATTGGAATAGGTACTCATACATACATACATATGAGACTTTAAAAAGAGGTAGATCAAATATCCGAGACAAGGTTCGAAGGAAAAATTCACCGGGGTTTTATGCCCCATATGATTACTGAAATCGTCATAAATGTGGACTACTTGAATATCTTGGCACTCAAATTTCAAGCAGCGGGTTGCCGCTTCACTGCCTCAAACAAACTGTGACCGAGCTGAGGCCATTAATGGGGACCGGCGCACTACGTCAGACTCAGAATCCAGATGATAGCATGCCTTATTAGTCACTGTGAGGAGAGGATTGGACTATAAAAGCAGAACCTCAAGGCTCATTTACCTTGCTCCTCACTCCTCATCCATTCCATTCATTGATATATCACTACCAAAAGCTTTATCGAACCGTTTTAGATCTACAATCTTTTACTACGAACTTTTTCTTAAATTTTCATCATGCACTTCACACTTCCGTCCTTAGCTTTGTTGAGTGTCTTCCAGGCTGTGGTGGCTTTACCTACTTCCTCTTCTGTTCTTGATACCTCTGCAGGTTTGAATCGTCGACAATCAGGCGATCAGACTGTTGGTGCTCCAGATGACAATATCAAGGCAAAGTGTTTTGGTGGTATGGGAGGAATGGGAGGAATGGGAGGAATTGGGGGAGCTGGACTCGGCGGACCTGGTATCTGGGGACCAGGCGGAATGCCATTCAGTCAGAATATGTTTAACGGTCTTATGGCTCAAAATGGCCTGGGCAATGTTTGTTCGCCTTTCATGGGCAATGGTTTCCAATGGGGTCAATGTAATGCCATTAGCCAATGCCCCGGTGCCTGTCAAACGTTTAACAATGTCTTCCTGCCTCAATTTGCTGGTGGGCTTGGGGGTGGAATCGGCGGTGGGCTCCCGGGTGGGATCGGCGGTGGGCTCCCCGGTGGGATCGGCGGTGGAATCGGCGGTGGGCTCCCCGGTGGAATCGGCGGTGGGCTCCCCGGTGGAATCGGCGGTGGGCTCCCCGGTGGAATCGGCGGTGGAATCGGCGGTGGACGATCCATCTTTGGCTTAAATGACCAACAGATGAAATCAGTGAGTCTTTCATTCCACACTGTCCTGATTTTTCTTGACAATTCTCCAATCCTAACCTCTCTTCCTTCTGTCTTCTTTCCCATTGTAGGACACTAAAGCTGTTTGAGTGAGCTTTCAAAATCGTATCATAACTTTGCATGGACTTTTATGATGGTTTGTCCTCCATTTTTTAATAATCTTACACCTCACCATTATACTCATCTTTACCCTTTGATCGCTATCATTCAACATTTTAGAATCTCGCGTTTATGTGATAAACACGAATCATCTTGATGTATTTTGCCGAGCTACCCTAGACGGGGACTTTCTCTTTCTGTTGTTTTCTATGCGCTGTCCTCCCATGATGTGCTTGTGCTCCTTGCCTAAGTCACATTTTGTCCGACATGCCTTTCCTTCCGCAATCTCTCACTTGTGCTCCTTGTATTTTGTTGTGACATCCTTTGGCTTTAAAACTAGTTGGAAAACATCTTACACTCAAGGGCTTTGAAACCATCATGCCTTCGTGCGTCCCCCAAGAGCATATACCTGAGTTGTGACATCTTTGGTAGAATATATCGTCACCAAGTCTTCGATCAGTGTGATGCAAACTTTAATGTTTCTTCACTATCACGGGTATTTGAATGCTTCAAGATCAAATGAACATTATCAATATGGTCTAGCTAGGGCAGATGTCGCCTAAGTTGACATTGACTTGCGATAATCCTTAGTAGTATAGCCGGGTGAGGAAATCGTGAACTCGTGAACTCCAACGATTGTTGATCATGTCACACTACCAATTCCCTTGAAGAAAACAAATCCCCAGAGTCTGCCTCTGAAGTACCCCACATAGTTCATAAATTCAGTTTCTGAAGGTTTACTTCTCCCATACAATAACAAAAAATTGTGAAGATGGTGCACCTATTTTCTTATTTCTTCATGATGTAAGGAGTATATAATGCAGTTGATAAATAATGAATATCTTGTATTGTTAACAATATGCACAAAATATGACGTAAGAAATATGATATAAGAAACATGAAGTGGTACAAGCAGTAAGTCTTTCTTTAATGGTCTTGAAGTCCTCATGTAGATAATTTGGAAAAAGTGATTGAATGCTTTGAAATCCCTACATATGTCAGCCTGTAAATTAAGAATGGCCAATCAATTAGCTTCTTCCAAACTTGAATCATGACTCCCACATGAAGCTTATAGATAGCCCATTCGGAATCACATCAGATTGGGAGACCTGCCACTTCCCGACACAATTTTGTCAATGAGGTGATTTTTGTGCGTTTTTCTTGTAGAACTAAAAGTGGGTGATGCAATGAACATCAATCATTTTTCAGAATCAGTAAACATTGTCAAATATTTAAGTTGCATAAGCATATTGTGTTACCAATAGCCTCGTGATATCAAGGTGGTTGGAGAATTATCACTGACGTGGTGAGGTAAGGTCGCAAACAGGCAAGTTGAAATAACAGTCACTAGGCTTTCCAATATCTGCGAGTGATGATAAAGTACTGTGAATGAAATTGTATTGTCAGTGATTCAAGGTAGGAATAATTGGGACGAGAGAAAGCTAGTTAACTTACTGGTTGTTTGAAAGGCAAACATCATATTCAAATACTCCGTGCGTCTTCTGACATTTCCAAGCGGAGGTGGTAAGAAACTCAGGGCTGTATCCATACTTGGACTCCACAAGAGACGCATGGTAAATTGTGAGATCAAGCCCATCTCCATCCTTTTCTGCTCTCACAATGTTCATCATGCTTTGTACAAAGTTAAATTCATCAGAGCCAATCTCAAATGAAAACGCCGCTTCTACTGCAATGGGGCTTACATTCCGTCTTCACCGCAATATGATATTCGTTCCGGATCTTTGAATGCACCGTTGGGGCCCTCCTGTGTGCATGGGTCCTATAAATAAAAATGGAAGGTCAGGAAAGTCATGTAGTGTATGACATTCTTAGCTTCAATGAACAGGGTGAACGTACGCTACCCCTGGTAATAAAGGCATTCTGATCCGGTTCCCAAAGATGAATGGGTTTTCTAATCAGTCCGGCGTATTGAATCTCAACTTCAAATATGCATTCGATTAATTGTATTTACCTGAACTCTCCAAAACTTTGCCAAAGCCTTCAATTTCAATGCGAGTTCGAGCTCAGTCTGAAGTCGACTTTGAAAGTTGGAAGGTATCTCATCCAAAAAACCACCATCACGATTGATGCCAGCTAAGCCAGCTCGTGAGTTGATTGGAGCATCTATTACTGCTTGTGTCAAGTTGGCAATAGTTGATTGAACTCCATGTTGAGCAGTGGCCAACATCCAACCAATCACAGAAGCCTAATTCGTAAACATATATAGTTAGACGTCAATTTGGTTTTGAATAGTCATACCCAAAGCCATATCAGCGCGAACTGACACGTGTGAACCGATCTTCTCCATTTCCTATCAAGATGACTGATTCCACAAATGCTGCTGAGGCCAATATATACATGGAACCGACCATAGAGATCCAAGCGATCTCTCCCCAAGACGAAAACATTGTACTCTCGATCGGAGCAACAGCACTCCACATACATCCCGGAAAGGAGCTGACCCAAGTTGTGGCTAGACCTATGTAGCTGGCCTGATGAAAGATTTTAGCTAGGTACACCAAAAATCAAACTTGTCAACACTCAACTGTGTGCTTATAAACAAGTGTTGGATCTTTCTCAAAATCAATCAACTATCATGGAACCACAGTATCAGAAGAGTCGAAGGATTAGTATCAATGTATAAGATACATATGATACCTTGAGAAGCTTACCATTGCAGGCGCGACACCTTCCGAGATTATTATAACCCCCATAGATTAAGTAGCATCGATATGATTCTGCATCAATTAAAGTGAAAGTCTATCATCAGGAAAGGGGTTTTACACACCAGACATGACGGAGAATCTAAATCGAGTCACAAGCATAGTTCGTCCCGTAGCGAAAGACATCAAAGCATAGAGCACACACACACAACAGAAGAGACGTCAGTTTTCTGGGCGGCTGTTGCTGTTGCGTTTTCTGAGATTTAGGTCAGCTTACGCATATCCAGCAGAGTCATATAGGCTGTTTACAAAAGCGTTCCAATTTTGAGCAGCTACTAGTGCATACCAGTCCTTCCCTTTCACCGAATCACACAGCTATTTACGAGATGAAGAAGGAGTGCGATGGATTGGATCATTTCCACAAGGTTGCTCATCAGCAAAAGCTTTTGAATCCACAGAAACCAATGACGCTCTCTGCTAACCTGGCCAGGGTTAGGATGCTCTCCAATCCCCGGGACAAAATCTGTTGCCCCAACATTGCTGGCGTATTGCTGTGGGATATAACTTGATTTGAGAATCGGAGGTCGTGCAAGAGACATAGGCTTCACCCATACCTGTAAATTCAATCCAGATCCGAGGGGATAAGAGTCCAAGTATAAGTTCATCTGTAATTCGGACCAAAGTTGAGGCTTCAGGGGTGTACGTTTACACGGATCCTTGAGAACTGTGATGACACGCCGTCAGTCAGGAAACTAGTCGCAAAATTGACATCTGATGAAAGAGTGTTGATTCGTACTTTTCGCTGTTTGATCTCGACTTTGCGAGATTCGGGGACTCGAGGTAGTCACATTTTCGTAGCGATTGTTCGAGGGAACCGTGGCGGCAAAATTCCACCACACTGAGATGATGACGACAAATAGTGTTGTAGTAGTCATCCCCCTCCTCAGGATTTGGTATAGTTAAGTCGTATGATGACTATTGAGAGATTGCGACCTTTACAACCTCACCGGAAGTTTTTATCAATATGACGGTGATCAGCTTCTATGCCGTTCTGTAGAGTGTGTTGTGTCCCAAAATGTTGAACATGCGATTCATTTCGATTTCTTTCGACTCCGCAGTGACGACTGTGGTTCTCGGGAGTCGGTCCTGATGGGTTTCGTGTCCCAAAATCAAGATGGCGTGATCGATGGTACTTTCTGTGCAAGCATTCGCTTGAGGCAGTAGCACTCAAAACGGCACTTACCAAAGCTGGGATTTTACCTGATCGTCCCGCCACCCCATTAGGCTCAATCTGCGGCACAAGTCGGGCCGAAATGGATGTGCATGTTTGAGGAAAGAGGTAATGAAGATATGTACGTGTCAATACTAAAGTCCAGACAAGTAGCGAAAGAGTGCTATCTCGCCGACTTATCAGTTTGAAATGATGTTAGAGATTCATATATACTCAATCATTCAAACGACTCTGTGCCATGGACGAAGAAGTGTGTCAGAACGATGAAATCGAGAAGACTACGGATGAAATTGCCGCTCTGCTGTTTCCTTGGTTCACCTGAAAGCATCTTCAACGAGCCTACTGGAATCTTTTGTAGCGTCAATCAACATTCGATTTCGAGCAATTCAATCAAGGTCATCTTTGAAAATTGATCACAAGAAATGTTGATCGTATCAGATCAATAGCCATTGACCATCCCACTCGGCAACACATCCAATTGGGATGATTTTCCGACATAGTATACTATTTTCTTGTTCGTCTACATCATCCGCTGGTGAGGTTTTGTATGGACCAAAGGTCATATGTACTTCAACACAGATCGATTTGGTCTGGGATCGATTTGAAGACGTGGCTGTTTTTTTGAAATACCTTCACAAGCGATATCCTCACAGTGTCTTCGAAAGGAATTTGCCCAATGCCTTCTACTTGTGATGGACTACTATCTTAAGTTCGTAAAGACATTTGCTACCAAGCACATTGCAATATCGAAAAACAACAAGAAACGAGCGAATAGATGATATGTTGTGTGCGATTCTGTATCTTGAATTGATCTTCTTGAGAATCACATAACTCACTGTTTACCACATGCGGTTCGAAGCGTCTCACCATTTAGACGAAAAAGTAGACCAAGAGGATTTAGGGTCAAACCCAAAGGTTGGGTTCAACATGCATGAAACATGACAGAGAACTTGGACAGGTTGAGCGTGTCACCCATCTTCTGAAGCTCCAGGCTGGAAAGACGCACTGCCTACCACATCAATATCTTTTGAAATTCCTCACATCGATCTTCCAAGTCTCATTTGTTTTCAACATCACACGACAACTTATCAGGTCATACCGATGATCTGATTGCTCAAGGGTCAAACCGTATATATTTAAAGTTCATAAGTGTGTCACAAACCTTTCCGTTCTAAACCTGGATTAAATCATATCATGAAGCTAACCAAGATCACATCATCCATTTAGGCGAAGCGGAGAAAGTTTCTTCATCACATTCTTTACAACCATCTTTACTCTCTCTCCGTCTACGCTTTCTGGCATTTTTCATTCTATAAATCCCTACAAGAATCACGCGATGTTGGTCATTCGATTATTCTGTGGCCTTTTAGTCGCCACTGTCTCATCAATACTAGCGATCCCCTTTGAAGAACCGTTGGTGGCCATGAGCCAAGTAGAAGACATTGTCAAGTCTGGCCAAGTTCTCGACAAAGGGAAGGGTAGATTGATGGATTTCAAGGAGGGTGAAATCGATCACCTTTATCCTCAAAGGGAGAAATTACCTAAAGATGAAGGCAACCCGAAGAAAAATGACCAAGATCCATTACCGATGGTCGACAAGCCATCTCCCACAGTTTTTGCCGATATACCTGATTCCCAGTTAACCCACGAAGAGCAAAGAATCAAATATGGTCAGTCTTGGGGACTTGGCGGAAAAGCCACAAGATGGGTTTGGGATCATATCTTTAAACCACCAATTGAATCGGTTAAGAAAGTTTGGAAATTCTTAACGACTCCTATTGTGAAAGGAGAAAAGGCACATACTGAGGAAGTGTTGCAAGTATTGAAGGTATGTTTGAAAGATTTTATATTTACATGATGTCAACCTACCCACATCTAAATTCCTTTATTCCTTTCACAAAGAAATACGGGATAGATGCCAAGACAGAACCAGTAGGATTTGATTTAAAAGATCCTGCTACCTGGCTACATTCGCAACGTCCGCAAAAGATTACTCTGGACCCAAAAGGTGAGTTATCATCACCCCCCTCTCAGATCCGACATTACAAGACTTGGCTGATATAGAGAATCACAAACATCTTCTATTCTCTTTACAATTACAGATCTCCCAGACCCTGAGACACCCAAAGGAGAGAAATCCTCTAGACCCCCTCTAGGCTACCCTATTTAGAGCCATCAGGTCACCCTCTCCAGGATTCTCAAGCGCGTAGGACCGAGAGGGCACGCATGTGAAGCTCGCGCGCGAGAAGCTCGACTGATTACGTCCATTGGCATCTGCAGGCCAGTGGAAAAAAAAATCAGTGAATACGCAGTACTCTACAGCTTATCATTGTTAAGTCTTGAGCGATCAATCTTGAATAGTTATCAAACCATACGATATTGTGAAAACTCTTAAGGTCTTAAATTCCTTTGTGTAAATTTTTCAATCAAATATAAATCACTACATACTTCATTCATTTCGAATTAGACATTTTTACAAAATAAGCTCAAGAGAACAAAAGCCCAAAAAAAAGTGATTTTTTTTTTACCGTACATTCGATAGGTTGACCTAAGACTCACCTGAAGAAAGAGCATATCCATTTAACTTGAGCTTTTTTTTTCTTACCTTGAGCCTGTTATGAACACTTGGCCTTATCTTGACTCTGGAGTCTGAGGAGACGAACTGATATTACAAGCATTTGATGGATGGTGTATAACACCCTTTTTGCAGATTTCTTGACCAAAAACTCCCAGAAAGTTTAGACTGAGGGTCTCACCAAGATGTGTTATGTGTTGTGCTTGGATGTCTCCACGGGTTACGTGTCATAGTTCAAGTAATGGACAAAACCAAATTCATCATGTCCCCAAAAAGTATGAGTCTGCCTGAAATTCTACGCATTTCAAGTCATCAGTCTTCAATGTACCTGCTAATGAAGCTGATACTCTGCCATCCACCCTCCAAGTTAATGAACTACCACTCAGGTGGGCCACTATGTAAGTACACCAAAAACTTCAACTCATTATTTGAGCCATCGATAGTCAATGTACTTGATCGGTAACGTCAAAATTACAATGGTTAACATAAATAAATCCCAAAGACTTGGAAAGAGAAGATTGAGCGAGCACATCACCATGTTACACGGAACGTAAACCCAAATATACTATACACCATGAAAAACGAAGACTGGATAAATAAGGGGATAACAAAGTTTCCAGACGATAAGGGTGCATCATATAGAAGTTCTACAGCTTGAAAACTCATCAAAAAAATATATAATTTAAATCTACAGGTCTAGGTCATTTTCGTCTATCGCGGATCCTCTTAAAGTGAGATGACCAAATCAATCGAAACGCCGAGTGACCAAGACGTCCAATCAATCCACTAAGATAAATCAAAGCGCAGATAAAGATCAAATGGGTAAGTGTTGAAAAAAAAGGTCTTCCTACGAGCACTAGCCATTGTTTGATAGATAGGAAAGGTTGATGTGACATATTTGAATTGAACAAGTCTCGCCATCTGAATGGAAGTGAGCGAGTAGGGGTTTGGGAAGGTTTTGATTCTTCAAGCTTTTCGATTCGAGCTTGTAGATCAGAAAAAGCGGTTTGTAAGCGATCCAATGATTGTACTAGATCTCGTCGATTTCCTCGGGATTCAGGTACGGATGGATCGCGAAGACGTTCGTGTGAGAGTGTTGGGATAGCACCTGGAACGAAGGATTCACTGCATGGAGGCGGCCTTTCACCGCGATTACTATTCTGGTGACTATCCATATATTCTTGTTCGGGCAAGTCATCTATTGCTGAGTGCATTGCCGCAGAGGGAAGAGGATATGATTGCTGGCCCCATGAGCGTTGGGAGCCCAGTTCACCAACCCGGATCGGTCTGGATACCAAGGTCTCAAGCTGAAGTCTACTTAGCCTGCGGGTGTTCCTCAAGTTCGATGGTCCGTAATCACTGTATCGAGAGTGTTGCCGACTCGCCGCAGTGCTGGCTGTACGGGCACGGCTGGTAGGCCGCTCGTGCGTTCTCGGATCGTAGTGAGTTCTGGGGTTCCTCAGGGGAGCATCGATTTGATTCACATTGACAGGGTCTGGAAGCTGAGCTCGAGTCACGTAAGGGCCTAAAACTGAGGGTGGCTGTCGCTGGGAATGAGAGGAAGCTGAACCTGAGCTGATGGAAGCTGAATCTTCTTCCTTGATATCTTCTTCCTCATTCCCTCGCGGTAAAAGACGTCTTGGAGAAGATTCTCCCGAATGCACACTACTCAAGTCGGATCTGGCCACCGAAGGTGTGAAGCCTTCCAAGCTTTCGATCAAGACCCTGGCTTCGGGAGTATCCGAATGCTTTTTTAACATCTGTGGTTCAACATGGTAGATTTGTAAGAACAAAAGATTAGTAAAGTGCATCTATCACGAATCTTTGGGACACTTAAGCCAATGGTCAACTCCCACTGCGAAGGAGATTATTCAAGGAGATGCGAGCTGACATATCACACACCTTCAATAAGGTCTCCACGTATAACTTCTTGGCATCAACGGGTTGTAATCCTTCAAGTTTTTTCCATGAATCCCATTTTGCTCTTCCTAACATATCAAAGAGACCAGGTCTAGAAGAGATTTGTTGTACATCGCCATTGACAGCCTGTTTGAAGAAAGAGTAAAGTAAAAGTTTTTCTTTGTAGGTGGGTTGGATGGGTCCTGAAGCAGGTAAACGTCTATCAAATCATCACAAGATCATTCATCAGGTCGTGTTATGAGACCGAAGTGAGATAGGATCTCGAGATCTTTCAGTGTGCTGACGTTTGAACAATATGGGAAGCGGTTTGAAAAAGCCTTTTTTTGTATGAAAATGTGATGATAGATGATAAAAGATCATAGCATGTTCCAGTTAAGAAGGAAGCCAAGAAACAATTCTTTCATCAGACGTTCGGAACATCAGAAATATCATGGTAGTATGAGCATCAGAATCACTCACGGATCCATAAACTTCAGGTGATACTCTATTTCCTCTTCAGTTTCCGGCACTTTATTCCGCCTAGATCCATAAGGCGACAAGGATGTGGAAACAAGGGAGCCATGGGGTATGTTGAGAGATAGGCTGTCTTTCTTGTACGACATCTTCGCTGGATGCAGATAGAAAGGCCTGTTCAACTCAACCTGCACTTTGGCTTGGAGTCTGAAGCGGCCCCGAGTATGTGAGACGAAGCCGTGAAGTCACGGGATACGGTGGCGGCTGAGGTGTACCCTGTAGGGCAGTGACCCGGACCTGAGTCCCCGTATGGCATTAAAGTTCAGAACGCCCGAAGGGAGTCACGACTCACGGGTCAAACAAGGCCAGCAAATGTTTTTGTCATAGATGCTGAGCTTGTAAAAAAAGTATATTGCCATCAAGACTTTACTCTGTAATTGTGAAGCTAAAAAGTTTGACTTTCTCAATATATATATATATGTATCATTACTTCATGTTTCTACAAAGGTGGCAATCTATATCACATTTTCAAATCTTTTATCAAAGTTCAAATTCATGTCTAACTTAACAAAGTTCTCACATTGTGTCCTTCATTGTGAGTTGACCAAAAGAGGCTAGATTCAAAGTCAGTAAAACCAATGTACCATGCTACCATGCTAAGGATCACTTTCATTTTTTTAAAAAAAGGCATTCCTTTGTAGAAAACTCACTTACACCAGAACTCCTTGGCCTAGTTTGATTCAATCATGAGATGAATCACCTGTCAAAACTATGTCTTACCCAAGCTTCTCATCATGTCACAAGATTTATACAAGCAATGTAAGCCTTTGAAAGAATTCCACCTCTGGTTCCTTAATCCAGACGATCTCTATCTCATAACCCTCAAGGTCTTTTCCACTTGATTATGTATTCAAAGTAACTAAAAACGTTTAAAGTAAACCACATTTTTTTCAATTTTCAAAGTAAGATAAGAAAAAAGGTATTGTTAAAAGATTGGTTGTGATTAAGTATAAGTTTCATCCGCCCTTGAAGTTGTCTATAAACCTTATTCTATCTTTTCACAGGAAAAGAAAAAAGTACAACATGATAAAGAAAAAAAGTAAGGTTCGAATTCCTCAAAAAGGTACATTGATATTACAGTCTCATGAGCGTTTTGATCGTCTTATTTGAAGAACATGAAGCCAAGAAACGCGGATCTCATACTTTTATGAAAGACCTGTATGGTTTGTGATTGAGGTGAAAAGTGATCAGAGTTGCTTATTGGGCTGGTGGAACTGTACCAGGTCTGTGAATTGGTTTCAAACGAAAAGATGAATCAGTCAAATTTCCAAACAAATGAGATGAGAACTATATAGAAAGATGCTTACAAACGTCCAGCGCGTTCCAATGCACCATCTTCAAGTTCCCATGCTGGGCGCCAACCCGCTGGGGTCTCTAGATAAGGATTTGGTGTAGTATTGAATGTAGATCCAAGGGAAGTGTATCTATTTGGTCATAAGATGATCAGAAAACTATTCACATTCCAGTTGATGATGTAAATGAAGATACATACCCAGTATCATAAAGGTCACACCATCCTACCCTTAATATCCGAAGAAAGTCCCAGACGTCGTGGTATGACCAATCAAGGATTGGATGAATGCGCATAACTGAAGGCCAGTCGCTATCCGTTGGATTACATTTTGTCAAATTAGCTATAGAAACCATTTCACATGAACAAATGATCAACAAAGCTGTAGTAGCGGATATGAGCTCATGAAACGTTTCGCCGCTGACCTCCATTGGGATCTGTAGACCGTGTACCGATGAGAATAGCTCTACGGGAAGCTGTTGAAAGGAAGGCCTGTAGACCATCCTTAAGAGTACCTTCAAAGGAAAATAACTCAAGCTTATAACGAGTTTCACAGGTGTGTAGAAATTCTTCAACAGCATCAAAAGGTGACCGACATCGAATATAAAGAGCGCGCATCTTTGAGTTTGGATGTGAACATTGGGCTAGTGCAGCCGCAAATAGATGTATGATGACTGTACCTGTTTGTAGGTCAAAAAAAATGATATGAATCACAGCCAACTTGAAGGATCAAGCAAGAAGATTTACAATCTTTACCACCATTGAAACTTAGAGCAACTTCTTCTGGACTGATGAAAACAAAAGAGAACGCGTCAAGTTAAAGAATTGGGTCAGTATCTTGTCAGGAAGTTCTGGAGGACACACGAAAGGAAGTATGTGGATGAGTCCAAAAGCTTACCCGAAATCTAATATAGATTCTTCAATGGTCTCAAGGGCTTGTTTTACCTTGATAGCTAAACCGGGAGTAGCTGTAGAAGCTGCAAGATCATAGACAGCCTGTGCATCGCATTTGTCGAATGGGCGTGTCTGAGGTCTCATTGATGATTTGATTGAGCTAGGCAAGACGGAGGAGTTGAGCTTTTGATGGGAATCTGAGAAAGTAGAAGTTAAAGGGTATAGTTACAATCTGATGAGTGAATTGATCAAATTCACAGGAAGGGGTAGAGTAGAATGACGATGAGGTGTGTGTTTTTTTGGTCAAAAGAAGGGTTAAGAAGGAATAGTAGTAGTATTTAAAGACCCAAGAAGTGAGCTGACTGTAAATCAGAGAGTGTTCCATTGACAACTTTGATCATACAGACTTATCTGAATCTCATCGATCGATTCGATGGTCCGAGAGTTTAAGTTTTTAGATCGAGAAGGAAGTCTTGAGCTTAATGATAAAAGTCAATTCATCAAATCAGTCTTCACTTTTCAATTCACAATGAAAGGTGCATGAAGAGAATGTCAACCATACTTTTTACATCAATTAATTAAAACCAAGCATTCATTGACCCAAGCTGAGAGAATGTGAAGTTGGAATTGTAGGTTCTGTGAAGGGACGTTTAGAATTGATAGGGTGAGAATTGAGAGCGATTGGATTTGAATGAGGATTAATGCGATAGGGATTTGAATTTTTGAGTTTACTTATAAAGTAAAAACTTTTTCACGATGGTAAGGATTGATCTGTCAATTGATTGCAATGACCATCGAACAGTTTCAGCTGGTCCACCTCAACTTACTTATACACAACACACACCCACACTTTACACACTTTTCTTCTTCAACTTTTCCATCTACCTTCCATATCGAGCACTAGATAAATATGTTGTACTTACACAATCAAAAAATAGAATTGACTCCTGATCACTCATATCCTCCCGATCGCCGCTTCCCTACAAGATGACATCGATAGATTATTTCAATCTTGGTCTGAGCGTTCCTCCACATATCTACTTATTTACAGCAATTCGAATTTGAGAAATCCAACTCGATTCCGGTGAATCATGTCTGAGTGTGTACAAAATGTTATTGATGGGCTTTAATAGCTGGAAATTTTTAACCGAGTCTTCAACTCCGATCGCAATCACACTCCAAACTCACCGATATCAAAACTCCGGGGACGAGGACTCACTCAAGCACTCAGCCCAAGTTGCTATCTGACGTTTTCACCCCCGGGTGCCCGGTGGGTTTACGGTGGCAAATCCTCTGAGCCTGCCCAAAGGATGCATAAAAATATGTCTGCTCTTTGATGGCTCTTGAAATACATAGAAACAACCATATGTAGGTAAATTAAGGCTTCCAACTGAGATCACAACTCACGTGGTGTTCATGCACGGTGCTGTGATTGTGGTGCACGGCTTTCGGCAGAAATCTTGCCCCATGTTCCAGATCTTCTCCACCTTGAGTTTTCTCAGGGACAGATGAGCAAGCTTTCTAACATACAAACACCTTACTTCAATCAAGTTCATCTGCGCTTATGATCATGTGGGGGGCCAGTGTACGAGCCTAGGTGCAATACATAGCGGTGCTTGTGTCGTGAGTTTGATCGCACCCACCCTGGAGGCCATGTCTGCTATTCTAGATCTCGCAAGTCTTTTTGTGATCGTGATGGGTGAGAAGATAGCAAATTTTACCATGTCAAGTGCTCAAAGTTATCACCTAGTCAAAGGTCCTCATGGGTTCATTACAAAATCCAGGTATTTGATTCATGCTTGGAAATCCTCCAAAGCCACACACTCACAAAATCCAGGGTATTCATGGAAAGGTCAAACTTAAGTAAGTCCATTGCCTTGAGGCCAAGGCTTAGGCAAGGGACTTACCCCATACATGGAAAATTTGACCTCAGAAGTGGGCTGTATTTGGTCAAAATATGCTACATTGCAATATAATTTTTTCTACTCAATGAAGTCCCTTTGGTGTAGGGAAACAAAAGAAAGGCTATGAGCCATTACATAGGCTTCAACATCAAGAACCTCTGCATTCTGATGGGAAGTGAAGATTCTGGGTATTCCAAGATTGGTTGTTTACGGAGCTGTAAGCCTCTAACAGCCTGTATGTACAACTTCACTTTAGGACATCTGCTTCAGAGTCCATTTGGATAGTCATTTTGAATCATGAGATAAGTATTATTGAAGTTTAAGTTTATGTAATGGCTCATGGCCATCATTTTGTTCCCTACACCACAGGAACTTTCTTGAGTAGAAAAATGATATTGCAATGTAGCATATGTTGACCAAATACAGCCAACTTCTCAGGCCAGATTTCCTGTTCATGGGGTAAGTATCTTGCCTAAGCCTCAGCCTGACAGCAAGGGACTTATTGAATTTTGTGGAAAGGTAAATATTTAAAGGGAGTCTGCAATAATAGTTTGAATTCTCAAGGTAATATATTCCCTCAGATCTATCTTGCAACTTGGAAGAACAGACCAAAACCTGTCTTGAGTAGGCCCAGCCCAAAATTGGGCCCAAGCAGATTTCCACAAGCCTTCCCAGACAGGCTTACTCATTGTGCCAAACCCACCATGGATTCTTTGCAGTATGTTTGAGTTATGTTTGTCAGCCCTGAGCCCTGTGTACAGGACCATGGGCTGACAAACACACATTTAAACATATGTAATACATAAGTGAATATATGACTTGTCTAAAACCAAAAGAATTACACCTCATGGCTCAGTATCAAGAGTCACTTGGATAACAAGACTTAAGTATAGCATGAAGCACACCTAACCCAAACCTAACTCAAAGAAAGACAAACTTAACTGCCAACCGCAAGTTGACACCTAGGTCAGGAATATATAAACCCCTCTTCTTCCCATCCTGGAAGAAGAATCAACTTCATTTCATTACACAACAACCCCTCACAGGTTATTTGATTCTACACAAAGAATGTTGAGCAAAGTGATAAAGTTGTACATTGATTATTATGGTCCTTTAATACCCAGGTTCTTGTAAAACCTCAAGTAGCATTCTGAACTTGTTAGCTGACAGATTAAACTTGGAATTTACAAAAGGTTCCTCCATAAAAAGAGCCTAAAATACTATGCAGTACCTCTGAATTCTCAGAGTGTAAAGTACTACAGGCTTCTGAGTTGCAAAATCAACCCAATCTCAGAGTAAGATCTTCAAAGGGATTACTCAGCCAGCCCACTGGCAATAAATCCTCTTTTTAGAGGTCAACTAACTGTAGTCTTCACTTGGGTGTACCGAGTCAAGTGAAGACTTCATTGTCTACTTTTCACCTTTTTTTGAGATTCAGCCAAACAGTTGCTGACTCCTCACAACTTCCGTTCTTTCAAACCCTATGTGTTGTAATTCTTTTCTCTTTTTTTATAATCAGCATGACATCATTTGCACCAATATGGATTATTAATACATCATTCATGTCATTGTTTGTTTCATGTCAACTGTTTTCTTGTTTTTCTACTTAACCTATTCTCAAACAACAGTCTAATGTTTTTCTTTATCTGACTGTTTCTTTAAAATCAAACCTTATCATAAGATCATTAGCATTGCATCTTTCTCAACTTATACTAAGATTTGTTTTTGTGTTTGGATTCAGTTTCACACAGTCTATACAATCAATTTCTATATACCATGTGACTGGATTTTTCAGATTACCAGGCATGTGAAATTTGCTAACATGGGTCATGGTGAACAGTATAGCATGCAAGCAACATCTGAAAAGGTCACACCATGGGAATCAATAAATTCAAAACCTGATTGAAGAAAGTTGTGGTTCCCAGGTCCACAAATTTCCTTGATTGCAAAACTTGTTTCAATTAGATGAACATTGTGTTTGCTGGACAGTCTTGAGCTATTTATTCAACTCTGATATCACCAATACTCCACAGCTTTTCCTCAGAAGTATTCAATTTGACCAAGTATCTAATTTTATAAACTAAGTAGCTCAACAATCAGACATTGACTTAAATACATCATCTAAAAAAACCAATGAAGTTAGGAAATTTAGAAGACATGATTACTGTAAATTAAATTCAAGACCTTCAAGTCTTTGGATGAATAAGAACCAGGCAAAAAGAGGACAATAACATCAATAATAGAGCTTTCTAGGCGCGCTCAGGCACCAAACCAAATGAGAAAATGAGCACCAAACTCAACTAGGAACTATGTAAAAGAGGATAAGGGTCCAATACTATAAAATATCAAATCCACACTGGTTCTTATCTAGATAATGATAATAAAGATACAAAGCTTATTCTGTATTCAAATAAATATCTTTGCAAACTAAAAAGGGGACAAAAGTCCCTGAAAAAGTACAATTGTGTATATGAAGGATAAAAGCACACAAAAAAGAATGCAAGACAAAAATCCAACCTCAGACTTGAAATTCCACTTCAACCAACTTTTTCACAGGGACACCACTTAACCCCAGATTGAAATTGATGAACATATCCAGCGTACACAAATTGATCATTGACCAATTTTCAAGCACACAATTCCTACTAAACCTTAGCTGTTTACCACGAAAACTGAACTGAAATTCTGCCAATCCACCCTTGGAGCTGAAATAAAAATGAAATGAGAGACCACATAAAAATCCTTAAGAGACAGAAATGAAGGAAATACTAAGCTTTAAAACTTTGCTTTGTAAATCTACACTCTAACATGAATAGTTGTACCCTAAAAAGCAATTGAAAATAGTGGGAAAACTTTGGAATTGGGATTCACCCTGTTTATCACTACCACTAAGGATAATGAGTATGAGGAATAATTCAAGTTTAAATGATCACATGCACCAATAGAATGTACATAAAATTCCTACATGACTCCTCAAAATCCATAAGTATTGTGAGTCACCCATCTTTGGACCCATAATTTTGACTTGTTTCCCATTCCTAATCTCTGTCATTGACATATAACAACATAAATAAATAAAACAAGAGATAAATTAAAAACAAAATCATTCAAATAAGACCATAAATTAATAATAAAATATAAGATGTAAATGAAAAAATAAAGTAATAAAAATAGGAATGATTTATGTAAATTGAAAAATATTAATCTAAAGATAAAGAACAAAAGAAAAGAAAAAAAAATTACAATCAAATTCAAATGATAATAATAAATGATAAATAAGTAAACTAAGTAATTAAACAATTAAATGATTGAATGATTAAATGAATAATCAATAATTGATAAGACTAATTAATAACTGGTAAAACAATGATAAAATTAAAAAAATCATTATGAAAATAATGAATAATTAAATCTGGATTGAATCCGCATCAATCTGCATCAATCTGCATTAAATCTGCATTTTAGGCCATTTGTTGCTTGAAATGCAATCTTATTTTTCTTGAGGGGAAAATACTTTTTGCTGGTAGTGTAGGGCATGCAGACATGATACAAACTTGTGGCCAAAGGGGTTTATACTGTCTGAAGATCCATGGTATGTGGTGCTTTGAGGGGTTCCTTTTTCACACACATTGGAAAATATGGGCTTATTTGCTGCCAAAAATGTAATACATAACCTTTGACCTACATATACTTGTTTTGAAATTTTCCCACAAAGGTGTCCACAATTTTAGAAAAGAAAAATCTGGCTGTGTTCTGGCATTTTGGACTTGTGGAAAAAACCCTTATTTGAATGCCCTTTTCCCCTAGGGTGCAAAAGACTGTGTGACATAACCCTAAAATCAGCTCAAACTATGTGAGACACAGTGAGGTACTTTGTTGAGTTGACATTGCAGTCCAGAAAATAATTTGGCACAGAACATATCCTGGCTTTGCGGCTTTGTGGAAAAATTCTGGAACAACTTTGTGTACAGTTGACTCTGTTAAAACCAATACCCAAAAATTTGGGTCAAAAACTATTGGTTTTTGCCGAGTATTGGTTTTGTCAGGGGAAATCTCACCGCAAATAAGAAAAATCCTTGGCCAAAATATATCGGTTTTCAAAGAGTATTGCTTTTGACGGCTATTGGGTTTAGCAGAGGCAACTGTAGTATAATTGACATACCAATCCAGTTGATTTTGCGCGACTGGGTGCCAACGCCCTACAGAATTACAGCTGTTTCAACAAAGATTGTTTTTTTTGAAACTCTTGTCACAGTGCAAAACCCAGGTTCTGTCTCTCACTCAATTTTGCCTCTCTGCTACACCACAGGAGGCCCTTGACAGCCTGAAGGCCACCCAGTTTGGCTTTCTGAGGGCAGCCTGCGCTTCTGAAGTGATTTTGGCCTCAAGCAACCAGGGCTCAGATCTCTCAATTTGGGCTGCTCAGCATTGACAAATACAATTGGTCTTTGCTTATCAAGGGCTCAATTACAAAGTAGAATTGTGTTGACTTGAGATACACTTTAAAACAAATTAAAAGGAATGAAAAAGGAAGGTAGGAAAGAATTCCAAAACCTATGTTTGGTGAGAAAGAGTTCAAAAATTGAGAAAGAAATGACACCACTCCTCCAAATATTGAACACCTTCATTATCACAACAAGTCTTTGCCCAGCTCTGTCAATCAAAGTAAAGGGGTCTTTTCACATATGCTAATGAGTGAGAGACTAGAGGAGCAAAGAACATTTTACCAGACTCTATTGAACTTGAAACTCTCTTTCACACTGGGTCACCTCACTTATGTCCTCCTGATTGACTGCCACCTACATGGACATCTCCAACTAAACCTTTGATAATGAAGTCTAATACATCTGTAAGAAAAGTTAATTTGGTTTCTCTGAATCTGACTAATCAGTCATGAAAGACAAGAACAGAGAGCTGATGTGAGGTTTTTTTTCAAATTTTCTTATTCTTTGTTGGGGCAGTTATTGGAAGCCTTGATAGAATTACATCAGAGAAAGAAAAAGGAGAAGGATCAATAGTCAAAAGACCCACAAGAGGATTCCCATTTTAATCCAGTTGAACTGTCTCTGAAAGAACCTCAGAAGAGATCAATCAAAACTTGTTTCACTCGTGTAACAGTCATTGTAAATAGACGGTATTGGAACCATTGATTGACAGCTCACCCAAGAGAGTGTAGTTCAGACACGTCCTAATCCAAAATGGGCCGCTTCAGCTATGGAGCAGATGGCTGGATAATATAAAACGTAAAGGGAAAGGGTACACATATTTCTTGTCATAGGAGATTTGAGATTGGTGTTGACAAAAATAAATTAATCATGAAGGACGTGTTGTTGGCCACATGCCCCGGCCGAGCTTATGCTTGGAATTCGAGATTAGCCATACACAGTCCCTTGCTCGTGCCTCGGTTTCACGGAGAGTGGATTTTATTGACTTTAGCAATCGTGCTAGATAGTTTTGCCATACTTGAGATGATACAATGCCTCCTGCTGTGTGGGTCACATTCGAGCCACCAAATGCTTCAAGTCAAAAAGGCATGTCAGACTACGAACGACAGGCACCTCTGATCAAGCAACAAGACCCTCGGACATGGATCTCTTCAACAAAAAGTCGTGCCAAACGATCGCCTTGATGCTCAATTGGCCTATATTATTGACATCCATGGGCGTTTGGGATCTTTCCAGGGGCATACGCGACCACGTTCCAACCAGTCTGGCAAGCAATCCAGAACAGTGGCCTCGCTTGATGGAACCTCTTGACCCGGCACTTCAAAATGCAGGAGTTTCTCTATCCAAACAAGAAACCTCTAGCATACTCTTCAATACCCCCGGACCGTCGACTGAGTTGACTAGCAACATTCCCGCTAAGCCTACTGGTCATATATCGCCGATTGACAATATGGACACCGGTCCATACCAGCCTGGTGCACACGGCAAAAATGTCAGTGATCAATACCAACGTGTCATCTCAGCGATCCTGACAAAGAACGAGTCTTGATTGTTTTGTTTATTTTGACAAATCTATTGCTGCGAAGTCTCTCTCAAGTGTCCACTCTTTTCGACCAGGTGATTCAGGTATCGTCAAGACGCGCAACAGACTATTGGTTGATGGCTGGAGCGTAGCCAAGAGCGGGGAACATCCTCCAATGCATCAAGAGGTCAGGGAAGAAACCCAGTCTCATGTAGCCCGCCCAGGTTCACAGATACCTTGGCGTGACACGTATGTCTTGAAACCTCCGTCATCGACCGCTTGCATGGACGTATCTGGAGAAAAGTCTTGGGAGGACTTTCTTGAGCCACTCGATAACGCAGGGTACTACGGTGAGTTATCACATGTCATAGGCCAACTTCCGGGAATCATGGAAGACTTGCAATCCTGGCACAGCCGAGTTGTGGGATTGCCATCACCTGGTCCCAAAGTGACTAGCTTCAAGCCGCATCACGAATGGGAAATAGTCAAGGTTCAAGAAAGGCCAAGTGTTCTCACTCGTCCGCCAAGATCCTCAGACATGACCAAAAAAGGATCCCTAGATCATGAACACGCTTATCATCGCGAGCTTTCTCATGATGACTCATCCGAAGAACTGTCCAGCCCGGCTTCCGAATCGGCTTCTGAGGCATACAAGCCCTCTGCCTCATCAAATGGGCACACGTCCAGCCAGGCCGACGACTCATCCAGATCCAAAGGATTGTCAATGGTTTCCCCTGGTAGAAGTAGCCTGGCCTCCTCTTCTGATTCACATGGAGAGTCACCCGAAGAATCACCAAGTCGCTTTCTTGACAGTGGCTCATGGACAAGCTCCCTACTGGATGGATTATTAAATGTATGCGAGACACGGACCAAAATCAAGATTCCGGATAACAGCGTAAGCTCTGACTACATTGGAAGGGAAAAGATGGAGGTGAAACCAATTTGGGCTAATTCAGGTATTTGTTTTCCTGTTATTAATACTTCTAGCGGTCATCCCCATAGGGTTTCCAACTTTGCATTTTTCCTCATTTCAAGAGAAGCTAATGCTGACTAAACTCTTTCGAGAAGTCTAGTTCAACAGAATTTGGATCAAGATATGCACAGTATGAGCCCTCAAAATACAGTCTCACCTGCTCAGGATGCGGGGGTAAGCCTCTCAAGACCGAGTTCCAAAGTTGATCTTCAATCTTCCAAGCGAACATATCATCGTGAACCTTTTTCATCCAATGAAGATGACAAATCCCTCCACCGAGCAAAAAGGTTTTGCCAGCCTATGACAATGCAGCCGGAAATTTCGATTATGGAATCATTCACTTTTCCAAGTGGGCAAACCTCATGGCTTCAATCTAAGCCCCGCCTCAGTCGCGGATCTGATTCAGGAAAAAAATCAGTAATGAAATCTGGAGAACCCCAAATTGGAGCATCTGAAAGCACTTTTGATCTCCAAAGATACTACTCAAAGAAAAAAGCTATTGAAAGATCTTACGCACGAAGTCGGACTCTTGAAAAGTTGGAAAAGGTGTCTCTCAAATTTCCTTCGTTGGATCGTTCAAGACAGATACGCGGTACGAATCCAGTGAACGACTTCGAACGGAATACAGTCTCCAAAAACCAATTAAACCTCCATTTTCTTCATGAGAAATTCCCAGTTAAAGTGACAAACCCATCTGGGCCGATAAACAAGGGCACCATGATCGATCCTCGAATGAAAGTAATAAGCCGGCGACCAGAAGGTAGCTCCTACGTCGACGAAGACCTCGGTCAGAGAATGGTATCAAACTCAAAGAAATTACCACTTTCGCCTCGCGATTTGATCGATGAATACGAGCCTACAATTCGAAAATTTCTAAAGTCATTGGAGGCAGGAGAGAAAAATAAGGAATTTGCAAAATATCTGGTCGAAAATATGGAGAAACTATGGGATAATTACCTAGAAATGATCACACTATCTTCTCAGCTCATTTCGAAGTCGCAGAAGACCGATATGAGGCAAGATCTGATTGATGCGTACAAGTGGATCGCACCGCAATGGAAAGACATTCCGGGCACTTCTTTTGACTGGCTGCCCATTCCTGGATTGAAATGTACAGGTGGTAGATTGTCCAAGCACGATGCCTTCACTGAAAAGTTTGAAGTTCTTTCCGTACATGAAGGTACTGTATATTGGTTGGGTCATCGGATGTATGATCGAAGACGTGAACGCGTGGCTGGAATGTATGCATTAAATTTCATACATGAAAAACGACCGGACTGGATCGGTGTTTTGAAACCTCCAAGTACTGAAAAATTCTACATTAGGACGTTTTTGCTTAAAATCCAAAGTAATAGAAGATTAAAATATCCTAGTCGCCGCCCGTGAAATGATATGTTGCTATCGCCGAGCCTGGGCAAAAAAAGGATACTCAATAGAAGAAGAAGAGAATAATGGGAAGAGGCGTTTACCAAAAGCGTTTCACCACATATGAGGAGTAGACATAAGTTTATTGATCATAGCCAAAGCCAAAGATAAGTAACAAAGATTGACGATATTTTTGTGTAACCCTCGGTTGCATGTTTCTTGATATCATACCAAGAACCTTAATTTTTGATTAATTACAGCATGGAGTACCACTCGCTCTTCAATCTTCTGTTAAGATTTGGATTGAGACTCGTATCATGTTGGATCGCAAATTACTAATAATAGGCTTTCTTTTTTGACAGCTGTTGCTCATTCAACAATAATTATTTCAAAGTGATACATTAACTTTCAGATGTGTGACATATTGACAAAAAATTGAGTGTATCCAATCTTTTCTCAGTGTGAACGTGTTTGGGTACAAGAACAGCATGACTTCTGTTCCTTGAGGATTTGCTCTAACCATCAAAGGATATGGTTAAAGTACTTGTTTTGATACTGAAGTAGTAGCCTAGTCATAAAGATTTTTTCATGCATCACCTCCCCATGCTATACTGTCATTTTCATTGAGGGTGCCTCAAATTAAGAAGTTCATGAGTTTAGAAAGTTATAATCAAGATTACCATACTATCTGACTGAGTGGAAGCTTTAGATTTGTGCCAGCTTGTGTCTCAGATGCACTTTTGATGTATTCACTCTTTTGACATAAAGATTCGAATTTTGCGATCACCCATTTGCGGTCAATGATGACCGGAAACATTGATGAATGTAAAAATACATTATTACCCATTGAGGATCTATTTTTACAGACAAAATGTATCTTAGAATGTCCGCAAAAAATACACTTGCAAAATAAAGAACTGAAATTTACCTCCTCAACCTATTCTTATTCAATTTCACAATCAAACGCTTGCGTTCAAAGATGATTGCAAATTATTTTAATCGCAATATTATCAATTTATTCCGTATTCGACAACTTCACAGCTTATGTCTCACAGACATTCAAAAGCCACGCAAACTCATAGTTGCAAAAGTAAACAAATTCGCACGGATTGGCAAATTCGCGAGCCAAAGGAGATGTCATTCCAATCCAAATGGATTGACGAAAGGGGAGGAAAGACATCAATCCAAAGGATTGATGTCTTTCCTCGATCTCATTGAACAAAAGGCAGTCGGATTGCTCTTTTGCTCTTTTTTTTGTTCTTTCATTTCTTCTCGCTTCCACCGTCCGTAAATCAGTATTATCATTTGTTTTATCTATATTTTTACAATCTTATAGCGTCCACCGCTTCAAACATTTGATCATCACTTTATCTTATAGCGTCCACCGCTTCAAACTTTCGATAATCGCTTTTTAGGCATACTCAACAATGAGACACAGCGCCTCCTCTGAAGGCTTAGATGAAGAAGACCGCGAAATGTCGGAGTCAAGCAACACATTTATCTCTGAGGCAGCCGACTCTGACACCTATGAACATATGCAAGACGACGCCAAAGGCGAATACGCCGAATCAGATGTCTATGAAGAAGACTCTGACGTTTATGATCCAAGCCCAGACAACGCCGAAAATGAAGATGACAGAGATTACGGCGGCCTTGATGATGCCAAATTGGCACTCCAAGCTAGTGTGACCTCCGCTGTTCAATCACAACCGACTCAAACCCATGTCTCAAGTTCCTCTGATTCCTCCAAAGCTAGGAAAGAGGGGAACAAGTCCAAGAAGATATTCAGCCTTCCGCTGGACCGCGCCTCTTTTGAAACATTCATAGACGACAATACCATACTTGATGACGATGGATATCCATTATTTCCAAATGGAAATACTGTATTTGTCAAGAAACCAGGCCATCCGAAGATTGCTAACTGGGGCTCCTTTGGATTTGCTTATACTTCTTCTGGAGGTAAAAGCAAAGGTCCAGTAGACTGGCGAACTGTCAGATATAGCTGTCTCGGTGTTCTTGTATGTGAGAACCTGGTTTGCGACTATCTGGGCTCGCCACCAACAGCAGGCCAGAAGAGGATTGAATGGATGAGCAAGTTAGTTCTGCCGTTGATATTTTGAATTTTAACAAACAGGTTTCATTCTCATTCGATTTTTTTTTACTCTCTTACGTAGACCTCAGAAATGTCCAGCTGCAAGATGTCCTGAGTATCTTTGCTACTTGACATGTAGTGGGACTTTGTGCCGTCTGGACAAACATGAGAGTGGGTGGGGAATCATTCGTCATTCTGGAGTCCATCAGCATCAATGGCCTCGACGTGGCAAGCCAGACAGGTTGTCTTTAGCAAAGTTTGGAAAAAAGGTGGTTGAGAACCCTGATGTAGGGCCATTACGCCACAAGGTATGTGTATTCTCCATACCTATCTTCTATTTTCATTTTACTATTTATTGACTTACCATGCCATTGACTCACTCGAGTTCAGGTGGGCAGAGCACCTGCAGGAAAGCAGGAGATTGTAACTGCCACCGACATCCATCCAGCCTTTGGCAATCTCCATCGGACTGGATATTATCAACGTAAACTTCTTGTCGCTGCTGGAGTCATTCCTGAAAAGAGTCTTCCAGGTGCGGCTGACAATTTCATAGATGATATGGATCATTGGTCCGAGTAAGTGGTTTCTTGATCAATCTTATCTTTGTCACCTTTTATTAATCATATCTATGATTTCATTTCTATGCTTTCACTTCCGTCTTTCAAGTCGTGGTCTTATTGTAGAACACTCCTCAATGAAGCGTGTCGACATGCACATGACCATCCAGACGGAATGGATGCAACAGCAACTTCTGGCTCGTGACAAAGACGGAAGGGTCTATGGAGGCGGCCTTCTCTCAGACGTCACCTACAAATTTTTCAAGACAGGATATCTCCTATCAACCTCAATGTACCATGAAGATCTTCGACGCTGGGTACCTATTCAACTTACATGGTTGATGGGTCTTACTGATAATCACTACGCTGCTCACTTCTGTACCCTCATGAAGCAAATCAAGCGCTCAGAAGACATCTCGGAGGAAGAATGTGACATCCTGGTCCGGCAGGTGGTAGACTTTTCTACCGCGCAGAAGAATGGATTCATTAAGGCTTACATGGAGATTTTTGAAGAGAATGATTGTGCGGTGGCCTTATCAAAACTGGCAGGGTGTCATGAGCATTTCCGTGCTCAGATCACCCGTGTCAAAAGGAACCGGGCCATTATTCCTGGAAAAGATGAGGTATGCAAAAATTCTGAGTGTAAAGTGATCAAATGGGTCAATTTTTAGCTGAATATGTTGCTGAATATGTTGTGACTTTAATTTCAGGATCTGTTTGAAGAGCAGGCGTCTAGTATTTTGAAGGCGGACCGTCCAGATTCAACATTTGATCAGAAAATTGCGAAATTGATGAAGGACTTTCCAAAAGCTAAAAGGTGGCTTGAATGGTGGAAAGCATCTGACGTCAAATCAATGCTATTCAAATCCAGGCCAAAGCAAATTGACGACAACAGCCTTGATGACAACATCATGCCATCAACGACAAATGCGCAAGAATCTTTGCACCAAGTTTATTACATGATCTCGTGAGTAATTATTCCTTCTTGAAGTATGAATTAACTTGTTGTTTAAATTAATATTTTCAATTTCTCTGCAGGGAATCTAACTGCACCATCCAAATTGGATTTGTGCAGTTATACGCGTTGGTGGCCAGTCTCAAAAGAGACCACGCGGACCGGCTTAGGGGTGTATCACTTGCGTACGGCAACGAATCTAAGAACTACAAGAAGGTGGCTCGAATCCTTGGCTGGACCAGGAAGTCCCGCAAGCGTCGCGAAACTAAGAACGATGGAAGGCCACCTGATACAACGGATGCGTTGTTAGGACGACCCAAGAAGGCTGGACGGCCTAAAGGTTCACTAAACGTCGACCGTAACCCAGTGACTACGTACATTGGATTTTGCGCTTTGAACGCCACAGGTCGAACTCACAGATGCTGGCTCAATGCCATGACAGAATGCTTATATGCCATTCATACGGCAGTCTGGTACACCAAATCAACTGGAAAATCTCAACACATCTACGCCAAACTTTTGACGTTTTTTTCATCTAGGTCCACCTGGGAAATTGGCCAGGCAGGAAAGATTCAAGGGATTCTATCGGCAGGACAGAACACTCTCCATGCGGCTATCCAGCAAAGATGCCCTGGGAGTTTTCCACTGGATACGTACGCCTCAGCCAAAGGCTACTTCAAGGGCATTTTTGATCTTGAAACACGACCACGAGAACCTTCTTCGCCAGCAATCACTCAGTTGCTGTTTCGCCTGGAACATATACGCACCTACAACTGTCCAAAAAACACCGAACACATATTAGTCGAATCTTCCCGTGTCAACACTATCAGCATATCCCACGAGAAATTCGATGGTGATACTTGTTATTCTCAATTGCCTCAAGTCCTTCGTGAATGGACAACCTCGGGGCTGTATCAAGCTTTGTCATGGTATTGTCAAAGCTGCAAGACTAAGACAAACCCAGAGCCCCATCCATTCAAGATGTTCCACCATCGACTCGTCCTAGATTCTCCACCTCCACATCTACACATTCAGCTTGACGTGGCCTATCTATATGAAACTAATCGCCCTGAAGCTTTCAAGTTGATGAGGGAATGCGACCTGCCATATGAATTGAAACTCAAAGGAACAACGTACTGGATGCGAGCACGAGGATTTTGGAATGGCAATCATTATTGGTGTCAAGTGATACGTACGGTTGGAAGCTTAACAGGAGTATGGGGCTACAATGATATGCATAACGCTGGAATAGCCACATTGCTCTCTACAGATCTTGAAGTCATTGGTGGACCAATGGCAAATACTTCTTGGGTAATGTATTCGCAAACTCCAACAGCGAAAGAGGCTTCAATCATCAAGACTGCAGACACAAAAATCAATGTTTCTTTGGGGAAAAAGGCGGTGGCAGTTCGACCATTTTCACAGTTGCTTGGTGAGCAAGATGCGGAAGATGACATAAGTAAGAAACTTTTTATTTCTTTCGCAATCTTGGCCAATTCATCAATTTCTCTTTGATATCTTTGATTAAATAGGAAGCAAACATTCATTGGCCAATCAACAAGTTGAGAAGAACACGACAGAAACTGCAGATGAGATTACTTCTTTAGCAAAGAAGAAGCTGATATCAAGCGTCAAGAAAACAAAACCAGGTAAGTATCTTTCTAATTGATTTTCAATTTAATGACCGCCTTACTTTTATCTTTGAATAATTAGGAAAGCCAGTGAACAATGCAACAGACACTGAAGGTGAGACCGCTCCTTTAGCAAAGAAGAAGACGTTATCAAACATCAAGAAAACAAAATCAGGTATAATCATTATTTCTTTGGGTATTTTTTCTGCTTATTGGTCTGATTGGTTATTTGTGGACTTTGCAGAACTAAACCCGAGGAAGAGGAAGATGTGTGCAGAACAGGAAGAGGACAAACTTCCACAGGAACACAAACCACTTAAGAGAGGCAGAAAAGCCAAAGGGGGGAAGAGGAAGATGTGCGCAGACCAGGAAGAGGATGAACCAGCGGAAGGAAAGGTTGTGAAAGACAAACTTAAGAGAGGCGGAAAAACTAAAGGATGGAAAGGATGGGCCATTGTTGAAGTGGATGAAGAGGAGGAGTTAGGTAAGGACGCGGTTTTGCAGGAGGAGGCGCAGGAGGAGGTTGATGAGGGTGATGTAAATGTACGTAAGTCAAAGCGTACAAAGCTTATGAAGGTGTAGGCGCATATTTCCACATTTTTTTAATTCCAATTGTTCTCAGTTTGAATAATATTTTTGTTTCTTTCCTCTTTGTGATGGTATGTATCTATTTATCATTATATTTGTGGATTTTGTTTGAGGCTTTATGCACGTAATTACACTATATTGTGATTTTGACTGTGAAGTCTTGTCCGCAAAATTAAATCTTTTGCCGGCAAAGTACATCTTTGCGAGCCTTTTTTTTACGGTCATTATGCCCCGTCAAATAATGATTGTGAAAGTCTGTAATGCCTTTGTATTTTACAACTTTGCATTCATTAGACTTTGCGGAAGTCAAAGTTCTCAAAAGCAAGACTGCGAAAATAAATTTTTGGGGATCTGTGGCCTACTTTTACGGACATCTCCTTACTGGCATTTATTTTGCGGACTTTTGAAAATGCCGAATGGCCGCAAAAATAAGTGCTCACCGGGTATATATTGACTTTTACGGACATCAGGGTTTGCGGTCATTATTGACCTCAAATATGTGATCGCAAAATTCTTACACCCCGTACTTTAAAGAGCTTGGCTTTCCGATACCCAGCCAATGATGATCGCTTGCTAATTCAGATGTATTCTCAACTTGAAGTTTTCTTATTCATGTTATTTAAGTCAGGGAGAGTGAGCTATACATATTTTGGAACAAAGTGGAGCTGGAGAATCGCCCCCAAAATGAAATAATGGATTCAGGTTGAAACAGGAATTTGTCTGATGTTAAATGTGCAAATAAACCTTCAGTCTTATATTTTACTCAATTGACTCTTGGCTTGCTTATTCGAGATGTTTGTAGGGGAAAGTAATCCGGTTGGTCAACCCAATGGAACAATGTTTTGGAAGTTTATGTCACTCACTATCTTCAGACTAGCCGCACATCAAATAGTTTTTCTAGTATACAATTCATCTTTAACAAAAAGGGTATCTAGAAGCCTTTGTGAACATATGATCTTTACCCAGGAGAGTTAGTTAAATTGGTTTTGTGCTAATCATCCAAGTCTCTTAGACTTTCCCTTACACCTGTATCAAAGTCCTAAGAGAATATGTAAAATGAGAAAACAAGTTAAGAAATGGTACGTATAAGAGACAAATGTACTTACCATATCTGCTGGTTTTATCATTTGAATGCTTTGACCTTTTTTTTGTTTGAATAATTTGTTACTTAAATATAGAATGACAAACATGACTATGGGCAAGTATCTATAGGTTGTGGGATGTTGTCAGTATGTGATCAGTTTGTCCATCATTATATCAGAAATGAACTTCTCGACGGATAAAATGAGACGTGGAAGGTCACGAAATCCTTACCCCGTCACCAGAGTGGCTGTAGACCATTGTCCGTTGATCTGTGAATTGATAACACAACGTGTAAAGACGTATTGAGCAGTTTTGTTCAATAACCAATAGAAGAGAGATAAACACACGAGTACGGTAAAAGGGTTAGATATCAAGATCATGATGCACAAAGTCAGTACATAATATGCACCCCATCGACGCTGAAGCATCAAAGGAAATTGAGTTGTTACATCAGCGGATTGGCTCCTAAAGAGAACTATCAGATAGAGCAACCACAGATAGGAAGGATGTACCAAACGCGATTGATAGGGAAACATTGAGCGATCAATGGATTGCGCTCTTACCCCCAAATCCCACCTAAGATATGTAATCAAGATTCCGACCCAGGTCTGTAGTCCAGTCACTGATACCATAGCTGATGTAGATCAAAGTCGAAAAGCATTTATAATTCGATGTCATGTACTTGAAACGATTGAATGATTTGCGAGAAACTTACTAGCTAGCCAAGTGAAGAGTTGCCCAATCCCCCCACCTCCTACTGACATCAAGCTCAAGAGTCCCATTGCGGAAGATATCAGGACGCATATCCAAGGAATCCCATGAGAGTTGAGTTGCTTAAGGGCAGCGGGCGCATTTTCTGCAAGAGCTAGACCATGTAACGTTCGAGAAGTAGTATACATGTCACTTGAAGCAGCAGAACATGCTGCAGTCAAAAGTGCAGCATTGATTATCCTGCAAGGCAAGGATCAAATTATCATTTTGATATTCAACAACATGTCCCATCTTTAGTTGATTGACAATGAGCTCTTACAACATCCAGGTTGACATCAAACTTACGAAGGTAGTACTTTTATTCCTGAATCTTGTATGGCAATCACAAAAGGCGAACTGGCAGCGTTATGTGAATTAAGATTAAGTCGAGGATCATCACTTGAGACAATAAGACCAATAACAAAGGTTCCCAAGATGTAAAATAACCAAATCCTCACAGCTACTTTACGTATAGCGGATGGAAGAGTCTTTCTTGGATTCTTAGCTTCTCCCGCGGTCATTGCAGTGATTTCTGTGCCTACACAAGAAAAACCTGCTTGAATTAATGCTTGCCTGATTCCAAATTGAACAGAGTCGTCGAAGCTCGTCAGTGACAGATTGTAGAGTTGTAGGATTTATCCAAACTGGTTCACCAAAAACCTAAAAAACGACCCTTGACTCCTGATATACCGAGAAATTGTACAAATGGACCGGGATTCTTCCAAAATTGAAACCCGATTCTGTGATGATTGGGCCCACCTCCTAGATCTACCAAGCCAAGGATCAAATGATTTAAACATTCAGTCGGATGAAAATGCATCTCCTCACCAATAGCTACTGTACTGACCTATCACAAGTCCTATGATGATCAACGTGATTATTGTGACCACTTTGATAGACGCAAACCTTAAAATTTTATCTCTCAGCGATCAGAATTTTGGCAAACCAAGAAGAGTTGATACAATGGACGCGGGGCTTACCAAAACTCAAACTCCCTGAGAAAAGGTACATCATTTTTTTACTCAGCTTCTGTGTTGGAGATGAATGTAGTAAGATTGGAAGCTTACCCATAGATCCTTGATGGTGCAAAATTTATGCAAGTGACAGCTGCTAGTATCACCAGGATCCATACCGCGTTACTGATAGAGGTGATCCAATAGTTGATCAAAATTCCAGCGGCGGCCAATTCGGCTGCTAAAGCTGTTCAAACCATTACACGAAAGGTAGGTTCAACTCGATAGTTTCACTCATTTCGAATACTAGAAACTCGATTTATGAGAGGATACAGCTAGTGAAGAAGTATGTATTAGACGAACCAAATGACCAACTAAATGTAAAAGGGAATTAAGAGAGGCCTTCAATTATATTTAGGGATTTGTCATGCTTTGAAAAAGTACCCACGTGTACCAAAAATTCCAGCCCAACTGCAAACATCCATAGAGCGTCACGTGAACGAAATCAGTATACATAAATAATGGCCATAAATAATTCAAGTCATTACTAAAGTCATATAATGAAGGAGAGGTAACGATTGAAATATATATATATATGATGTTTAAACTTTCTAGTAGAAGATATCTTTCACTCACTGCAAATGATAGAGATGGGTTTACGAAACGTTTTGCCAGTGTGACGTGCCCTCCCGCTATGGGGAGATGAGAAACTAGATTTCAAGTGGATTCCCAAGACCGAATTATTCTTTTCCGAGCTTCATGGATCAATCAATGGAAATAGTTAACTCACCCATTTCCCCTAGAGAATCCATGACTCCAAAGACCACTAAGCCGGATTGGCAGTTGTATTCGAACATGTGGTTTAGTTATATGTTCGATGTTTCTCTTTTAAGTTTCGCTAGGCTTAACATATGAAGTTCAAAAGGTTCTATGAAGATTAAACTCAACTTGTTCCCATCACTGCATAGCTCAATAGCAATCCAAGAGGTCCGCTTTCTCGTAATGCATTTGCAGTACTTAAGAAAAGCCCCATGCCTACCACACTTCCTATGGATATCATCTAAATCAAGTTCAAAGTTTCCATCATATGCCAAAGAAATCCATTTGTCAGGATGTTCATTATTTATACATGGAATCAGTACCCTTTTCGGCGACTATTGACACTGCAACATCGGAGGAAACCCCTTTATCATTGTACCCATCTTTTACCAAGATGTATGTAGTTATATCATATGATGCCAAAGGTCACGGAAGTCAGCGCAATGAATACTCAACTTGTATGTGACGACTTTTCATTCCTCGATGTAATTGATTAGCACCATCCTCTTTTTCATCCTTCTGGAAACCTTCTGAAGGATCATGTTCAGAGATCTCCGCTCCCTCTTTTCCCATGCCAACTTATTTACTCGATGTATAAATTGCGTGTTGAAAAAATTGGTATGGAGTTGAAGGTCTTCACGCTTTATTATCAATGTGAATTTTCCAACAGGTAATACAAAATTTACCCGAGCCTTTGATCTAGTCTATGATCATGAGAGATGTAGAGGTAAGAGCAGCGTAGATATCAATGGACAGATGTAACTGATTTTTCACCTAACTCAAGTGCTTTGATACTCGGATAAACTTTGCTTATGTTTGGATGAATGGGGCGGGGTAGAGAAGATAAAAGATAGAAGAATAATCCTTGAATGTACACAAGATATGCTAAAGAAGTCGGAATAAAGTTATCAAGAGTTTTACCTAATAATCTTTGCATAAGTCCCAGTTCAAAGTTCCAGGATCAACAATATAGATTAGACTGAATCAGTCGGCCGACATCAAATGTCTGGGCTTCCGGATTCCGAAACACGTACCATGGAAGAGACCGCGGATGAGTAAAGTAGGGAAAGGCGCAAGCTTATAAATCCAGAGTGTGGCAAGTTGAGCGCAGTTAAGGAGTGACAATTTTTTTAGCTTTATGAATATCAAGCCATCCGATTGAACATAATGGATTTTGTATCACATTGAATCCTTATCGATCATGCGAAGAACACTTCCACAAGTTTACAGACGCAGCCGAGTCTCGAGTGTCATCTACCCTTATCATATGACATGAAGAAGACTCAGATTTTCAGACACTGATACTGTGTTTGAAGCATGTCTCTTTCTTCAAAGTGGATTTGATTAAATGCCATATTTGCCGCATGTCATACGTGGTCATCAAGAAGTTGGTTGAAGGAACCATGATTGTCTTGATTTTTCCTAATGTCCAAGGATCTCATGTTAGTTTCATAATAGTCCGCAGGATCCTGATTGGCTCCTCATGGGTTGAATTGCATGCTCTTTGATTAAACCAGAAGACGTGCCGGGTCACTTCTGGCACAACACTTAATCATATTGTATTCTTTGAACCTATGGATAACCATTCTTATTGAAAGTATTCGGATCAGATTCAAGTCTTCAAGATTCAAATTATATATTGAACCTAGATGTATCCCCCGTAGTTTTAATCATAAAGATATCTTAACCTTCAACTAGTCTTCACGAGGCGAAGGGGTTTCCGAAAACTCGACTAAATGAAAACAACCATTTAACTATCCATAAGCGATCAAAAAACATTACTTTAGGATTCATCTTGCCAACAGTTTCAAGCTGCAGACACTTGATCCTTATCAAGATTTTCAAGTTGATGTGCTTGAAACCCCAAAGAAATCATGATCGATTTTGTCCTCTAAAGTCAATGATTACAAAGCCTACAAGACCATTCATTCATTCAAACTGCAGCTATCTATCACTTCTAAATACTAATACATCTTGCCCTGATGATTTGACTTCGAGGTTTACAGTTTTTCGACAATCACTTCGTATCAGAAATTCGATAAATCAAACTCAGGCACTACCACTTGTTTCAACACGCGAGTTTTAGGAGGAGCTTCGAGATTTGATAGCTGTGTGTCCTGATCGATGGTGATGGTGTTATGTACTGCATCTCCGGAAGATTTTTTTTCAAGTTTCGAAGCGGTACTACCATGTGGTGCTTTATCAGAAGTGATTTGTGAGGTCGTTCGCGGCCGAGACTGGAACCGCCAGGTCCTTGCCACACAGTATGCTAGCTGGGTACAACCTATATGAATCAATTAAATCAGTAAATTGCTTCCTAATATCTTTCATCTTAATTTGTAACGTACCTGCTTTCAACAGCCGCTTAATAGTCAAGATGGCTAATTCATTTTCTTTTATGGAATCCGTGGAAGGAACTTGATCTTGATTCCGAATTGTGTTGAATATGATCACTAAAGCGATACTCAAAGGTCCTGGCTGTTCACGTATCGAGTCACTCAAAATAGGCTTCGGAATGTTTGTCCTGGCAATATTATCAAGGGGTGACTGGAGAGAAAACCGTCAGATCATTGCGTCTCAATCATGAGAGATAAAACTGGATAACGTACCACAAGTACTCGAGATGCGAGGTCCTTTTCATCCAGCATGTCAAACGCCCAACTCAATATCCATCGGTTCCCATCCAAGAAACCTTGTGGTATCACCGTCTCTCGAAGAAGAGATCGAAGAACAGGTCCATTATCACCTTCATATGCTCGTGCGATCGCAATTCCTAGTGACCAATCAGCAAGTTGGCGAACACATACATTCACAGCGTCTTGCAAACAATCAGCCAATAAAAAGAATGATGCAGCAAAGCCTTATGGCGTCATGGGGGATCAAAAATTAAGACGTCAGATTTTGATCATCATATCGATCGTATTTTACATTGCTTGAACGTACTAAACCGCTGTCGACTAATCAATGCGAAAGCATTCTTTTGAGCTGCAGTCTTCCACCTCGGTTCATCAAAATCATTTGCTAAAAACTTAAGCATATGAGGTCGATCAGGATGACCATAAGCGACTCGCCAAAGCCCTAAGAGCAATCTCTTCTTGCGCAGTGCCATGTAAAACACACTACATGCAGCTGGATCTCGAGTCACTTCTCGAGTTACATTGTTTTGTGAGCTTTCAGGTATGCTTTGATACTCTTGCTGCGCCACAAGCTCTAGAGTTGAAAGGATGGTGTCGTGTGGCTTCAACCAAAGGAAAAGACCCACTTTGCGAGCAAGCTTCCAATTCAGCGTACAGTTGATCGGTGAATTTGAGAGTAGAGCATACTTTGTGACATTTTCTATTACTTGCGTTGCTAGTAAAGCTTGACAAGAAGAATGATAAGCCAGCAAAACCCCGGGATCTTGCGACTTTCCGTAGCCTACATCTGTTTGAGAATGATTGGATCCGGACAAATGTTGAACTAGTGAGAACAAGTATCGACGTCCCAATCCATCTATTCCACTAAACGATCTTTGTATCTAACGGAAGAACATGTAAATTTTTAAGTGATGGTTGAGGGTATCAATCAAAATCAATCAGCATCACAGCCCATCAATCTGCGACAATGAGACGGATCAAAGGGCTACGTACAGTGAAGAGCTGTAGAGTCAGATCTGCGAGAGCTCTTTGCTCCTCCAGGGTCAAACTTGGTATTCTGCTTTCACCAGCCAATCTAACAATAATGTCGAGGGATTCTTGCAAGATGAGCGACACCTTAGGATCTTGCTTGGAAAAGCCATTGGCAATCAAATTGATGTCCCGATTTGAAGGAAGGTTTGGGCTATTGAAGGAACTGAGAGCTTGTGGATTGCCATTGAGTGCAGTGGCTAACGAGTTGATAACCTCGAAAACACTCTCAAAATCTCCTGCATGTAGATACATACATTTATTAGCTTCATACAACCCATCAAAAGAATTGCCGCTTGCTTACCAAAGTCAAGGTGGTTCTTCAGTTGGACAGGATGCCAATAGGGCATCTGTGGATGCCTAGAGTCTTGAATGCTTGAAGAGATGTATAAGTGACCATCCACTTTATAGATCAAGCTTCTCTGGCCGTTAACCGTGATCCACGATACTACGTGAGCAGAGCCATCCCTACAGTTTTACACCTCTAGGGAGTAAGAGAAATGACTGCATAATTCCAATGAGTTGAGATGACTAACTTAGGACGGACATCAGCACTACATTTCCACCAGCCATCTGAACCACCGCTATAGACTTTGATAATACCACCGTAGGCGACCGCCAATGACGGGAGTTTAGAGTTACACATCTCAGAATCCAACTCGATAGTATCTGCTGACCATCTAAGGTATGTATCGGCGGGTCGATCATTCTCAGGATCGATGGAGATCTCTTCCGCGCATACAATACCCGATCCAAAAGACCTTTCTCGCAAGTCGATGAGTATAAGTTTTAGATATTTTCGAGTGGATGAGGAAGAGATGAAGTACACTGAAAGGGAAGGTAGCAATCAAATCAGATTGATTACAATCAGCTACCTCGAGTACGAAAGCGAACGTACACAGTGCTACAAATGATGACTTTGTTTCACAGTTGAGTAAAGTGCAGGTGTCTGCGCTAGACCCTAGGATGTGTCTTACGGAGACTAATCTCGACCATTCTTTCTGGTCACCCATATCGTAGCCAGACTCGCCTCTTCTATCATAGGATTGCTTGAACTGAAGTATATTTCCATCATTACCGGCAGCTAATATCAATCTATAGGACTGACTCGTTACAGAGGATATCCTGATCTGACTTTCAAGATCGGCAATCAAACTCGGGAGTGTTAATGCGACTCTCGGCTCGTGATGTACGGGTTCAGTGTTGGCCGAAGGTGCGGGAAGCTCCCATACAAGCAAGCGGTTGAGTGAAGTGAGGCTTTCTAGATACCAATAACTAGTGCTGGCTCTCGTAGGACTTTTCTTGACAGCACTTGCATATCTTTCGACTCGTTCATCAGACTTAAGTCCAGTCAACGCAAACTCGGAAACAAATGGCGTGGGCGATAGACTCTTGGGAGCAACCAGTCGAATGCGCAAAGGCGCCTCAGTCTGAGCACGGCTTAATGAAAGCTGAACCCACCATTGAGTAGAAAATTCAACTCTACATATTGCGTTATCAGCTATCGGTGGAATATGCAAGACATCAGACGTGAGAGCTTTATCAATCGGCGCATCGGCTCGTAAGTCACAAATATTGAATGAACTATCAGCTAGTGAAAGCATGACTGGTGCGTTGTTTCGATATTGGAGTTTCCACCAGTGAAATGTGACCGGATTTGAAACAGTTTGGGAAGAAGTCGCGACCAGTATATCACTTGCCCCATCGCTAGTTGGAATGACCGATAAACCATGTGGTATCTCTTGAGTCAACGCGCTATCGATCAACGCCGACTCGGAACATAGAAGTCCGGACGTGAATGTTCCAAGGGGGATCTCGTGCCAGCGAAGTTGACTAGCTGAAGAGGCTGAACGAGCAAAGATGATGAAAAAAGTGGCCGTATGAGCATGATCCACATTCTTGGTCCTAGTAGTTCCGTGGATCATCACATTAGGGTCGGCTAATAATTGAATCATCTCCAAAGGTAATTGGTACAATTCAGGGCGTGGACTTGGAGGTCGAATCAACGAAGGCTCCCTCGACACATGTATGTTACCGTTGGACAAGATAGAGAGTATTAAGCATCGTGAAAGAGGTTTCTCTTGGTCATAAAGGGTAGGGATGTGCTTTGAATTGATACAGAATGCCTGAATAACTCGGTGTGACCTGGAAGCAGGACAATTGATTACACCTTGGTGAGACGGGTGGAGAATAGTCGATTGGGACGGAAGATCGCCCTGGATTGTAAAATTCGATGGGGCTTCATCATCCAGTACGAATTCAAGGTTGTAGATGTGCGTGTGAACTCCAGCGAATCGATTATGAAGAGACACGTATAGAGTTTTGTTTGTCTCGCCGGACTCAATAGTCGATAACTGATCGAAGCTGATCGAACGTATAGAGGACGACAATGATAATCTCCGGTATGACATCTCATAAATATCTGCCAGTGCGTCTGAGGTTCGCGAGCTGTAAAAATGAAGGATCGGACGATTCTGATGGATGTTATGAGTAGTCTGAGATGCGAATGGTTTCTTAAAATAGAAAACATACTACAACGTAGCTAGCAATATGACAGCGGCCGTCACTTGATCGAAAAAAATCGGCATCAGTGCATGATTCGGCGCTATGAGGCAGATGGCACGTTAGTGAGGATCGTTCAGTCAGCACAACCGAAAGCGTGATGGGGGCCAACAATTGGCGTGCGCCTCACTGAGTTGCCCACTTGCCGATCCAGCGTGGTATGGTCACGAAGCCGCCTTCTTCAGCTGGTTCGAAAGCTTGGTATAGAGACACACCATCTTCAGCGATCAGTAAACAGTCGTTTCCCTTCAAGATGATCGAAGTGATTCGTTTTACACCGGACGTAAAAGAAGAATGCAAATTCCAAATTGCTTTAGAAGATTGTGACTTGGATCTTGCAAACACGACCACATAGGGACCAGAGGCAACTACAAGCTACAGAAACAAACAATTCTGGTTAAAATAGTGGATGAAAGCTGCTACCAAGGGGTTTGTGTTCAACTGACCTTGGATTCTGTAGCACAAACCGCTTCAACCCCGTGTAGTGAAGGCAGCCATGATTGAGGTAGATGGGTAGACAGATCGATAACTTGTCGTAAATTGAAGAGGGGTACGTCAAAAACATTGATTTTAAGACCAGAAGCGTAAATCTATCTACCAACATTCGAAAGAAAGTCAATTAGCCATTGTGTCTGTGTGATCGAAAGGAACATAGGACAGAGACTTACAAGACAAGGGTCCTCGGACGCAACGGGAGAAGTTAAACAAAGAGCTCCACGCGATGGGTTGATGGCACTCAGAACCAAAGGACAGGTCGATTGCCTTACAGCATCCATCGATGGTTTAGATGTCTTGAGGGAATGTCACGAAGTTCTCATAATCTGATCACAATGCTAAGCCGGAGTGTGGACCACGGCCCCGGACCCCGGATAAGACTCCACTCGATCGCTGACCCGTGACTGCAGGACAGAGAACGACCTCGACGGCTCGGTCCACTCTAGCTTAACTGGCTCCCTCCTCACCGCAGGCGTCCTCCGTAGCCTGCGTAGGAGGACGGATTGAGGAACGGTACACTCAGCTTTTGCAAGACAAGTGCAAGATCCAGTTGGCAGCTTTGTTTTAAGAGGACGTTCATCAAAAGCTCAGCATCTTGATCTACAACCAACCATCTCACACTAAACTCAAAGTTAATTGGTTTGCTTATTCGTAGATGAACAGATGCTGCCTAGGCCGAGCTATGTCGTGGGCAAGCCGCAATATCAACTCTCTGCCATACAACCTCAGATCACTTGATATATACTGGGTTGGTTTTTATGGCTCTAGAATTACTTTATCCTTCATCAGGGTTCACACGATGAATGTTCACATCTGGATGTTGTATAAAGATTCTATATGAATTATTAGATCATGCTTAACTGTGAGCTATTGTGCAAGTTGTGTATTGGAAGTGGAGGTATTTAAGATCAGGTGGTAGTGTTTTGGATGTGATCATCTACAAAGGTCTTTATGTTTAACTTGTTACTGCGACCCCCAAATCAATCGGACAACGATTCTAGATAAAGAACTCAAACCCCAAAACAATTCTAAAAAGTTAAAGGAGTCAGACAATCTCTACTTGATCTTCCATTCCTACAATAATTGGCTCTACCAAAAACTACCAAGAGAATTAAATGAAAGCATGCCTATACGTGTTTTCAACTTCTTAATTAATCACCTCTATGATGAACAAAATGAAGGTCCAAAAAGACACCCTACGACAATACAAAACATAGGCAAAACTTAGTAGTACAATTCTCAATGCTATAAAACCTTCAAAACCTCTTCCTTCACATATCGTTACAACCTCTTTAAAGTGTAAATCCATTTCTTCTCCACTTTGATCCAATTGAGATGACCGTACTACAGTTCCCTTTCTTACGATGATCTGGCATCGTATTTTCAATGATGGACCCCAGTATTGGAATTCAACAGATGTTTCTGTGCCATTCAACAGTGGTCAAAATACCTAAACATGGCACAGGCTGTCAATCACAAATATCCATCGGGATTGGAAGCTAAGTAAAATATACTCACAGACTTAAGCTTTCCCCACATGTCATCCGATGGCACTTTTTCTTCTTCTTCTTCTTCAAAGTCTCGTTCATCATCACGAGCATCGGTAACAAAGTCCTAATATTTATGATCCATGGTCAGAATAATTAGATCTCTTGTCCAAATAAAGATACAGATGGACTTATACCATTTCCATTGGTTTTACTGGTCGACCATCCACCCCTTTGCATCGATAATATACTCGGCTTCCAAAATACAAAGCGCAGAACATTACAAGCGGAAGGTATCTTTTGACGAGAATTTCAAAGGCAGAATCGAATCCATCTCAGCCTTTTTTGCGCCTCTTCGTCACATACAGGGGATAAAGAAGATTGAGTTCTGAAATTCACATACCCAGTGACAAAGGTTGGAGTTGACCACTGTCCCTTTATCTGTATATCAATGAAAAAACTGTGAGTAAAAATGCGGTCTGACTTTGATCAATCAAATTTGATGACAACTTACAAATACTGTGAAAGGATTGAAAAGCAAGGTTAGTAAGCATAGTGTTAAACCGTAATATGCTCCCCAGCGTCTCTGAAGTACAAGGAAAGAACGATTATCAGTGTCAGACAAAACCAATATTTGTTAGCCCCAGTTAATGATGAAATTAAGGCTGTCTTACAAGGTATGAAACGTAAGGAAAATCTGATCGATTGATCGACTGTGCTTGTACTCCTGAATCCCATCTTAGATATGTGATTAAAATACCTATCCATGTTTGTAGTCCAGCTACAGATGACATGGCTGTTTTTGGAGGCAAGGTTAAAACAATGTCAGTGTCCAGGGTATTATCTTGGCCAAAGCCTTCATGAGCTTTATCACTCAACTCGATAGCCAGGTAAACACTTGACCAGCTCCGCGGCCCCCAATAGACATGAAGCTCAAGAGTCCCATTGCAGCAGATACCAATACACATAGCCATGGCACACCCTGAGAATTGGTACGTCTAAGGATTGCAGGTGCATTCTCTGCTAGAGCTAGACCATGTAGTGCTCGAGAGGTAGTATACATGTCACTGGAAGCAGCAGAGCATGCTGCAGTTAAGAGTGCTGCATTGATGATTCTGAATAAATAGGATCAAAGAATTATGTGGTCAGATGTAGTTTTATCAGACAAATTTAACTAACAGAGAAGGCCCAGAGCCCCTAATATTGACAAGGACTTACGAAGGTAATGCCTTAATTCCCGAATCGTGAATTGCAATCACAAACGGTGAGCTAGCAGCGTTATGCGAGTTGAGATTCAACCGAGGATCATCACTAGAGACTATCAGTCCGATCACAAAGGTTCCCATTACGTAGAACATGAGAATTCGAATTGCAACTTTTCGAATGGCTGAAGGGAGGGTTTTTTTCGGGTTTTTGGCCTCTCCTGCCGTTATAGCAGTGATCTCGGTACCGATACAGGAGAAAGTGGCTTGTATCAAAGCCGACCTGAAGGGGAGATAGATATATGAGCGATGGTAAGAGATAATCTTGCAACCATGAAAACAAAGAATGTAGGATATTAGGCTTACCAAAAACCCAAAAATCTACCGGTCACACCTTGTATTCCGAGAAACTGGACAAATGGACCTGGGTTCTTCCAATACCGAAAGCCAATTCTGTCATGATTTGGCCCACCACCCAAATCTGATTCGCGGGTAATGGAAATACATTAATCAGATAAAATATATGATCAAAGATCTCACAATGAGCACGTGCTTACCAAGAACAATCCCCGTGATGATCAAAGAAACTATAGTGACTACTTTGATTGAAGCAAACCTACAGCAAAGTGCTAATCAGACAAGCTATTCCGAAAGTAGACGTTCTTTAGGTTCAGCGCTTACCAAAACTCAAACTCTCTGTAATGAAGACAACCAAAAAAATCAGCATTCAGGTCTCAAAATGAGTATCTTTGAAGCTTACCCGTAAAAATGAGTTGGTGCAAAGTTGACGCTTGTGACAAGAGCGAGTACCAGTATCATCCATACCGCATTATTGACAGATGTGGTCCAATAGTTGATCAATATGGCTGAAGCGGAGATTTCAGCCGCCAAAACTGATATGAGTGATAAACGTCAGCAAAGCTGATCCCGGAGAGGCTGATAGAAAGATGCACACACCGAATGACCAACTGTTTGGAAAGGATAATGCAATCAATCAAGCAATGATACAATCAGTATGAAGTTGTTCATGCAGGATTCAGGAGAATACTACGAACGTGTACCAGTAATTCCATCCCAGTGACAGTGAAAGAGATGGGTTGACGAATCTTTTAGCTAACGTAACGTGACCACCGGCTATCGGGAGATATGAAACTAGATAGGAGAATTGGCGTGATCAATGGCGCAATCTTGTCTATCGAAATTGCACAAGACAAAACGTCCTTGAGGAAAGGATATATAAAGTGGATGTCTACTGACTCATTTCTCCCAACGAGGCCATGACACACCACACGACTGTTATACCAATTTTGGTCAGCCTCAGATTACATCAGAGGTACACATTTCTACTCAACTGGTTCCCATCACCGAGTAACCCAATAACAGCCCCAAAGGTCCACTTTGTCGCAAGGCATTAGCTGTCCCTAGGAAAAGACCCATACCAATAACCCCACCCATGGAGATCATCTGGTTTTGTCAAACGTCCAGAGGCATCAAGTCAATATCACACATAGATCTTTTCAAAGATATCTCCAGCTCATTCATCGACCTCACTAGGCTCAGATTGTTCTGGAGCAAAGATCACAAACTCAACTTGAATGTGTCGACTCTTCATCCCTCGATGAAGTTTAGTTGAGTCACCACGGCTGATAGGTCCAACTTGGGCCCCTTCGTGCTCATAATAATCGGAGGATCCTTTCTTCATATCCATCTTATTCTCAGGAAGTCTTCAAAACAAAAATATAGATGTTCGTGTATTTGGAGAAATTGCAGATTCGGTAAGAAGGGATTGGTGCGTAGCCTTCGTGGATAAAGTGAATGAAAGTCTATAATTTAGTTATGAGTAGGTAATAGAGCAATGAGAGAATGACAGCTCTGGTATGAGATCTAGAGGTAAAAACGACGGACGCGAGTGCAGGTTATTTGGACACCAAGGAGACGGGGCGTATGAGTCTAGCGATGATATACCCACCAGCCACAGCAGATGAGCTTAGCGCAGTTGTCCAAACGGGAGGGGATGCGTCCCTTTGCAATCTATCCGGTACTAACCGCGCTCTGATTATTAATTCATCCTCTGATAAAGCGCCGAACGCGAAACACGTCACGGCCCAAGAAGCGTACGCAGACGTCTGATTGTGCCGTTGAGATGAAGTGACCTAAAAAGCCTCCTACGCTGACCAGCTCCCCATCATTGTGATCGCCCCGACATAAAGCGGCTGTATGTGTACTGCGAAAGCCTTCCGAAACGCTTCCTGGGAGCTATACCGTTGGAATCCATGTTGAGAAGCCTTTATCAGAAACCTTTTGCTTCTGTACACTTTATCTACGCTCGACAATAATTTTTGACCATGTATCAGGCCAATCAGAACTCAGGGTTGACCTACCTGCAGCATAAAGTGCTCTGGTAGCAGCACACTATGTTGTATGTTTTGAGTATCTTGTAGATAATGGCCCTCATGAGACAGAGCAGATGGTATACATACGTGAAGCTGAGCCTAGTGACGGTCAAATATGATAAGATGTTCTGCAAGTTTAATTGTCTATCTTGAAAAACTTTAAGTTCGAAGGCGATGTAGACTGCGATTTTCTTCGCCCCTCATCGTCATGAGAGTATAATCATCAGATATTTAAGCTGATCTGTGCCCGGTCTTCCAATCCGAGGTGCATCACCTCTGGACACGATCACTGCTTCTTGCCACAAACAAACAATCACGGTTGAGACAATAGACCATCCGGCGCTTGCTATCATCTCTTTTTTCAAAACCTCTCCCTCTTTGGTTTCCCAACTGTCTCGTGAGATCTTGTGACTATGTGATTGTATGGACAGAAATATACGTATTTCTGATAACAAATTTGGATAAGAAATTTCCTATGATGTAACACAAGATAAGCTACTTCATTAAAAAGTTTCACTTCCTGAGACACATTATATTTCGGGTTTCAGAGGATCATCGTTATCTCTAAAGGGCTTTTCGAATTTACATACCTGCCGAGCCCCGCAAAGCTAGAAATCCATGCCCCTCTCAGATCATGGAATTCTTCGATCGAGTTGAGCTAAGGGGCTAGGTCTAGCGGGGATCGCGGATTCGTGAGTGTTAAGAATTGTGCCACAGCCCATGCAAGTATATAGAGCCCAAGACAACAAGATCGGTTTCATCCCATGACTCTACATTTTGCGTAACTGGCGCCTTGGAGAAGGTCAGTCTTCAACTGAAGACACCCATAAGAAAAACATAGCTCTTTTTGGTTCTCGACACTGGACTATCTTACTTGATGTATTGGAGTTTCAGTTTATAATGTGCTGTGGTGCAATTTTTCATCAAGCGCCTCACTTTGAATTACCAAGACTTCATCTGTCGAAATGCCTCATTTTTACTTGACTATCATTCAGAGGTGTTGGATTTATTTGACATTTTTCGGTGTGCTGTTATTTTTTGGTAATAGGATTTCATTCTTGATATCATTTTGCGAATTCAATGGTCCAGTTAGAAAGAAAAATGCATAAAAAGTAGAGAGTTACACGCATAACATAGGCAGGAGAAGACAAGATAGGACAGTTACCACCGCCGGGCCGCTGATAAATTGATGATTGAAGAATATGGAATGGTAAATCAATGTAACAAGTGCATTCACAGTGCACCCGGGATGAACTTTCAAGTGTTTGTACGTATCTTTGAAGCAATTCAGATCTTCTATCCAAGGTCCTGAAACTCTTTTACTTGGGATCATGTTCACAAAACCCAAGTAAAAGGGTTTATTTTAATCTCTAAGTACTTCTTGAGTCTACAGCATACATACACATCAAGATCCAAGAAGCCCAGTTAATGAGATTAAACACATGCTTCAAAACATTAGATCATAGAAAAACACATTCTTTGATTTCTTTCCAGTGTTCTATTACAAATTCTCTTTGAGGACCAAAACTACAATCAAGCATCATCATACTCTCATTCCCTTTCTTTTGTCTACATAAAGATCATCAAAATCTTTCTCCACATAATCTTTCAATATCTTCAATAGACTTAACAGCAGTAGTTAAGTTCTCATATCCATTTTCTCTTACCACAACGCTATCAATATTGAAATCAATATGAAACTCATTAGCTTTCAACTTTCATTCTTCTTGGGCTGAAGTCCAGAACAAAGGAGAAAAGGTAACCATGACTCAACTTATCTTCAATCCTAATACCTCCTACATTCATATACTTCTTCAAAAGTTCGTGATTGATAAACTTCGATTCTTTGAAAGGCTCTAACAAGAATTGATTGAAATATATCCCTGGCTGAAAATTTGTTAAACTTCATTATTCACCAAGAACTCTATAAATTTATTTTAAAGGTGAAGAAAGCTCAACACTTACCTCAACAGTTACTACATTTCCAGCTTCTAATCTCCTTTGAAGACGTAAATATTTGAAAGCAGGATTAAGAGTACTTTTACCATTAGGTAATCCATCCACATCATGAGTCTATACCGAAAGAACCAAAGACGATTGATAAATAGACTTTAAGTTGATAATGATGATGAAGAAGAAGAGTTCAAGAGAGGACGGACATCGAGACCTAAGAAATGTCCAATACCGTGAGGAAAGAATGGGATCACATGACCTCCTTCATAACATTCATCTATACTTAGGTTTTGTAGAATTCCTAATTTTAGTAAACCTTTAGCTGCGATCTTATGCCTAAAAAATCGAAATATCAAAATACGCTGGTTTTGTTTTAGCCAACTCTATCTTCAAATCAGTTTCTTTCAAAGAGATTCATCACTTACATTAAAATTTGAATATCGTTCCAATCTACACCTGGAGCAATGGTTTCAATAGCTTTCTAAAACGATGGAAAACAAAAACAAAACAAAAACAATCCTGATGATGAATTTTAATCAATCCAAACTTCTAAAAAAAGGAATCCATCAAAATCAATATGAACATCGAAATCCTCACTTCTTGCATCTCTAAGACGATTTCATAAATCTCTTTACATTGATCATTGAATTTTCCATTTGAACTTAAAGGGATTGTTCGAGTGATATCTGAAGCGTACCCCATCATTTCACATCCTGCATCCATCAAAAGTAGACCGTTGAAAGAATCTGATATTTTTTCATTGTTATTGACGTAATGTAATGTACCTGCATTGGTTCCATGACCTAAAAGTATGAAAACAAAATGAAAAATTAGCTTCAAATGTGATGAATTTATTTAAGGAAGACTCAATTCATCGAAGTCGTTTAAACATACCAAAGATAGGTAAATAAGCTTGATGATTTGAACCTAATCTTTTACATTCATTCACAAAGATCAATTCCGGATCAGTTTCACACTTAAATTTTTCTTTACTTAAAGTTTTCATAACAGTTTCATGAGCTTGACTGGAGATCTGATTAGCTAATTTCATAATTTGAATTTCTTCTTCAGTTTTTATTGTACGAGATTGGTGCAAAGCTTTCAAAAGGTTGGAAGATGAATTGATCTCTAGACCTTTTGGATCGGTTTTAGAATTAGGTAAAACTAGGATTAATTGAGGTTTGTTGAATTGGGTTAGATGTGATAATAATTGATCTTGGTATTTGACTTCATTCAAATTGGGTAATGATTTTAATAGTTCTTCTGGTTTCGGTGGTAAACCACACCACATCACTTCATCTGGATCTAGATTCGGTATAAAAAGAGTTGTAAAAACATCCTCTGGTGTTACTTTTTCTTTAGTTCGATGATCAAATTCTGGTAATAGATTTATTACTACTGATCCACCTCTGAGATCTTTGGCACCCGTAAGATACATCTGGATGAATCAACAGAATCAAACAAACAAACATCAGTTAAGTAATCAAAACAATATAATCAAGATTGGATTTGTATTTTTGTCAAAGAGATCTTACAAAGTTGGCTTCTTGATGAAAAGATAATTCTCGATCAGTATCATCTCTACAACAAGTTCGATTACTTTCTAAATAAATCACTGGTTTAATCTTTTGATCTAATTTTAAAAGTCTTTCAAATACTTTGGCTGCATGTTTGGAAGCTTTTGATCAGGATTGAACAAATAACAATAATTTCAATTTTTCTCTTCTATAGTTCAGTTCTTGATTATTAGAATATGTATAAAGGAATGATTGACTTACATGGATAGATCATTTTGATAAGTTTAAATTGAGTGTGATCGATGATAAGTTTAGATTGACTAATACAAGATAAATTGTAAATTGTAAGTTGATGTAAATAAGTAATTGAAAGTGAAGTGGTATCTATTGAGAATGAGAATCATCAGATGAACAAGAATTACTATGGAATACGTCATACCGAGCGGGGCTCTGACCCGAATCTGAGTGTGACGAGGCCTCCCCGGGGCCATACCCGGCCTAGGATAGACCCAAGTACCTCTCAGAAATGCCCAGGGCTAACCAGGGCACGCCCCAAATCTTAGGCCTCAAAGCTTGTCAGGGCCAGGCTCAGCAGCAGGGTTTGAAACACTCAATATAGGGTATTTCATCAAACATATTCATCAAACATAATCTTGTATAATAAAACTTGTAGAACACTCTGAGAGCCTGCTTAGAAATGAAAAAAAAAATCAAAAACAATTGTGAGGAGTATAATTTAAGAATTAAAAGACTCTGTTTTGACTTTCAAAAGTATATTACTCTACTTTGATAAGACTTTACTCCAGCTTTTGGGAAAAACCTGAGCCTCAAGGTTGAAAGGAGTGCCTACATTCTTGGTGTTCACTCACGACTTGTAAAGCATCAAAAAATGTGCTCTTCAAAGGTGCACTTGTGGCAGAAACCGCAAGCATTTCCTGTGCCATGTGTGCCAGTGACGTCATACAGTTCCCCAGTAAACAAGAGGCTTGCGGATCTCATCGTCTTGAGGTGCAGTGAGATACCCCTTGACTTCAAGATCAACCAGAATCATTTTGCAACACTTGATGTAATGTTGAGGTTGGTCAAGTCTGAGTGTTTCCTGAGGTTCAACAACCTCAATCTCAGGGTCAGAAGGGGCCTTGAATTTGGTATCTTGTTCAATGAAGTAGGTAAGTAAATAAATTTTGCCCCAATTAAGCACTCCCATTGTTTGGGCTTTGACGGCGGTGAGCTTGAGATAAGGATCAAGGATGGCAGCACAGATGTACACAGCTTTTGTCTTGCCTGCTGTCTGATAATGGACCTTGTTGATCATAGGCATGATAGTGGCCTTAAGTTCCTTACACTTTGAATCAGCCCAGGCCTATCAGAAAATATAAAGGTTTGGTAAGTAAGACGAGATAGTTGAAATGTGAAAGGACCCAAAATGAATTATTGAAAATTGAGGGGAAAATGGTTACATGTTCAAGACAGTCTACAAACCATTGATATTCAGTGAGAAAATGGCGTACAAATGCCCTTCACTTGTTTGAGTAACAGCAGCAAGAGGAGATAAAAACTGTACTAGATTTTTGACTAAGACCCATTCTTTGTAGTCGAGTTTGAAGCACTCAAGTGCTGGTTTGCATTTGAATTGATACTCCAACACAACTCTAAGCTTGACAAAACAAGCAAGAGAAGTGTGTGTTGAAGACCACCGGGTCAACACTTCATGAACTAATCCAACCTTGTGTTCCAAGGTAGCACAACTTGAAATGGTGTTGTCAAGGGAGGTTTTGAGCTGAATAGAGTTCTTGACTTCTTGTGGAATCCACAAATTTGAGTGAGGATACTGCTTACCTCAGAGGTTGAGGTAGGCTTGAAAAACAGGGGAACAGAAGATGAGGTTTGCAAGATATTGGCATCAAAAGGATGGATTGGAGAAGGGGAATGCTTTTGATAAAAGAACTCCATACCAGCCTTACCCACAGGGTTGATGACATGGGCAACACATCCATCAAGATTTTGAACAACATTGAATTGGTGGATCAATGTTGAAAGAGTTTGACCCATAGCCGTGTTGGTGGAGGCATTGTTGGCTGTGTTACAGTAAAGCCGGTTGGAGATGTGAAAAAAACCCAGGATACTTTTGAGCAGGCCAGCAAGGTTGACACCAGTGTGAGAGCCTTCGATTGGTCTCATAGCCAGTTTCATTCTGTGGAGTTTGAAATTGGAAGAAATCCAGTGGGTGGTTACTCCAAGCATAGGAGTGTTGGCTGGAGAAGTCCACCCATCACAAGTGATGGACACATGAGAGACCAAAGAAAGTGTCTTGATGATTTGGCACAAGTCAGTTGATATTGTTACAATATGCCATCAGATATTGCAGTACGTTTTGTTAGAAGGGAGACAGCCTGGGGGTTGATCATGTTGATAATTTTGCAAAACTTCCTTGCATCAACAAAAGAAACCGGAACCCCTCAATTGAGAACCATACAGATTGGGGAATCCTTGAGATTGGCTCTGTTGAGAGATTTGACCTAGAAAAACAAACAAAGAAATCAAAATTAGTAAGTCAATCCTGAAATTAAAAAATGAATAAAAATGATGTGATAGGAAAAAAAGAGAATTGAAATGAAACCAATCAAAAGGTATCAAAGAAAGAAAAAACTAAAAAAGATATTAAAGGAAGAAAAGAATGAAGAGCGGATTTATAAATAAACAAATTGAAAGTTATTGAAATAAACTAATATGAAATTAAAAGAAAACAAAAATAAATAATAGTCTTCAAGTGAAATTATATGAAAACAGCAAAAAAGGGAAAGGAAATGAAGGAGTTAAAAGAAAATTGTGAATCACCTTGACAGCCTGGCCTTCAATATAGAAAGCTGCGACAGCTGGCTGTTTGGTACAGACTGGGGGCATAATATGATGTGCACGGGATAAGTGTCAAATCATCAACTTAGTGCTGGTGTGTACGTCAACAGCAAGGGGTTTGTTGCAAATTGGGGATTTGGGGTGTGGTTGGAAGCATTGATGAATCCTTCTTGGGCTTGGCAGATGTTCTTCACACACTGTTGTGTTCTTCCTGGACAAAATATGTCCATACCCACAGAGATTGAACAGCAGTGGTAGTATTGGATGCGGCTTTGGATATCAAATCGGAGGGAGCAATGCTAGAAGCTGGGGTGTAGTGCCTGAAAGACTTGTCATTGAAAGTAGTAGACTGGTGTATCTGGTGATTGGGGTAGAGATGGAGGGCATTGTGTATCTTGATGATTGATTGATAAGGGTTGGATTGAGGCTGCGCTGTATGATTACCATGGGAGACCTTTGACAGAAGAAGGGTTGGAGTCCTGGCTGGGTTGGGCGCCCAAGGTGCCTGTGGGGTATTTTGTGACTCTCATCAGTTAGGTTTAAATGCCCCAAGGCCAGGACTGTCTGTTGGGCACAGTTGGCTGGGCGGGGTTGGGTCCAGGTTAGAGCCCTAATGTTCTGTTTATATCTCAGTATGAATCTATACGTACTCCATAAATTACATTTACAGCCTTTCCATTGGGTTGGGTCTAATTTGGATTCTGTGTTTTAGTCTTGAGAAAATGAACACTTTGTACCTTAACATTGTCATTTTGAATTCAATACCAAATTTGAAGAACTGAGTTCCTATCAAATTATCTCTCTCTTTACTACAATTGGTTGTTTGGCTCCCGGAAATCAATTTGAACTTGTAAAGCGGTCTAGAATTTCTGTACTTTCATCTGCGCTCAATCATTCCTCTCTAGCTGTTTGAAATGCTTCATTTGGTGATCTTACATGAAAGCCTGTCTCTGAATATCCATACAGAATGTATCTTTGTGGGAAGAATAAGAGAATGCTTTCAACCACCTTATCCTCAGATTTGCCTTTAAAAAGATCTGAGATCTTTTCAAAGGAGGTACTTCTTTACATGTAGATACAATGTGAATTAGGGTCCCATTTGTCATGCTTGATCCCTATCAACAGCATCATGACTCACATGCTGGCCATGGGTTTTGAATTGAGGGCAGGCCTGGGCACAGATTTTGAACTTTCCAAAGGCACACCTATAGTGGGGGAGCTGAGGTGTGCCTCCGAGGTGTTGAAATCCCCCCAAAAAGCAAAAAAAAAGTTGAAAAGATGTTTGACAACATCAAAAATTGCATCTTTTGTATAACATATTATGCTGTAAGTTATCAACGACGGCATTTCATCAACATTCATTAAGAAAAATCATTGAAAAGGCCATCCTTGTCCCATTCCTTGTTCTCAGACTCCTCATCTAAAACAATAATATCAAGTTGTGCTGCTTCAAGTCAAACATCCAACAATTCTAAATCAGAAAGAGTATCTACATAACCCCTTTCAGTCTTATCCTCTTGTTCATCTCCCTGATCCACTTCATCCTTGCCATGAATTCTATTTTCAAACTCTTGAACTTGGTCAATATCTTCAAATCAAGGATCTAAATCTTGTCAGTTATTGGGAGCAGCAGTTTGATTGGTATTTGTGGTCAGTTTGCGAACACAATTTGGTTGCTTGGATTCAAGGTCTATCTCAATTTGCGACATCATCTTCAAGGTCAAGACATGCATTTGAGGGCGCGACTTGGTCTTCTGGGAACCCATCCGCAAAAATAAATATGGGCACACCACCCCCAAAATCAAGCCCAAAGGGTCTGCCCCAAAGGCCTGCCCCTGGGGCAGGTCAATCGGGCCCCGCGAACCACGTGAATCATAAGCATGACTCTCCTTACTTGGGTGAATTTCTTACCTTAGGCTGTTTCCCGGCTTGCAGATATACACTATTCATTGAATGGCGCCTAATCACAAGAGTTCAAGTTGACTAACTTATAAGTCATGAATTTTCACGTCTTTATGATCGAATAAGGTACATTTTTTCATTCTTCAGCCGTCCAGTGAAAGTTGACCAACTGCAACACCCACTCCACCCAATTTTGCAATCCTTTCTTGTTCCTGCCTTGCCCTTTCTGCTTCAGTTTCTTCTCGATACTTGGCCAAATCCCATTCATCACCTTCCTCATCGCCATCTTCTCCATCTGAGTATGCGTCATCTCCATATACTCCAGTGGTATCGTAACTAGAAACACATAATCAAAAACAAGTCAGAATGATCTTATGGTAATCAAAGAAACACAACATAACAAACGTAAAGAGATCTCTTCCGCTCATTCCATTCATTCGTCCAGCAGCAGCTTGCTGTTCCTTCAACTTCCTCTTGCCTTCTTCTTCTACCATCTTCTTTGACAATCTTTCATCTTTCCATTTAGCAAAGGTTTCTTTAGTAACAGGTATCAAATTTTTACCTAACGTATGACGCTCTCTTTCCAAGAAATCTTCCAAACTCAATTCATTCCTTTTAGCTTCTTCTTGATCTTTCTTTCTTTGTGCTTTTAGAACGAAACCGGGTGGTAGGGCATGTCTATACTTGCAATTTACACCTCCTGATGGACATTCCTTTTAAAGAAACATCATTTCATCTTAATCATATGTCTTGGCCAAAAGTTAAAAAATGTAATCTTACCCAAAACCATCCGTATTTTCCTTCTTCGATTGCTTCGATGAAATTTTTGCATACAACTACACATAATAGGTTGTGAATGGGGCAAAGATCAAGTTAGTGGCAAGTATCCATCGCAATCAGCATATTAACAATCAAAACACATAACGTGACTAACTATCTGTTGTTGTCTTGGGATTACCCTGCTTTGACAATACAACACTTCGTAATTTCGCGTCATCCCATGTATCCATAGTGTCTAAAGGTTCAAAGCAAATTTCACGGGGAAGATAAATGAGTAGCTGGATCATTTTACATTAAAGAAAGTAAGGAAAAGTACTTCACCTGTCTCTTTGTTCAAGTCACGGTTTGTGTCACGTCCATCTGTGTAAAGATCCTTCTTTGTAGTTTTCCTACCGATATCTACATCGTGACTAAATTTACACTTGTTCCTAATCGAAAAAATGATAATGGTCAGCTTGAATGCGACTATTATTGGACAGCACCCCATTTACCCTTTTTCACAATGTCCAGCCTTGAAGTTTTGACATAAGACAGTTTTAGGATCTGTACCGAATGGGACCTAGATTTTCAAAGAGTAATCCAATTCAGAAAGTGTACCATAAAAGACAACATGCCCAGCCAGAATGAAGTGTGAAGATTGCCCTGATTGAATCAAGATATGAATGGAAGTCAAACAAAAATTAAGACGAATTTACTTTTTGAACCACTTGAATCGGTTTAAAAAGTTCTTGTAATTCTTCCTTGCGTTTCCTTTCTTGTTCCTTTTCCCTTTCTTTATCCATTCTAGCTTTTTCTTTAGCTAAAACTTCTTTACTTTTACCTACTTGAGAAGCTTGTTGTTTTGCAAGTGCAATAGCTGCTTGTCCTTTTCCTCCTTTTTTGTTCTAATTCGTACATAAGAGTTTGTTTTGATGATGATGATTTTTTTCCAAGAGATTGTTATCATTGTAGTTTTTGTCATTTCGGATCTGAAATTGGGTTTGATATAGACTAACCTTCATTCCGAACCTTGAGGAAAATTATAAAAGATGATGTTGGAAGAGGGCAATGCGACAGATCGTAGGAAATGCGAGCGAGGAAGGAAAATATCAAAAAAGAACTTGATTAGCCAAATGATTTCTAGTGATGACATATGTAGTATCTTGGTGAATAGTCAAAATATCAAACATACGTTTTGTCCACTGCAGCCTTGGAGGACCCACCTCCACCTTTATCCACTTTTTTGGGTGGCATTTCGATAGATGATTTTTTTCTGTGTTCGATAAATCGGACGAAAGTCAGATGGGTCAATGAGAGGCAATTTCTGATCCAATGTTCGGTTTCCAAAGCTCGAGATTGATTGATATGTTTGACTCGATTGAAGATTCTGAGGATGTGGTAAATGAGAAACAATTATTTTTGAGAAAATTCGAAACAAATCAACTTCAAACTCACTCGGGTTGATATCAGACTGAAATCCGGACCGAAAGTGTAGATTGAGCTCGACTCGGGGGCAGCCATGAGCATGTGATCTGCAAATATGACAAATCGAAAACATCAGCAAAATCTAGCATTCTCTGCAGATAACTTGACCAAATCAACGGCCCGTTGACGTAGCGAGTATCCTCATCAGATGATTTACCTAGAATATGAGATTAACAGCTACTTTCTGAGTCTTATCTTGCTCCCAAAGCGATCTTTTAAGGGCTTTTCTCAAAGCCTTGAGAAGAATGCACGATGGAAGTAAACAGACTCTTCACACACAAAACATATGCGAAGGTTGGTACTCGCAAGAATTGATTTTATGAGATTTACAACTCCGATTCAAAATTCGATCATCTCTTTGCGATAGGCAGAATTGTTTGTGGGGTCTTTGTCACTCGAAACTCTCTCTTCCTCTTCACGAGGTTCAAGTAAATAGGCATCGGAAAAAATGATAAAAAATCATAAGAAATCCAGCATGGCTATTATCATTATCTAATTTTATTAAAAGTAAAGAAGAAATCAATGTATTAATTATAATGAGAATAAAAAAAGTAGTTAGTATAACGAAAGTGAGAAGACGGGTGCAATACAACCAGCAAATTATTGAAAAAGAAATCGAATCCAAAGAAGGAAAGTAAATTACCAAAGAAGTTCCTTTCTGATTTATAAATACGAAATAAGCAAAAGATCCAAAGAAACACAATTATGGCTACATACGCCTGTGTAAAATAAAAACCAAAAAAAACAAATCACGAAATGCAAGCCCAAAAAAGAATCAAATTTTGGAGTTCAAAAGGAACGATAGTATTCATAGAACGAGTTACAATCACGAAATAACAACTGAAATCAAATGAAGGGTTCTGACTGATGAGTTTGAAACTAAAAAAGAAGAAGAAAAAAATGAGGTTGAAGGAGCTAATTTCCTACTGAAAGATCGTTGAGTATGTGATAAGCGAAGATTGAGTAGATAGAGCAACACGGTTAACTTTTTTAGTACTGCGACGTGGTGAGATTCAGGGAGTGCTTTTATCTTAGAGAATGATTTATTTTGGTAGGGTGAGCATCGAGCGGGGATTTCAAAGGAAAAACTGATCGGTTGGACCCAGAAAAGACGAAAGCGGAAGGCGGAGAAAAAAGAAATCCGTTAGTATGGGCGAAGAAACTGGAGCAAAGGTTTCCAGAGGTCGCTCAAGCTTTCCTCAGAATCATTCGCGATGTAAATGTGACCAAGAAGGTTCTACATTGTGATGTTCAGAAAAGTCCTGCTTAGATGACTTTGGGTGATGATCGGCCAAATCACCACTATCAGCACAACTTGCAGATAGCTTTCCAAAGACGTCAGAAGTCAACAAAGAATGCGTTCCGGGAGAAGTATTCATTTGTAGTGGATTTGACGTCGGTCGAAGTACTGAGGAGAGGTCTATACTAGGTGTAGGAGGGTTAGGAACATACTGAGAGCGCTGATTTGATGATGGGGGTAAAAAGCGAGCGTTTGAGGAGAGGGGCTGGGAGGAATTAGCCAGCTTAAATGTTGAAGCGTAAGTTCCACATTCTGTAGGGCGAGAACCACATATATTAGAAGTGCTCGTGTTGAAGCCGACTCTGTAAGCTTCAGAAGTGGCAGGGTACGCAGAATAATAGGTTTGAGTGTTGGTCTGTTCACTTGAGGGATAAAAAGAGTGGTTGTACGTTGATGGAGTCGAGACATCATCATAGTTTGCTGTAGGGTAGGCTGGGGTGGCTCGCGGATCGGAGGCTGAGTTGGGCATCACTGAATTGGAGTTTGAGACCGAGTCAAGTAGATAGCTTGGCGACTGCATTGGAGTAGTATAGTAATGACTCCCATTCGCAAAATCGTAGGGACGTTGTATCGTTGCTGGGGGAGTTGAACTATGGGCGCCAACCCAGTCACTGGCCCACCGATCTGATGCCCGTAGCTGATTCACCCCTGTAGAAAGTTCGTTAGAATGTATGATAGGTGTGGAAGATGAGCTCGGCTGCGGGGCGTTTGCTCCCCTTGTTCTCTTGGACGCGTGAGTAATTTGTTGGCTGTGGTTTTGGTGATCGCCATCGTGTCGTGGCGAAGTGAATGCCGAGTATCCATCAGATCCACCATGATTCTCCTCACGAAGCCGTTTGAGTCTTGAGCTCCCTTCTAAGACACCCTGAGGGAGGTTGGTCTGGATGGGATTGGTCTGATTGGCGCCCATCCTCAGGTGTAGCTCAGTTCTTTTACGCTGCAAGTCGCGCGAGTTCCAGCGATTTCTGTTTTTGAAGGGAATTATGATCGTATCGGAGAAGACGTCAACATAGGTTGAAATTATGTATTTGGGAAAATAGGTCTTGTACTCACTTTATTGCGTTTTCTGGTCGACCAGGCAGATACTTGGCTACCTCGCACCATTTGTTAGCTTGTAGAGTTTGTTGCATGGTTATTATCACCAAGTCCTCGTCATGTCTGAAGGCCGAGTGGTCAACTATGAAGAACACACTCCCCTTGTGATGAGCATAGCCTTGAAAGATAACACACTTCATTCAAAGCGGGGCTTACTGTCAGGTGAGAGTTGATTGGTCCAGCGTTCTCGACATTGTTTCCCTGTTCGACTGCCGACGCGTCTGGCGATCTCGACCCATTTTCCAGTCCCAAGATGGCTAACCCAATACATGAGCGAGGCATCTTCAGCCTTATGCCACGGTCCCTTAGCCTTGTGGAGAGTTGGAGGGGGAGGACCTGGTATAGGATCTAGCGGATGTTGCGTGCGCCCTGGGCCGGATCGAGACCTAGCTGGAGTACGACTAGGTGCCAACGCTGAAGGGGATGGTGTTGTAAAGGTTGGCTGGTGTTCGGAGAGTTCGTCATTTGAGGCTTGAGTAAAAGTAAAAGCCTGTAACAAACTTGATCGTTCTAGTCCATCAAGAGGTGAGGGAGTCTGTTGCACGCGGTCAAACACAATTTTCTCTGACTCGCCCTCGTCACCCGCAACTTTTACCTGTTCAGTACCCCCACCGGAAGTAGGACGAGAGCCAAGGCCATTAAACCCTTTCTCTGATCCATCAGAGGAAGCGCGATCTAGGCCTTGCATGGCGAGAGTATATGAGGGAGCGCCGACAGCACCCGAAGAGCTCGAGGAGCCAGGTGAAGGAGTAAAGGAGCCTGAATCCTCCATGCGGATCAGGTTATCAGGAAAATTTGTAGGCGTCATGCACAAATCTGGCGACCTTGTCCATTGTGTCGAAGGAAGAGAAGGACCCGAATGTGGTATAGGTGAAGGTTTGAGTTCAATCAAAGCAGACATCTTGCTCGGACTCAATTGATATCAATCCTACGACTCGATGGATGTAGTGTTGACAGTCCCAATGAAAACTGCCGCAAACAACTGGTCAGGAAGTTTGATGTCAGCAACTGAATCCTCAAAGTCCAAGCCGTCGTTAAGGCATTTGAGAATGCTGTATTTTCCTGGTGGTACCAAAGAAAGTAGCCAAGACCAAACTTACTATTGGAAATAGAGTTTTTGATAAATTGGACTCGTCTGCTAGGAAAATTTACTACAATCATTTATCAGAAATGTCCGCATAGTTTCCCAAATATCAAGACAAGAATCCAAAGCCAAAGCATCCATCTTCATGAGACAAATTATAGCCGAGATGTGACTTACAATATGAACTTGAATGTTCCAACGGAAAAAGTCTTCTATCAGAGTAAAAGTAGCTGAAGTAATGAAAGTTGCTAGGTATGCCGTCTTTTGTGAATGCGATTGCTGATCCGTTTTCGTGTGTCTGATCCACCGACTGGAATGTCAAGATAATGATATATCCGAAAATGGCTATCAGAGTAAAGTAAAAAAATGGATATAAGTTTTTTTCCTTGAGCTTTGGCTCTTGTTTTAACACCAATCAATATTATCCAGCAAACTTCAAGAAACACAAGGAGTGGGTGGGGTTTAAAGGTTAAGAAAACGGAAGTATTAAGAGAGATAAAAATAGAGTCTTTAAAGTGGGGTAGAAGAGAACGTCAACTGGTGATGGGATCACAATGGTTTTGAAGTAAGCCAATCGCTCCTCTTGACTTCTGAAATGTAATATCCTTTTGCTCCTTCACTTTCAATATTTTATTTAGTCAAAAAGGGAAAAAAAATTGATCCGTGCGGGAAATCCCAACCACAATAATTGGGTATACACAGACCACCGAAGAGAAAAAAAAAGACAAAAAGAGAGGAGGTTGGGTATAGAAAGAACGTTACGTAGAGTAAAAGGAAATAAGATAACAATGGACTCCTTACTGCAGTTGATCACCAACAGCCGCTAAAGCAGTTATATGTTCGTCGCCCGTGGTAGTAGAAAGAATAGGAGGGCGAGTGGCAAAAACAGATTGACTGATTTAGCGAGAAAGCTGAATGGCAAAGAGTTTTAGTTCGAATGATATGTACGTCGACCAAGATTCACCAGAAAGCCGTTATGAAACGCGACAAAAAATGTATATAATGGTTATAACAGCCAGACGGGTGGGATCGGCGGGTTACCGGGAGCTAATGGAGACAATGATGATGATGAGAAAAGACGACTTTTTTTCTTCGCTGAGATCTGGAGGTTGAAGGTGTCACAAAAATAGATAAAGTGATTTGATGGTGGTGAGTGATGGTAAGTGATTGCTGCTGCCGTTTGTGTGAGATCGGGTCGGTAAGCGACCTTCTTTCGTAAGGTAGGCGACTGAATGAATGATGAATTCGCGAAATGAAGAGCGATCAAAGAGAAGAGATCAAGAGTCTTAAAAATATCAGAGTATCAAAGGAAAAACGTGGTGGCTGTACTCTGGATAAAGAAGAGGTACCAAAAGAAGGGTCATTCGAGGACATATGAAGATCAAGAAGGGGGGGGCCTGCAACAGGGCATTCTGCAGGCGATAAACAAAAAATAGCAAGAGATAGATAACCACACTGTGACTCTCAAGCATAGCGACCCGCTGAGTGAGGCACGCTTGATGAAATGCACTTACAGTTGAAGAAATTAAGGATAGTCTTTAGGATTAGAAATCGATAGCCCTGAACCCAGGAATGAGAAACCAGGTCGGGTTTATAAGGTACTACTTACTTTAATTGCTACCATCATCACAATTTCTTTATTATTTATCAAAACATCGTAAGACAACCCGATTCTCTCTCTTTCTCTTTATTCCAATACCCACTATTGGTATGATGTTGGTGAAAAAATACCAAAAAAATGCGAGTAGTTCAGGGCTCGGAGAACTTGTTGGTATTTGTGATGATAATGAAAGTGATACCGATGTGAATGACTGATGCACAGAAGGGAAATGAATGCATATCCCATTATCAATCGACTCAAGTCCTTCGAGGTGCAGTCAATTAGATCTCTAATCTTATATCATTACTCGTCATTGTTGTTAGCGTCCACTCGAGGCGACTTCGTCTGGAGAAGAGGGTGAAGGGTCAAATTGTAGATTGAATGTGAAGAATACCTTAGCCCACTTGCTCACTCGAATTCAAAATGGAACCAACTCGTTCCAAGCAATCATTGATGCTCATGTTTATGTAAAAATTGGACGATCGCATGAACAACATGAACCCCACCTTGTTTGTATACTGCAGTCTCAAAATACCCAAAGCCGACATGAGGACGACCTCAGCCGGCGTTTGGGTTCGAAGGTTTTGAGACGCCGAATGATCGATGGTGAGCCAGCCCTGTATGGAAGACCGATCATCGTTTGTCATCATCAGCCCAGGTGTAAAAGGCCGGAACTATGTCATCTGTTAGAACGTCAATCAGTTACAAGATTAGAAAGTATGATAGCATTGAGCTTGCAGCAAGTTATTTTTGGATATGAGCACATTGCCAACTAGTGACTTTGTAAAGTAATCCAATCCTTAGCGTGACGTAAACCAGTATGCATCGACATTTACTGTTCGCGTTCTTACTAGTGCGTGTACTGTGCCTCGCCGAGCTTGATAGATTGATATTTGATCATCGAAATTTAGTGTGCGCTGGCAGCCGAAAGAGCTCAAACTGCTCGAGTCTCGAGTCAGTCTAGGGTTCACTGCACATATCTCTCTGCAGGACAAAGGTCTATGGAAAAATTCATCGACTTTCCAAATCACTCTCTTCTACATGTGGAGGCTGAAAGATGAGAGGTGCAGGGCTATCTAATTGGGCACCCCTAACTACTACTACTTTCATTTGGAATTCTGGTCCATGGGTTCATCATGGTTTCGGCTTTGGTGACTCATCTTATTAGCCAAAGTCAAAGATTTGACTGATATCATATGCAATCAATTCGCAAATAATTCAATTGGATTTCACCCATTGTCTGCCCATCAAATTTGTAAAAGTTTGGTCACTACCTGGAACCTTCGCGGCATTTTATTTTGAGGCATCTCCGGCCAGCTTGTCAAAACTGCATAATTTTTTCTCAAAGAAAAAATGTTATTCCCTCAATCTTTCTCAATCAAATAGAATGCTTGGTTGACCTCTCAATTGTTTGTTCTTGCGCCTTGGGACTCTCCTTCCGCAAGAACTTCCAAGTCAGATAGAAAGATTAAGCTCCAAGGGCATGTGGATCAGTTGCCGATCGGACATTGACAAGTCACCCTCAAATACGTCACAAGTAGTTTCTTTGAAAACATGACCGAATTCAAGTGTACATCACGGGCTCGCTCGAAAAGGCTGAGGAACGGCTGAGGCAAGGATGGGAGAGAGAGTTTAAACTTTCAAGCAGATTTCATCTTCTTCGTCCGTCAATAATCATCTGAAAAGACAGTTCTAGTTGAGAATTGTAATCCAACCGACATTCAAGGTGCCAATGAGCCCGCCGGAAGGTATCTCCTGAGGTGACTACTGATCACTCTACAAAAAGCCTGAATTGCATTGTTGTAGACATGCATGCATCTGGGAAACTCGCAGTCGAGAATCAAGTTGTGAGTGAATTTGAAAAGCTGGATTATTTTCAAACACTCAGCCAATAAGAACTTCACTTTTTAACATAGGCATCATCTCTACTCGATCTTGCGTGATATTTTCCATCTTGATCTTTGAATTTCTGTGCGAACCTAAATTCTCTGTGTGAAGTTGGCCAGACAATCTTGCCCCAGTTGATAGGCCAGCTACCAAAGTCAAACAGAGCCAGACTCAAACCCATACTTTTTACCTATGCTTGAAGTATTTTGATAAGTGGATGACCAATTTACAAAAGTTTGTCCTACAAGATGTTGAAAGTAGCTGAGTATTTCACCAAACTATTCAAACTATTAATTTTGAATAGAGTAAACTGCCATTGAGGTGCCCTTCACTTGATTATATTCATACTTTGTCACTTCTGTCCATCTCAATACAAGTTACTAAATATATGAAGAAAAGTCTCCGAATCTGAATCCCAATCACTAGTTTACCAATCTCAACCAAGAAACTTTCTGTTGAATATGGGTATGGCTAGGCCTCGATAACCATATACCTCAGAAATCTACGTTGAAGTTCAATTTGTTGTTTTAGCTATATGATGATGAAAGGTGAACCATGTCAGAGTGTTAGGTTTTTGCATAATTTTACTAGTCAAGATATACAGAACTAAGATTCAGCAGCTGTGTTGTATGAAGATGGGAACCATCCGTGGTTGTGTGATGGAAGATCCTGATGGTGAGATCTGGGCTGTGAAAAGTCAAGGCTGACTTATTGAGTTCTCAAAACCTATGTACACAGACTTGGTTTGGAAATTTATGATTTAATCTTGTGAGTTGATAGTCCTGGGTTGAGACCCAGGGCTGACACCATGAGAAACATGATGAAAGGAGTATATAACTCCTCAGGAAGCCTAGAGTAACCTAAAGGTGACAAATCCTAGAAATGATGCCTTTATCAACCAAGTATTCGATTATCTGGAAAGTAGGTTGGAAGTATTTCCAAAAGTTACCAGAAGTGACATTCAAAAGACAAGAGGCACTTCTGGATGTAACTGCTAACTTTTGGGTAGCACCAGCAAAGATGCCTTGGATCTTCAGGTCCAAGGTGTCCTTGGATTGCGATAACCTTGAATGAAAGGAACTCTTAATGAACTGCTACTCTTTTCAAAAGGATCACCCTAGAAGTCATGTATATGCTCTCACGACGCTTCATCAATCAAGTAAAACAAACCTTAATTCAAATACAATAAACAAAGATTCAACATCATACTCTACTGATACCCAACATCAATTCAGTACAAGATACAACAACACCTGTTTTCCCAGAAGATGAAATCATACTTGATAATAATCTACATAAAATTCAAAAACTTGAAACATACACACACATAAACAGAAGTGCCAAAGAATAAATTAGGAAAAAGATATCAGTAGCAAAACAGCTATGTGGGTGATCCAACAATGATCAAGCAATGAAATCAGGCAGGTTGTCTTTGCGCTGAAGAAGACATGATAAAAGTGTCGATGTGTGGAGTGGATGAGAAAAATTGTTCAGCTCAGCTATACAGCTGAATTTGTAAATTGAAGGACGAAGAAAAAAGGTATAAACTACACAAAAACCTCCCAACGGCCTTGTTAGTCCACTCTGTTTGGCGAAGATGAGTAAGGCAAGACCGTGTAGGAGTGATTGGGAATATGAAAAGATATAAAGTCGAGATCAGAAAGGCGCAACATTGAGAAAAAAGAACCGTTAAAGAGACGCGGTGTGAGATCGAAGCAGAAAGAGAATCAACAGAGCTCAGTCGCAGCTCTGCGAGTCTTCTTTTTAGGTCGATTAGGTAAATTCACATTACTGATAGCGAGGGTATCAGTATCCATTGTCTGACCAACACAACTCTTTCCAGATCCTGAGCTTAAAGAATCTTGATGATTGGCACGGAAGATGGACAGGCGACGTTTGTTCTCTGAATTGGTCTGATCATCTTGAGAATGGCTTCTAGGGGTCTGATTGACTTCGACAGCGCAAGTAGCGACCCAAGGACTACTACCTTCGCGAGCAAAGATTCCAGCGGACCGATCAAAGGTACTTCCATATAATGTTGCCATCGCCGGATCATTCTGGTTGGAAACCGCCAAGACTTTGCGGCCCCAGATGGAAATGAACACAATTCGTTTCATCTTGCGATTGTAGAAGAAGTAATGAGAACTCCATAGCAGTCCACCAGCCGACTCTTCCTCCAGATCCGCGTCGCCATAGAGCATTGACAAAGATCTTGAACGAGATTTACGCTCTTGGGCAGAAAACCCAGCCGAATGACCGATTACTGGAGATTTCGGATCGTGCGAAGTGGTGCTTGCAAGATTCGAGCTTTCTGGACAAGCGTGACGTCCGAGATCTGATGAGCTAGGTTTGTCCCGTAGGTCATGTTCACTTGTAGGGGTCGGAGCAAGTGAGATGTTGGCCGGTGGGGCATTGCTGGCCATTCGACAGGAGGACTCATCCACTTCGTCCATAGGCCACATGGTAGTCTCCCCGATTTCTTCGTTCTCGCGCGCACCCATAGACCGATTAACGCCGTAGATCGAGGAAGAGACACTCTCTGTGTCGTCAAAGTCATCAGAATCGACCGCGTGTGGATCACTATCAGGATCAGGATAGTAAGAGTAAACTTCGCATTGAGATAAATCGATGGCGGGGTCAAGGAACTCTTTGATAGAGGGGTGAACGCCTGCCCAAATATCGTTCGCGCCGACTTGCGGAGCCATGGTGGATTCATGGGCCGGCGAGTCAGGCGAGATCGACAATGCACCCAATGAAGATGCAAAAACACTACTGCTACTATTGATATTCAGTGCTTCAGACATCTTCATCAATATCGGGTGAGCTGATTCATCCCTGTGGAAGTCTTCAGCTTTTACATTGCTAAAGTTATGATCTGGATAAGCAGCATTTAGCGTCGCGATGAGCAACCAAAAGGTTTTTCGACAATCTTTGTTATCCAACCTTCCAAATGCAGATTCAAGCAAGTGGTGTGAATGTTCGGGTGGCGAGATTGAGGCCGAGACCTCCAGATCAGAGGTGAATTCCTGATCGAGGGACTTGAACATCTTACGCTCACTGGCAACTGATTTGCACGAATAAGCTTCGATTCTGGTTGTCACGCGTACCGATTGAGAAGCATGGGTCAGACTAGAAGCTAGAAGCTCCAACTAAAGATCGTGTTTCAAATCAATTTGAGTCAGCAGATATGCTAGCAATGCATCCGATGATGTCACTGGTGAAGCAACCACCTCGTGCTGTGATGAAAATTCAGACTGACCTGAGGGATCTCGAGAAACTTCATAATGTCACAGTAACCACTCGAGTGTACTCTGGTTGAGACTAAATGGTCGTTGTGGTGACAACAGCAGGATATCAGGCATTGATTCTATGGAGCGCATCGAAGCGGTGTCTTCGATTTCAAAGAGGGATTAGTGCTTTGAGACATACCTCGTGGTTTGTCACCGGGATAAGAGATGGATAAGGTAAGCTTATAAGTCACTCAGTACTTGGAATTTAAAAGCGACTTTCGTCACTGTGCTGTACACCCTGATAAGGCGGTGAGAGACGAAAATTCAAAGAGTTCTTTCGAAAGAGAAGTGAAATCGAAGCAAGTGCTGCAGGGTAGCACGAAGATAAAAATTGGCTTGATTGAAACTGGGCTGCAAGATCAATGATCTTTTGGTTCGATCGGATGATTTGATTGCTGGTCAGGGGTGAGATGAAAAGGTGTGAAGACTGATGAGAAGGTGAGTTTGAGACCGAAGCTCCAACCTCTTACGATGAGGAGAGTGGCCGAGAAGGTTAAGTGTGAGAGCAGAGTGCGACCGCCTACGATGCGGAGCTGAAATGGGTGAAGAAGGTGGAAGAGATGGAAATGAAGGCTCAAGAAGAATGTTGATGGGCCATTGTGCTATGAAGATTGGTTGAGAGAAGGAAAGTGGTCAGGAGGTCAGCAAGATGAATTGAATGAGATCATGCGAAGAGAATCGGTACTTTGCTTGGTCGGTACTTTGTATGCGACTCAATGCGTGACAACGTGGCACAGTCTGGCATGCATTTTTGTCTTGGCACAATCGAGATAGGCAACTTGCAACACAAGTTGATCGAAACTTATTTACATAAATTTCTGTTCCAACGAGTCGCCAGAAATCAAAACTTTCCTCTTGGTCGGACCACGAATCAGGATCATATGTACTGAGCTCAATCTTTAGCTAAGCTCATTCTAGTACTATTAGAGCTCCTTCTGGTGCTTTCAAGGAAGTTTTCAGGAATAGATTGTGCAATCACTTCACCCACAACGAAGACTTTCAACCTGCCTTTGTGTTCCTTTGTCAATATCTATTCTCTGAGCAAATCTCCAATTAGCTATGTAGTATCACTTTTAAGCCATGAGGCTTCCGTCACTTACTTGGGGATTTAGAATCAGATAATTTTCCAAGAATCTTTGTCAACCGCCACATGATATATGTTTACAATTCGCTTCAGTTTTTCACTCTGGTTTAGATTTCATCTTATATCAGCAGATTTGATTTACCAATCTGCTTTGGGATCTGGCCTTGTAGGGTTCCATCAAGCCTCATCAAGCTTCAGGTTGGAACCAGACTGAGCAGAGCTTATCTTCTTTTTCCTCCTCTTTGAGATTCATTTGTGCTGGTGCATCAAAGATAGAACAATCTTCGCTAGAAAATGAGGCCTGTCTGATGAACCAGCGTCCGTATGGCAGTATGATACCAGCAACACCTGAGTTACCTTGATGCTGGTAGTGCTAGTTATCCCACCAAAACCAATGTGTTTTCTTTGCAAGTGTTTCAGAACTCACATGAATGACGCAAAGGCTGCACAAATGGAACTCGGGTACCAGAGCCTCGATTTGTGAAAATTTAGATCATCTGACTTACCATTCACATATCCACAGAGACACTTCTTCATTGACTTGAACATGATCTTGTGGATATGAATTGTGAGCCCATTGTCATATACTTTTGTAACTCATTCCAAATTTTTGTGCGACTCAAGAATTGCAATATATGCACTATCTGTACAAAGCTTTAAGTCCATTTTCATTTCTGTACCTTCCTACTTTTGGTGATTGAGCATACATACCAGCACAGAGGTGTGACAAGTAAAGTTGATTGGGAATTCACATTGTTTAATCAATCAATTTAAGGTTCTCATCACAGTCTTGAAACAAGAAATAAATATGACACATCAAGTATGTCTCTCAATGAAAGTAATAATTCAGCGTTGTCATCACTTAGTAACTCACATACCTTTTCAAGCACAAAAAAGACAAGAGGGATAAATGAACTCAAGGTCAAATCCTAAATTCATGTCAAGAAAACTGTAACAATCATCAAATCCGTCCCTCCGTATTTCTTGCAAAGAATGATATATAATATATAAACAACATGATTAATTTTTTTAAAAAGACAAAAAGAAACATTTCTCCATAAAAAGGATCTTCTCTTCAAAAACATCATTCCTACTTCAAGATAAGAAGAATTAAAATCACAAAAAATTAAGAACTCTACTGGAAAACCGAAAGCGAACCCATCTATCCATCAAATGAAAACCAAACAAAATCAAAAAATCAAAAAATCCACATATACATCTACTAGACTTAAGCATAGCACAAGCAGCCTATGGACCTTCTTCACCTCAAGAAGTATTCATCACATCCCTCATTAATTGATCTAGGCGGTCCTCTAAGCCATTGAGATTATCACTTAATGTCTGTTTCGATCTCCCGCTACCAGATTCATCTGGACCTATCACCTCATGATCTGAAGGTGACTGGCTTGATGATGGTGACTGATACCAACTCTTAACTTCATTGGAGATACTCGGATCCTCTTGAACGCTTTGAATCGGGCCGAATAATTCTTTCATCAGCTGTGACTCCACTGCGTCTTCTTTCCTAAGATTTTCCGTTGAGATCCCATTAAATGTACCATCAGCTTTGATAGGATGGGGTGTGACTCGGACACCGGCCGCATTAATGGGTGTTGATCGAGCCATTCTATCTCGCAACTGGCCAATTGTACTGTTTCCTTGTGGAAATGCAGAATAATGGATCAGGTTCATTAATACATCCAGTCCAAAGTCATCGCGATACAGCAAAGGATTCCGATGTGTAGATTGCCTGCTATCAATCCCTACACCGCGCGTGGCTGAAGAAATAGGAGTGTATGTACTCTCGCCGGTTGGGGACGTCGCAGTGACGGGCGTCACTGGGCTGTTGGTCCCGTTGGTGGAGCTTGATCGACTAGAGTTAATAGATGTTTGCAAAACCTGGGACTGTGTCCGAGCTGCCTCTTGAGATGATAGGATCTGGTCTATGGATGGTGCTCGAGAGTGATTGAGCCCTGTGATACTGGAGTGGTTTGGTGCATCGGTCGTGGAACCACCTGATGGCGAATACAAGTTGCGGGTTGGACTGAGACGAGAACGGGCAGGGGCCAAGTTGGCGTTCTCCGATGCTGACCTATAGTCCAGTGTTTTCACTGGGGCAACAGTCGAATTCGCGTCGGGATCCGTCCAAGAGGCGGTGGAAGATGATTTTCGTGAATGACTTGAGCGCGTCTTCGGACCTATCTGCCGATTGGCCTTCACTTTTGCAAGTACCCGCTCAATTCGTTTCTCGAGTGGTTCTGGATTAGTAGGTGGACGTCCAGGGTTTGGACTATCTTTTGCATCATCTGTCATTTGCGATGAGGCCACCACCGAAAGATTTTGTTTGTCCAAGGCAGCCATTAGCAAATCCTGGCGCTTGTTGTCTCGAATTATAGGACGTCCTGCCTCATCTGTGGCATCAAGTGTCGAAAGATTCGAATTGCTAGAGGAACCAGCTTGATCGATCGTGAGTGGCGCAGAACGTAGAGCTTCAATCGCTTGCTCATCTTCATGGTTGTTGAATGTAGTAGGAGATTCGACGCGACTATCTGCCATCAACGGTGATTCTGGCGCACTTGCATAGCCATCATCTGTCATTGAGCAAAGGGAATTTTGGCTAGATGAACCGGTGTGACGACTGAGTTGTCCCCTTTTCTCAGCAACACGAGCTCGCCCGTCTTCAGTTGATCGGTTTTGAGGAGTTGGTGCGAGAAGAGAGGGCGGGCTCCATTCACTCTCTATCAGTTCGCTGATGTCAAACTCGGTGCCGGCAGCGTCAATGTAAGAATAGCGGAAGGATTTCCCACTGCTATCGCGCTTGCTACGGATAGTTGCATTATCATTCAAAGTGATGTCAACGCCCTGGTCTGCATTGGGAGTTGCAGAGAGGAAGGCTGCTCGTCGATCCGCTATCATATCTGCTGGCGACCCGTTGTGCCGCGTTGGACTGATCGTGCCACCTCTGGCCGAGTTCGCTACCGAGTGCGAATTCGACTGAGAGACCTGACGTGATTGATTACCTGACGATTTGACTGGGGTCCCTGAGGCAGATTTCTTGACACCCATCAATCCAAGCTCATCAGCTACCGCTCCGGCTAAACCTATAGAACTTCTTGCAGACTCTCGTCTTGTGGGATGGTGTTGATGGGAGGCACGTCGAAGAATAAAGACAGGATCTGTATTCAAGATATCCTGTAGCGATCCAAACACAAAGGAACCTTCTTGAGACCGACGGCGAGATTCTTTAGAGCTTCGATCAGGCGGTCGGAATGCAGGTGGAGTTATATATGCATCCAAGACCTTTGAGATCAATGGTACAGGTACCTCTGAGAGACCGTCATCAAATAAAGTTAGTGATATTCTCAACTGCTGCAGGTCATAGTCACAAAATGCGATGTTTACCTGAAGTATTGCCCGGAAGCTTGATTGAGAGTCCGTATCTAACTCTAGATACACTGCGTCGCTTGCTGACCTTCTCTTCAACATCGTCGCCACCGTCCACAACTCCTTCCGAGATACCGAATGCGTCCAGGGTATGCTCAATTGCCTCAGACACATTGATGTTACGAGGAAATATCATAATCTTTTCTCTCATGGTCAGACTAACGGAAGAGGAGAACGAAGTGGAGGAATTGGAGGAATTGCGTTTTCCTCGTTCATTCAACACAATCTTGGGTATGATCGCATTGGATTGAGGATCAAAAACTACACCATCTGGAAGATCATTGGGGTAAATTTGGATGCGCATAGCAAAACGCAAAGAGGGGGAGGACGTGGGTGATAGGATGGTTTGACCTTGGTCAATAGTGGTGGAAGAGCTAGATGCCGATGAAGAAGTGGATGTCTGTGACAGTCGAGACTCCGCTGGTTCAGACCGTATTGTGCCATCCGCGATGATCGTACCCTTGTCCGAGGCATTGTCATCTGTACTACCGGAGATGGCAATGTCCTCTTGGATAGGCTCTAGAGCACCAGCACGGTCATTCTTCCGGGTTGAGAGAGCCTTAGTTTTTGGAAGAACCTTGTCCTTATTTGTGCCATAGCTGTTGATGTAGAACTTGACAGCTGAGTCATCGCTAAAGTCACTCATGCCTAGTCGGGAAATTGCTGGGTTCAATGATAGGTTTGAGCTAATGGAGGATATCGAGCCAACCGATGAGCGCTTAACGGATGGCAGTAGTAAGCTGTCTTGTCCCATGGCGTCGTTCATAGCCTCAAATACTTTGAGAGGTAGCTGTGATGCGTCAATCTTGTTTTCTTCGCCGCTAACAACATCCTTGATTGTAAGATAGTAAGACGACTGATATTCTGGATCGGATCGTAGGTGAAATCTCTGCATCGCTTGCACAATCAACTCCGTGGTGGTAGTCTGTTCGCTCAATAGAACGGTCTTGAAGGTGGCTTCGGCATCCACATTCTCACCCGCGAATATCCTTAGCACATTCAGCATGGGAACCTCCATTCCTGGGACACTCGGAGAACCGATCAGACTACCGGGTCTTAACCGTTGAGATGCGACAAAGGGAGGGGAACCTAATCCATTCAATGATCCAATCGGGCTCAAGGGTGAAAGTGGGCCGACAGCTGCCTGAGACGAGTGTTGCATCGGTTGATTGGCCGAGATCTGAAGGGCGGGATTTTTACCAGAGAAGGTGGTTGTGTTGGCGGAATCGGACGGTGCACGAGAGATGCCATATTGTCGATACATTACTTCCTGAGCTTCGGCTTGCTGCTTTTTCAATGCAGCATCAGTTGAAAACAAGTCGCTGGTACCAGCTCGCATGCGCCGATTTGGGCCCGAGGCACCGGTAAGATTGGCTTCAATGGGCGACAAAGTTGTCGGGTTCATAGATTGGTCAGACGGACTAGTAGGTGAAGTGACACGTTCGGCTTCGTCACTATGCTCGTTGGTTGATTTGGTGGTCTTCTTATCCTTTTTTCGCCCGAATAGACCACTCAAAATACCCTTCTTTTTCTTACCATCCGGCTCATCCTCTCTTTTGTCTTTCTTTGAAGCTAGCCTTTTCCCGAAACCGCTCTTACCATCCTCAGAGCCACCCAAAGAATCATTGGAAGCTATCGAAACAATCGACTGGGCGCGCGGGCCTTCAATGGACCCAATAGTTTGTTCATCTTCCTCGCGGATTTGCGAGTCTGTCGGCGTAAACCTACGCAAACTAGTACTAGCTTCTAATGACGACCCTGACGTTGATCTTTGTCGTGTCTACATTGAGGATTCAAAGTGAGCACAAGAGTGAGATCAGATGAGGAGTGACAATGCGGAGATGGTGTATCAAAATATAAAGGGTTAGAATAACTCACAAGCTGAGAGGGTATTGACTGGACATCCACAGGCTGGCTTTCTTGCGAATCGCGTGCTATGTCAGGGGTCAAGGTCAATTTCTTAGTCTCCCCGCTCACCAAGGAGTTCGGGTTCAATTTCTGGTCGTCATCTGGGATAGCCTCCTCGAATGCTTTCATTATCTTCTTTTGAAGGTTCTGGCTACTCTGCTTCGATTGAGGGGTAGCGGCTGAGGGTTGGACCGAAGCAGCAGTAGTGTTGGAGGTCACAGCAGCACTGATGATATTTGGGCGACTCGTTTGTTGAGGAGTAACGTCTCTAGACTCACTGGTTTCAATCTGACCGCGTTGAGCAGGTGATATCCCTTTCCCTAGTTGACTTCGACCGTCATCTTTGTTTGAATTGGCACCGCGCAAAGAGTCAGCAGATGCTTTGGCAGCCAGTCGAAGTCTGGCCCAGCCGCTTGTGCCAGTACCTTTCGAAGTTTCGTCCGTCGTCGAGTCTTGTGTTGAATGTTGCTGCTGCCGAAGCTGAGCCTGTTGTTTGTGTTCTTGAGTGAGTTGATCTTCAAGTTGCCGCTGAGCATCAGCTCCTTGTCGGTCACCTTTGCGACCAGATATTATTTCAGAATCAGGCTTGGAGCAAACAGTCTCAATAGTGCAATCGTACCTTCTTGTTCATCCTCATCCTCATCTTCATCGGTTTCTTCCTCTTCGTCTTCAAAGCCCTCCTCACCCTCTTCACCGAATTCACCTTCGCCATCCCAATCACCCTCCTCACCCTCCTCTTCGTCCCCAGTCATTTCTTCGTCCCCAGTCTCACCATCGCCATCATCACTCCATTCATTCCCACTGTTTTCAAAATAGGTTGGAGCGGTGAAAGCCACTGTTTTACCTTTTCCAGTGCCAGGTGCAGGTGCAACAGGAGGGGGAGAGAAGGTACCAGGTCCGGGCATGGCAGGGGGGAGAGGACCTTTGCGACGATCCTGCGGGGACCTCGAACGTACTGGGTCACCAGCGCTTGGGATTCGTAGTGCAAAGCGAGTTTGAGCTAGGGAAGAGCCAGGGCCCGATATATGGTCGTTTGGAGTAGCGGACGACAACTGTTGAAAAGGAAATTGCGTAATACATGAATACAAGTCATACCAGGAGCAGCTGTTGAAGGAACGGGAGCGAGTGAAACACGGCACGTGGAAATCTACTAACGTCCACATTTCGATGCTTGTTGAGGCGAGCAAGGCGTTCAAATGGAGTTTCGATGTTTTCAGCAGGTATATAGCCTACTGCCTGAGTTTTGAGAACTCGAATTAACCACCAATAAGAGTTTGAATCATCCAGCAATGTCAATTGGTCACCCTTGACCACCGACTTTGAAAATGAAAGACGTTGTAAAATGAAAGAGAAGATGTCAGAAAATGCAATGCTTTGAGTGGTGCCGTCTTACTTCCCACCTAGGGGGCACTAGATGTGGTACACGATTACTGACAGCTTGACCATCCACGGTAGCTAAAAAGGTGTGAAGCGCGTAGACCAAGGTGAAGTCGATATCGTCGGAACTAGGGATACTAGGGCTAGAGCTCATCGAAACCGAGTCACTGAAGCTTGAGTCACTTGCACGATCACCTTCGTCATCGATTTCCATCTCATTGGTAGTTTCTTGTTGGTCGATGGATTGAGAATGGCCTTGCTGTTGCCTTTGTTGATGGAGTTGCTGTTGTTGCCTTTGTTGATTGAGTTGTTGCTGTTGCTGATGTTGAAGTGCGCTATGAGCATCTGTCATGTACAAATCATCATCTTCGGTCCCATCTTCATCTTCATCCGCGTGATCATCATCATCGGAATGTGAATTCTGTCCAAGCTCGACTGATTTCACAACTTGAGAAGCCACAGAAGTATAACGTTGGTTTCCTGAATAATAATATTGCGGTTCGTGGTCATCTGGTTGGATAAGTCTCTGAGAGCTCGTAGATGACATTGATTAAGGTGTAAAGAAGTTTATCGTCTCAAGCCAAGTCGCAAAACAGGAGGGACTCTCTAGTGTTGATGTTGATTGTATGCAGTCAGCTGTTTTGGCTCCGGAGCAGTTTGACCGATTTGAAGGCCGCAATGAATGAGAGTTAAGGTATGAAGTAGTATCGCATTCACTGAGACCATATGAGTGGTGCTTGAAGTCCTGATTTTTATTTAGGCTGAGCAGAGTTGAGTGAGATGGCGTTTCGTTTGTTTGGGCAGTAAGTACAAAATCACCCGAGTGGGATCTTTAAGCTGAGTTTAATCTAAACTTAAGTCCTCTGTACAAATTACATATCTCAATACATTACAAACAACATGGGGTGTGTAAAATCTCATACAGTGATCTAAGGTACATATGAAAGACCTAATTATTTGTTTAAAGGTCACGTTTTAACAAGTATGATATGGCAAAGTTCAGCTATTTGAAACCTCCCCCCAGGTCTCGACGCTATCCGCTACAAATTTGCTGAAATTGTGTGGTGAAAAGTTTGTAGAAAAGTTCATTGAGTGGTTATCATCAAAACTCTTGAAGTGGTTCCTTGCAAATCAATTTGAGGCACTTGAACCGGTACTTCATACCACTGTATTTTGTGTTGGCCATCAAACTATTCATCTTTGAGCTATTCAGAGGTATTGGAAATCAATAATGACACTTAGGTACTTGACCATCCATTATTCTTTTATTTTTTTCTGTTGGACCCTGGACAAGTGGCACTTACAGGATGATTCATGATATTCCAAGAGCTTCTGAGTGCCTAACCAAGGTTCCATGCAGCAATCCTAGTTCTTCAATCCATATTTTAGTGATACCAGAACAATCTTGTTTTTGCAAAAAGTCCTTTTGATAGCACCATTCCTAATGTTATGAAAGTGTGAGGGTCTCAAGCTCTGGCATAGACTATACACCCAAACTTCTGTGTTTCAAAATCTTCACTACAGGAGATGCTTGACAACTGCTACAATCTCCTAGAGTTTGACACAATGCTAGAACCAAAATCCATAGTATTTGGTAAGGTGTAAGGAATCAGTCAAAGGTTTAATCACCCTACCTATAGATGAGGAGTTCAGTTGTTCCAAACAGGGCTAGCTGCAATGATATAGGGCAACATCAGTATCAAATCCAGTGTTTGATTCCTGATGACCTGTTTTTTTAGTCTGTAGCACAAGCTTATTCAATCATTGGTCCTCACCAAGAGAGTGTCTTCAGATAGCTGAGACAGAAGAGGAGACAGCTCAATGGGGTTCTTACCCCATCATGATCCTCTGGAGTTTGGATCTCTCTTCATTTAGATTCAAGGGAATTATGGTGACAATGCTGAGTGACACAGCTCATGATATAACAACACTTGGACCAACATATTTTAGTGTATGAAGGGGATGCCTCACAATGATATATAGCCAGTCATTCAATAAAAGTACTATGGATTATTTCTGACTACTGTCCATATATCAGGGTAAAGTCATTACCCGCTCTAGCCTGAAACTCCTTTTAGTCATGTCAAATTTACATAGTTATTGAGAAAGACTAACATCAAAATTGAAAAGAAACAAAATTGTTACATAAATGACTTTAAAGGAGTCATTCGACTCAACATAAGCTTTATTGTTCAATATAAACAAATGAGTTTTCAATCTTCAGCTTCCCATAATCTAGACCTTAACTCAAACCCTAGACTAGATGAAAGTTGTTGAGCAATTGGTTCTCCAATCCCACAAATTAATTTGATAGTTTCAAACTTTTCTGAATTAGAATATCCACTTTTATTATTTGATTTACTTGCTTTGTTCAATAAACGTGATTGGATTAAAGAACTGACCTATATCACCATCAAAAGAGAAGTTAGGAAATGATATTCAGTGGGGATTGATTTGTGAACGGGATTGAAGAAAAAGATAAAAATCACCTGTTGGAGTACATCTATTTGTGAGAAATTTAGTCCTTCTTGATTCGCTATTGAATTGAAGATAGCCATCAAGCGACTCAAAGGGAATGACTTTGGTCCCAAAAGTTGTTGACGTTCTCGTACCTAAGTAAACGGAACGATTATAGAATGAGCACTATCCTTAGCAGAGTAGACATTTTTGATACACACCTTGACTGCTTCACCAATCTTTGGTTTGACTTGCCTAGCCCTTCTACCTCTATTAGCACCCACTTCGTCAAACGTCACAAAAAGTCGAGCATCACTCTTGGCTGGATTATAACTCGTGATATAACTGGCAATGAGCAAATAACGCGCTACGATAGGTAAAGATAACGAAAGTGTATCTTGTGGTTGTTGACGGGCAGTAAGAGGTGGTCCGAATTGTGGATTATAAGGTTTAGAGGGTGAAGCATTAATTTTTGAAGTAGATTGATTCCCAAGTGAAGCTGGGGAAAAGATATCGAGAAAATGACGAGGTTTGGATGGGGTGACGAATGGTGAGATGGGGGGATACTTATGACTTGTTCCTTTTGATGGAGAGTCTAAGATATTAGAAGGTCGCACGATTAGGTCGTTTGATGAAGAAACGCCCAAGTACACAGCTGCAGAGTTTTTTGATGGGGTAGGCTGTACTGAGGAAGCGGGTAATGCCAGCTCCTTAATGCCTAGATCGCCATTCAAAAAGGCAGGAACGTGCCAAATTGCACGACCAAATTGTTGTTGTTCAGCCTCAATCATTGATCTGTTCAGTAAAATAAGTTTAGCAGTATCGTGCGGAGAGACTGGTGCAGAAAGATAAGATGATTAATAGCTGGGACGTTTAAGATTGTGTAGTCCAAAAGAAAACTAGTAGCTTGAATGCCGGACTCAACATTCTCCATCTCGTACTCTTTGACTCCAAGGCAACCAAAGACGGGAGATCAGACAGGAAAGTTCGAATAGATCTGATGAAGTCTGGGCTTGGAAGGCTGAGACAATGAAAGAAACAAATGGCTCAAAGGCTGGAGTAATATCCCTTATTTGATCTGATGCCTCGCCGGTACTATCACTAGGCTGATAACTTGTCTCAGGTGGTCCTTCATCAACCAAGATTGAGACCAGGTCTACAGAAATAGGAGCGCAGATAAGCATCATCGACCCATGATATGAATTGGTCAAGAAATCCTCACGAACCTTGTTCCGAGAGCTTTGGGATCAAAATCACTGTAGGTTCTAGCGCACCATATCGAGGTCTGACTTTTGTCCAAGGCAAGTGAGAGAGAAAGATTGTGTGAACCGGTGATCGACTCTACATCAAGATTTCACGTGAACATATGAGTGACAAGATTGGTAGGTAGAGCAGAAACCGAATCGCTGGAATGAATAAGTGTGCTGACAAGTTCAGGTAGACGACTGAATGCAGAGATTAAGTTGGGATCTTTCCAATTCCTCATTCGAGCAGCTTGATCGATGATGATAAACTTTGGACGGCCTGGCAAGGATTTTTCTTCTCCAGTCGCGTCTTCATACTGGAGAGTGAATAAGGTACGGAGTCCATCACAAAACGCGTCAAATGAATCATTTGTTTTCCCAGATAAAATCCCTCGTCCCTTTTCAAGTGGAGGCGCATCAGAATTCCAAGCTAGACGATGTGTTGATGATATAGCTGAGTTGTGAAGAAGCTCGTCATCCGATTGCATAGCTGATTGATTCGGAACGCATTGAAGTCCATCAGTTCGACCATTCCAAGTAGTACTACCAGCATCTGACCAATTTGAACTCCAGCCTGAAAGTTGATTTAAGACGCGATCGTAAAGTGATCGAGTGTTTTGAATTTCAAGTAAATCGATATAGGCATAGGATGGTAGTTGAGGTTCAGAAGTTGATTGCTGAAGAAGCTTTTTGATAAGCTGAGAACTGATAGAAGGATTTGAAGGTGAATGAATGTAAACCGCAGAAGGAGGATAAGGAGACTGAAGGATTGAAGCAAGTTGATCGATTGATGGATTTAATGAATCTAATAATAAATTGAACTCAATCGACATCTTTCATCGATCACCAATTTCTTTATGCTGAGCATTTTTAAGTCCAACTGATCAAAAATAAATTTCTCAACACGCCCCGACTCTCACTCAACTCATCACATCCCACGGGGCTATTATCCGGACTGGATAAACCTTTCATCAAGTCAGGCTTTCCATCGTCAACACCAGATTCCATCGATCGAAACTTATAACCAGCAAACAAATACCAAATATCAACTCGAACTAGCTGCTGGCCACTGGGTCTTACGAAATGAACGCGTCTACTTCTTCGAGTGCCATGTCTTTGAACTCAAGTAATCCTACTAAAGTGCTTTTGACACCAGAAGTGATCGTGGGTACAATGTTCGGCGCAATATCTTCCATCAGCACATAGCTAACGAATCACATCGAACTGCGGCTTATGTTCACTTGTAGTGTAATTTCAAAATCTCAAAAGTATTTCGTGGTCATAACACTGGATGTCGTCCATTCACTTCGTTATCTTTTGATGATAAAGGTGAACATCTAATCACAACTGGCGAAGATGAAACTCTTCAACTCTTCGGAGCTAGGAATGGAAAGTGGGTGTTGCAATTTCCTTTCGTTCTTTACATTTTTCCTGATGTTGTTTTTTTGGTATTCATCTTAGACATCTGAAACAAGCTTTTTCCAAGAAATACGGCTGCTCTCTTGCGCGATTTACGCATAAATCTTCATCTGTCATTCACGCGTCTACCAAAGAAGATGGTAAATCTACAATCCTCATATCATCTTTTAAAAGCGAATATTGAAAACAATGCGCCTATATTTCAGACACAGTGCGATACCTTTCTTTACATGATAATACCTACATCAGATACCTAAAGGGACACAAGCGCAGGTGAGTAGATGGCTTTAAATCTTGACCAGCACCTTTTTTGACGTGCTTTGAACCGGTAGAGTAGTTTCACTGGAAATGTCGCCTCGTGATGATACCGTTCTATCTGGCTCTTTTGATGATACCGTTAGGTTGTGGGACTTGAGATCACCTTCTTGTCAGGTCAGATATCGTGCTTTCTCAGTGTGGACGGAACCGGCTTTGATGATATTGCGCTTACCTTCATTATATAGGGTGTGCTCAATATCGCTGGTCAACCGTGTGTAGCATTCGATCCCTCTGGATTGGTCTTTGCGGTTGCATTAAACATGAAGCAAACCATCTTACTATACGATCTTCGGCAATTCGATTCTGTTAGTCTTACCCTCTATCTACATTTTTACAATGATCACGCTGATACATGCTCCTGTAGGAGCCATTTGTAGCAAGGCATATCCAAGATCCGACTCTCTCTCGACAAATGTATCCACCTACCCAGCCATCCCCGTTCACTTCTTTGAAATTTTCCAACGATGGGTCCAAGTTATTAGTTGGCACAGCGGGTGATATACATTACTTATTGGACGCATTCACCGGTGACATACTAGCACGTCTTGAAGGTGCCACTTTTTCTCATCTTATTGGTATCTATACCGCTCGGAGCGTTGTCTGACCCATGTCTTTTGTCAAATCATCTCGGTGCCTGTACTGCGCCCGCGAAGGTCATCAAGGGCTAGAAGCTACAACGAATGAGATGGGAGCTCAGGGCCCGATAACTTCCTCACAGGAAACAAGTTGGACACCGGATAGTCGATACGTATTCTCAGGTAGTGCTGATGGTAGGATTGTTGTATGGGATGTTCAACCTCCGAAGGATGATCCAATTCACGCCACACGAGCACCGCAAGGTCCTCATACCACATGGCAGCCATTAAAAACTTATGAAGGACATTTAGGTAAGAATCCAGCTAGATGTGTTTCTTTCAATCCCCGATTGGGTATGTTGGCAACGGCTGGGAACGAGTTGGCATTTTGGTTACCTGGTAGCGCATTAGATGAGCGTGATGAGCCAGAAGAAGTAGATAGTATGCAATCTTAGAGTTCTCTTGTTAGATTGTACTTCAAAACAAGCATAATTGATTGGGAATCTGCAATAAATAAGACTGCTTGAAACTTTCTTTGATTCTGTACTTGAATACCAACTTTGAGTCTATTGGTATATTTATATTGTACCTGTACAAAGAAATTGAGATCAACCATAGATGATTGTTGAGGCTTAGTGGTGGGTCCTGGCCAGACATGCCTGGTGATCAATAAATTACCTTTGTTACAAATCTCAACTGAAAACACATTTGCCAATCTTGATCTTCTTTGCATCTTCTGACTCTCAGGATGTTTTTGATGACACAGATGAAGGAGGAAAACTTGCTCATTGTGGATCACATCTGCTGTAAAACTGAACAGTCTGACCCTCTTTGCCTCAAGACATTTTGAGGACCTGTAAATGTTCCACAGGGAATGACTCACATGTAGACTTTGATAGTATTCTAAGCAACATCAAGCCATCTTCATTTGTTAGCTTTGGCTGTGATCTGACCCAAAATAAAAAAGATGTTTACTTAGAGTTCAATTCCTGATTGGATTTCAATAAGTTTTGAGACTGGGAGCACCTGCACTTCTCTCACTTTGGGACATTGTCCTGGTGAAACCTTCTGTACCCCAATAGGCCACCTGCCACAGACCATCTCAAGCATAAGCCAGTCAAAAGGCAACACACTATTGGAAAAATGACCAAAGTTATCCACTAAAGATCCCTTAGCAAATCTTCACTGTCAGCATATTTACCCCAGATGGCAAAATCCAAGGTGTCCGTGGATCACAAACCTCTGATGGAATGTTTTAAGGTTTGGATCCAAGGGATTATTTGGCACATAACAATATATTAGATGGAAACCTTGGACAGATGCTGTCCAAGGATTTGCATTGGATCCCCAATCTGAGGTATCTATGTTGGCAGTCCTTCAGGAGTTCTTCATAAGACTCAGCTTTGCTAACTTCTGAGAGCCTCAGTCCCAAAATCCCTATCCGCTTAAATCCTTCAAGTTTTACTGAAGATTTCAACCTGATTGTTTCCTTGCCAAAAGAGGTTTCCAAGTCTTGATCAAGATAATCAAAGAAACCAACCCCAAACATATTTTTGGTTCAATCACTCATGACATCCTTATTGCTTGCAATCCTTCCTTATAGTTTTTAGTTCATTTCAGATACAGCACTTGCAAGTACTCAAGTCTTGAATGAGCCTAGACCACAAGACAAGTTACCAATTGAGATCCTTTTGATTGAGTACATATTGATTACAGATTTTTTCTGCTTATGACCAGTAAACAATCTATACCTCAATCTCCCAATCACTGGTCACTGATGGGCACTTGACTCACACTGACTGGAGAATGTTTTGACATGCCTTTGGTAGGATTTCACAACTTACTTGCTGCAGTAGATGAAAATGTTATATAATGTCAAAAATGCTGAGATCCAAAATGGCAACCTGTGTTTTCTCCCAATTTCTCAACTTGGACTTTTTGGCTTCAGTTAGGAAGCTGAGCAAACCCTTCCTGGTTCTTTTCAAGTTTGAATCCCTGCTCCAACACTTACCACCTCCTCTGGCAAAAAAAGTTGTATCAATATTTTAATGCAACTTTCACATATGAGTGAGAAGTTTTCTCACCTTGTGTGTATGTGTAAAAATACACAACACTTCACTTTTTTAAAACATGTTGCAAACCAAATAAAAGGTGAAATATTTGTTGATTTTTGATTTTTGTGATCCAGGTGACATCTTTTGTCATTTGGTGAACAAGGTCATTGACTCAATCAAGATTAATAATCATCAGTTCCATCTCATCTTCCCTCTGTCACCGTGAACTTAAAACTCATCCACATTAGCTGACAGTACTGGTAAACTTCAATTCTTCAAACCAGACAAGGTCTGCTGGAAGTTCAACATAGTTTTTCTATAAACTTTTTGAAACTTTTGACCACAATAAACCAAATCAAAATGAAAAGTTTGAGTTCAAAAGAAAACAGCCATGAGATTGACTGGATGATCAGATGGGAGATATAAATTGAGTTTGAGTTTGAGCTAAGGATGAATCGAGGTTGTTATTGATTGGAGGATAAAAAAATTGAATAAAAAAAGGGAGAGTAATGGGTTGAGAAGAGATTTCAGAAGTTGCACTCACATTAGTTTGGAAATATTCAAATTTTTGTTGCTTTGTGCATGAGTTTTACACACACTGTTGTTTCATGAAAGCTTGCCAAAAAAACACAATTTAAGATGCAAGAAGAAAAGGATAAAAACCCAGTGCTTTTCCAAATACAGCTGTATTTTTGAAAACTGACTTGATTGATTTGTGCGCCTTTTGTTGCATTTTTGTTGTGATAAATGATCATTCTGGTCAAGTCCATTCCACAGAGTTGTTTAACTCTATATAGTTCTCATTCTATGGAACTTGTATGCTTAAGAATTTTCTTTCTTTCTTATCACCTGCTCTGCTGCAGGTAAGGTGTTGAAGCCCTCCACCATTTTACTTGAATCTATCTTTTGTAGAGTTCACTCAGAGCTCATAATTTAACCTGTCTGTCCAGGTACTTGTCATTCTTCCTTCTGTTTAACTCTATATAGTTCTCTTTTAATTATATGCTTTGTGAATTTATTAGAGGATCCATTTGGAACTTGTATGCTTAAGAATTTTCTTTCTTTCTTATCACCTGCTCTGCTTCAGGTAAGGTGTTGAAGCCCTGTTTTTGAATCAAAATTAATTGAAATTGCTTCTTGAATTGAAGCACATCAAAATCAAATTTTAAATCAAAATGCAATGAAAGGTCAGTCTGATTCTTTCAAGAGGGTTTCAAGAGAGGATAGAAAAACAACAAATACTGGCCTGTGTTGGTTCCAGTGTGCAAGCAAAATTGAAACTCCTAGAATCCAGCATCTTGAAAGGGTTCAAGAACCAGCTCCATATCAAGATACAGGCATTGACCATATTGAACCTCTTTCCAATGGTGTCAAGCTCTGTAAAACCAAGTTGAAGTCAATCAGCAAGAGATTGTGGTTTGAATTAGGGGAAAAGTACTTTACTTGTCAGCATAGTACGGAGTGCCACCCTGGCCACAATGAGGGCTAAGTCCTTCAGGTCCAGCTTGTCTTTCTTGCTTCTTTGCATTGGAAAGTACAAAGTTTAGTCATCATTGTTAAAAGAAAAAGGAATCAAAACTAACACATCTTGTAATGCTTTTTCATTTTTGTCCAGTTGGATTTGAATTTTTGATGGGCCTCTTGGCTTATTTGGAAGATTCAAGGATGGTATTGAGGCTATCAGAGATATGATCAAGAGGAATGATCAAGAGAGTTGTTGTTGGTGGTGTTGGTCAAGAGAGCTCTGATTGACATCTTTCAATTGAAGGATATGGATACATTTTTTGCTGTATTACCAAAGAAAAAAACCTGTTGTAAGGTGAAGGTATTTGACCTTCACTGGTTCTCTGATCTCTCAAGGCCAAAGCCAGGCAGAACTAACACCCATGTATTGATTTATAACAAGATTTCTAAAGCATTGCACTATTCATACAAAGCCTAAGAGAAACAGTAAGGAGTAAATAGAGGTCTTCCAGAGAGAAGTCATACCTAAAACACCGTACTATCAATACAAAGACAAAGAGACAAAGTAAGGAGGAAATAGAGGTCCTTGAGGGAAGAAAGAAAAAAGAGAAGAGATGATGTGCTCCTAGATACTCTCTATATTACTACTATTGTGACCCCAAACTATCCTGTAATCTATACCCATACACCTCCTTGTACCTATCTAAACAAAAAATTCTGGATTGAGTGTATATGGTAGATTTCCTTGAAGGTTGAGAGGGAGGGTTTATATATTCTTCTCCCTTAATCTGACTGTGGTGATATTTGTGTGTGTCACTTCTGTGGTTAAATAGATATTATTAATTATTAGGGGTCTTGCTAATTACAGTTAATGTTGTTATGTACATCATTTGATATAAACATATGAATCCTTGACACTGAGTTATGGTTCTCATGGATTTCTACTATATGTTACATGTTGTTTTACTATGTGTGTATATGTAATTGTGATTTTTAGGGTTTTTTGATATTAGAAGTAATCCTTAGGGTACATGTACATGTGATCAGGGCTGAAATGAGCATTTCAGTTTATTTTTGTGTTCATTCTGTGTTTTATCAAAACCATTCATAGTCTGCTGGTGTTTCATTCAGGTTCTTTCCTCATCAGAAATATGTAAGTCATCTCCTCATGAATATTCAAGTTACACTACAAATAATCCTTCTAATACTTGGATTCTCTACAAATGTGATGGTGTTAATGGTGAACATGCTAGAGATGGACTAAGTGTTAGAGACCCTCAACCAAGGATATGTGTATAGTCTACACCCTGGTCTTCATCTGGCACCATCTCAAAGTTTTCTTTTCTAACATCTCCAAAGCCAAACTAAAAAACATTGAAATAGCTCTGCAAACCACCCAAATTAGATCAGCTACTTTGAAAGTTCATATTGATAGATTCTTGTCTTTACTACAAGAATATTATAAGTAAAAGGGGACATGTCTTTCTTGCAGGCTGCTAGAACCTTGATAGATAGTCTTAGACCCAATTATGAAGTAACCATTTCTTTTATTCATTGTATCATCAGACCACTCGATATTGAACATGGAAAACAAGGATTACTTGAATCAGAAGACAAAACACTATGTTGTAAACGCAAACAATGCTTCAAGAACCCTACTAACTTTGAAAAGCAGGTTGAATGGCTGGATAAGAAAGATGATAGATGACCAGGTCACTTGGCCATCTTGGTTGGTGTATGTGTGGGTCTTTTGTTTTTTGACCCGTTGCAATTCTGATGAGATAGGATAGGTGAAAAAGTCTACCCCCTTAGTTGTAAGTTGTTTCACTGAGCAAGAAATCCTTGAAGAACGGCAAGATTATTGTTAGTACCATGGTTGTTGTCCGGTGCAAAGCCTTGTTTGTTGCCCACTTGACTTTCTGCCCCCTCAAGTAGGCTTTGGGATGAATTTTCAAGGGACTTGGAGCTTGTTACAATCTTGAGATCACCTGTCAGAGCAGTGTAAGCAGTTTTTACAGTACAGGTTTACACAGGACAAGTCTTACTTACTCTCATCCAACCCTAGCTCCACATTCAGTTCTTTCTCTCCACAAACTCTGACTGTAGCTAAGTGAGGTTGTGTTCACTCTACTTCTATTTCTTTATGTTTGTTCTGATTGGCGTTCTTTCTCTAAATTATAAGGTGTCCACATTGATACCCTTGATAGCACTATCTGGATCATTTTCCCCTCTTTTTCAAATACCATAGCTGCCACTACTGAAGCTGAACCTACAATCATCCCGGATGCACAAATTGTGCAAGAATGTTTCAACTCAGCTACACTAGATACCCCACATGTCTGGTGAAGTTACCGCTTTTCACCAACGCAAGACCAACAACTGTTGCTCTCCTATGCGCAACTTGAGGGTGAAGCAAATGAAAGATTGAACAATGATGTTATCACACCCTTGCAAGCAAAGATTGCACCCTTAGAACAAGAAAAGGTTGAATGGGTTGAACAAATGAGAAGAGCTGAGGCAGCTTGATCTTGAATTGATGCACTTGAACATACAATTGCACAATTGTTAATCTCCAAATCACCTGGTACAGCTTGAATTGGAGGGTCTAACAACCCTTTTGCTGCATATCAAAATCATGAAACAACTCCAACACCTACAGGCCCACGGGACCATTGGACTGTCAATAAGAATGTTGCCCAAATACTAGTGCTGGCTTTTCCAGTCATGACACATCAAGATTTGGTTAGCCAAACTGCAGCACCATCTCCAACTCTCAACACTTTCAGCCAAAGAATTCCTATGGATCTCAAAGTGTCACGGCAAGTATCATTCAATGATCAACTGGATCCAGCCTTAAGCCATTGAACTACTGCAGTACCAACCGTATATTCTGAGGCACCTTGTATAGAACTCACCCCAACTGTTCCACCAGCATCCCCATGAGTTCCAGAACAGAGACAATGCATGTAGAAGGTGCTTGTCAGTGGTCTCAAACCATTGGAAATACCTAAGTTCACTGGACCAGCTGAGAGTCCTACTGCCTTGTTCAACTGGAGACAATTAATCAAACAATGCTTATAATCAAAGAATGTCACCAATTCTCATCAGTGTTTCATCATACTTGGTTCAATTAAGGTGGACGCACAGGCAGGAGCTTGGCATCTTAACTCACAAGCCAACTTCAAAAAGATGACTTGCGATGAAATGATGCATGAATTTGCAATGGAAACTTTGCCAATGGGTTGGTTAGAAGAAACTGAAAAGAGAATTAGACACTTACAACTTGGTGCTTCTGCAGACTTCAAAAATTATGTTGGAATAGCTTGAGATCTGTTTGACTTAGTTCAAGTCTGATCATTTCTTACTCACAGGCAATTCACAGAATACATTGTGTAATCTTGCAACATTGGATTAAGGATCAAGGATTGTTGATGGTGTCTGAACTCAAACTGCTCCCTTTTGTGGCAGCTGAAAACAATGTTTGGGATGTACTCATTGTCAGCAATCTCATTCAGAAGGGAGGATGACCCCGGAACCCATCAAACAACACTCCCAAAGGATCTTGCACATCTGCCACAGTTAACAAAGTTATAGCCATACACCTGAAGAACAAGCCAATCAAGTGTGGTGTTATCACTCATATATGAGACATCTTGGGCTTTGTGGTATTTTTCAGATGGCTTGTGGCAAGACCGATTGTTGAGGCACAGCAAAGGGGCCATATGTCAACTGCATTACATTTTGGGTAAACCTTTTGTAAGGTCACACCCTTACAGGTTGATACAGTAGCAGTGGTCATGTGTTATGGGTTTAGACATCATCATATATTCATCTTTCCCCTGGCTCCCAAGTTTGGTCTCTCCTCAAGGAGGTACTTCTAGTCAGAGCCAGGTAAGCATCTTTAGTCTTTTTTATTCTTCTTTCTGTTGTTTGAGATTGTTGTGTGGTAGCAATACTGATTATAAGTAGATGCTCCTACTCAAAGCCAGTGGTTGGAATATATAGTGGCGGTTTATAGATAGTTCTGTGTCTTTGAAGCCGTCCCTCAAGAGATCAGTGAAGGTTCACCTCAAGAACCTTACACCTTTTTCAAGCTCACACCGTTGGGGGAGAAATTTGATGTAATATTAGGGACTCATATCTTGGAGAGATTTCACTTTGATGTATCCTTGCATGACAGTACTGTGAAGCATTTACCTAACAAACTTATTCTGAGGGAACAAAATGCAACAACTGAAATGCAAAATGAAGTCTCATGTCAAATGGTAGCTTTTATCATCAAGAATACATCTCATGTGCAAGAGGCTAGAGATTTGACATCTCAAGAGGAACAATCATTGAGGGAAATTGCTGACCTATTTTCAGACAAACTACCACTCGGGTCTGACATAAGATCATACTGACCCACCCTAATTTAGTCATCAACAAGAAACAGTATGCCTACCCACAAAAGTAGGTAGGAGCACGGAAGAAACTGATTGACCAACATTTATCAAGGGGTTGTATCCGAAGATGCAACAGTCAATACACATCCCCTTTGATGATCATATTAAAGAAGGATATCAATGCATTACCCCAATGGGTATGTGACCACTGCAAGTTGAATATCTGCACAGTTAAGGACAATTCACCACTTCCCAATATTGACAAGGCAGTACAACTGGTAGGCATGGGGAAAATTTATTCAACCATTGATCAAATTAACTCTTTTTTCCAAACAAAAATGAGAGAGGATGATATCCCACTGAAAGCGGTTAAGACACCTTTTGGAAATTGACAAATGGGCACTTATGCCAATGGGCTTGATGAGTGGACCCACTAAACATCACACCAGAGCTGGGTGGAAGAAACATTGGGAGACTTAATTGGCAAAGTTTGTGTTGTTGGTGTGGTATTCTCAAATTCAGTGGGGGAGCATGAAATACATGTTTGAAAGGTTGCAAGCTTCAAAGCTATCTGTTTACCATCAAAAAGCAAGCCTTTTTGACAAAAAATTCAACTTTCTAGGACATGGGATCAGTGCAGAGGGTATTTTTCCAGATGAGGAGAAAGTTGACAAAGTCACCAAATGGAAGACTCCAGCAAACCAAAAGCAAGTACTACAGTTTTTAGGCATTGTGCAATTTATGAAGAAGTTTGTTGATGGTTAGTTCTATATGTAGGCACCCTATCACCATTAACTGGTACAAAGCGGAAAAATGAACCTTTCAGATGAGGAGCAGCTGAAGGTCAAGCTTTGAAAACATCAAATGAATCATGACTAACTTGCTGTTATGGGAGATGTTGTAGTGATCAAAGCCTGTTCACCCTTCCACTTTTTTTATACTGAATATCTCTTCTTTTTCACGCTCAATTGAGGCCTTAAAACATCTTTTGATGTTCACTTTACTCAGATTTACACAGATCAATTTTTTATTTAATTTTATTATTATTATTTCAGTTTAAATCAAACAAACGGATCAATCAAAATGAAACAAACAGAACAAATAAAAAAAATAAATTAAATCAAAAAAGAAGTAGAATGAAGGTGAAAAAAGGGAGACAATTGGATTGAGGCAAAGGGAACGGAGAGTGGAGGTAAAGATCAAACTACCGATCAAGCAACTGATGGATCAATTGGTCTAATTAAAAAAATGTAATTAAAAAAAATCAAAATACATAGAGAAGATGAACAGACCAATCAATTGTTCAATTGATTGGTTGCTCTGAAGTAAAAACAAATACATATACAATAAAATGAAATAAAAAAAGAGAGAAATGGAGGAAAATACTGTTAAAAAAAGAAGAGAACAAATAGATCAATCAATCAATCTATCTGTTAACAATGGTTTAGGACTGATTGACCAACCTATTGATCCAAACTAAAAAAAAGGAAAGGAAAATAAAATAAAATTCATAAACACATACTATTACTGCACCAAAGCTTGTAATTTTTTTTTGAAAAGCACAGAATTGGCCCTGAATTGAGATATTACTCAAAATTTATGCAAAGCTGTGTCTGCAGGATGGGGACAATACCCCATCCAGCATACCAGCTCCTGGTTTTGTCAAAAAACTGGCAGTAGCACCACATCTCATCCTTTGATCAGTTTCAATCCACCTCCGCCGTCCAATTCCATTGAACTCAAATTTCACTCAATCCACTATGCCACCAGAAGCCAACCTTGTACAAGGTGTCACTGCCAGCAGCACCACCCCCTCCAAATTTGAAATCAAGGTGAGTTTCTTTCTTTCTTTTGATAATTTCTTTCACTCATTCACTCTCCTTTATATTTTTTGATGATCCACACATATTTCATGTGAATATCTTGTTTTCTTTTGTAGGTTATCAGAGGACCACCAGCAGAAAACAATTGTACTCAAGATTTTGTATGTCATCTTGACTACGTCTTGTACTTCAACCACAGTGGGAAAAATTCAAAATGGAGACCACACCAATCAAAGAAAAGTGGTCTTCCAATTGCAATCCAACACAATATGGATCTTCCTGCCTTTGAAGCTCAAGTGGCCAAAGCCTGTAGCTCCTCTGATATGAAACAGCTCGGCAAAATGATCACTGAAGACCACCGTCCTCAAGCTCTTGGAATCAAATGGATATGTCATATCCCTTCTGTTCATGGTAACCAGACGAATGATGATTCTCAACTCAACACCAACCATCATTTCATCTCTTGGGGCAATGCAGCCCTCAAGAATCCCAAAAAGAAGCCTGTCATGTGTTTAATCATCCCAAAGCCTGAGGATCTGGTGAATGTTGCTCAAAGGGTGTGTTTCTTATCATTCTCATCCTTAATATAGTATACTGATTTGCCTCATTCCATTACAAATCTTTCTCCTTTATGTTCAGAATGCCGCACTTGCAAAGACTCACCATGGAATACCAGCTGCTGTTGATGCAACTGGCTCAGGTTGTGGTAATCAAATCTCAATCCAGGCCTTTTTAATTAAATATTATTATTATTCAATTTTTTATTCAATCATTCTTACTGGAGTCAAGCTCTCAATTACTCACAAGGCTCAATTCATAGGAATTCTTTTTTTACAAACAACTGATTTTTATTTTTAATTCACATAATTGATTGTTTATTTTCAGCACAACAACTGATTTTGATAAAAAAAGTAAATCTTAACAACTAACATATACATTAACCAGTTTGAAAAAACAATAATCAAAAGTTGACCAACAAAGAAAATGATATATAAATAAAATGAACAAAACAAGGATTGATTGATGATAATAAAGTCAGTAAATATTTGAAAGAAGCAAAGATAAAAGGTTGAAGATGTATATTATGATCAAAATGAAGGTGTCAGTAGTATTCAACATCAAGATTAGACTACAAAAATTGAAATTCAGTATCAGATAGGAACAAGGATTACATACCTAGATTGAAGATTAGAGTTGAAATCAACAAAGAGAAAGATGTTGAGGTCCAAGGTGAAAGTAGTTCAGTATTAGAGCTGCAGATCAAGGTTGGAATCAATGAAGGTTCAGGTTTGTAGTTGAAAGGCAGCTGAGAGTGAGATGGATAACTATATAGAGATCAATTTTGGGGAACATACTGAGGGCAAACAATCAGAAGGATGTAAGTGGAATGCAAATCATAACTCAAGAGAATTCAAAACAACTTACTTAGTCAAGGTTGAAATTCAAAGGTCAAAATTGAAATTGAAAAAGCCATCACTTGATGTTAGATAACCATGATTCAAATGATCAATCAAAGAAGAAATTCTATCTTGGTGATCCTGGTTAAAAGAGAGAATTGATGAGAGCTCAAAATCAAAAATGAGGATGCAAAGATCTAACCTAAGGGAGTACAAAGCCTACAAGAAAAATGGAAAAGAAAGAGATAAGGTCAGATTCATCAGTAAAAAAGAACAGATCAGATGGTAGAAAGAAGAAGCAATAACTCACTTGAAGGTTGAAGCTCAAAATCGAAATTAATGATGCTATCAAAGGGAAAGAAAAGGATTGAGTTGGTACAGAGAAGACTAGAGGAGATAGATGACAAGAGAAGATAGATAGAGAGAGAAGAGACTTACTTGGGATGACAGTTCAAAATCACAGGTCCAGATCAAAAATGAATTAGACAATGGATTGACATGAGAAAGGAAAGTAGATGGATTGAGAGTCAGTTAAGTTTGAATGGATTGGTCGGAGCAAAAGGAAAACAGTGTACAAGACGGAGAAAGAGGCTTGAGGCCAAGTTGTGGGTGGAGATAGAAAAAGAGATATAAGGAGGGACTTCTGAGGGAGGAATCCAGGAGGAGAGCGTGTCCGTGTGTGATTTTGTATTGAGTGTTTGTGTGTGTTTTAGTGTGTGTGATAAAGTGTGTTCCAAATTGTGATCCGCTTGTTTTAGTGATATTGAGTTTCTATTTTCAAGTTCAAGAATTAAAAGATAAAAAGAGTTTTCTCTAGTTAGTACTCATTAGCAGATCAAAGAAAAGAAAGGAAACACAAGGGAAGAACTTACCTTGAGGAATTGTTAGATTGTGTTGTTTGAAAAGTTATCAGTTGAAGTGTAGTGTTGTTTGATTTTTTTATTTTTTATTTTTTTGCTGAGCTTGGTTGAAATCCGGTCAAGTGGTCCTCAAACCGCCAAATAAAGTACACCGGTTGAGCCCTGTGCTCAAGTCAGGGCCGGGTCAAATACTGTTCTTGGGTTCAAACCCGGATCAGTGATAATTTTATTTTAAGGCTTGTAACTCAGCGGAGAGGAAAGCTGTAGTAGTATAGGTGGTACCATTGGATTTCGCCAGCCTTTGTGCATCATTCTTCAGGGATAAAAACAAGGTTTACGGGGAAAATTTGTGAAGATAGAAGTGTTGAAGATTGCCCTACATATTTCTTTTAGAATTTTTTTTAGGTTGAAGGCAGCTTAACAGCATCATAGTTTCATCTACTCTCTCAAGTGGTGATTCTTCCCTTCTCCGGCTCAGCCTACGCTAGACTGCATAGGAGTTCTACAACGTGAACATCCTGAGGTCAGTTGATCCAGGATGTTGTATTCTGATGGCTCAACCTTACCATCCTCTTTTTTTGTTTCCAGAATATAAGAGATGTTAGTGATGTTGATGAGTACAAGGTAGAATTGGCCAAATTGAACAACATTGGTAATGTAGATGCCACAATTGATCAACACACCCGCATCTACCAGCTACCAAACAATGACAATTCCTATGTGTTAATGACCGCTGGGAACCAATGTGGAAAGCAAAGATATTCTACCATTCAATTTTTATATCAATCTCCTTTTCTCCTTTTGACTCATAATTTACTTTGGGGATCACTTTCAATTGGATCATTTTTTAAAAAACTTATACTTCGATTTTTCAGATTATTTCAAACCAAATCCTTACTTTTTACAGTCTTAAACTTTTAATCAAACTTTATACAAATCAATTCAAATTAGGCATCATTCATCAATAAGTAATTCAGTATAATAAATCCAAGATCAACATTACACAAGTCAAACTAAGATCAAATCATTTTATTTCATTCCATCAACACTCTTCCTTTCAGTTACTCAATTCCAGAAAGCTCCACCACATCAAACAGTTAGAATAATCAAACAGAAGGGTGGCAATAAGAAGCCATTTTTTATGGAACTACAAAACAAAAACAAAATCAAAAATGATACAAAGGTATCACTATCAAGAAAGCAGTAAAGAAAACAGAAAGAGATTAGTTGGAGTCATCTGAAAGAAAGAAAAATCGGACAAGAAAGAAAGAACAAAAAGAACTTACAAATTGAAATTCAAATCAAGTTGATCAATCTAGATAGAGAGACAATCTAATGAATCAAAATAAACAAATAGAGAAGAAGAAGATCAAAGGATTAATCAGTTTATGAATCAATAAGAACACAAGAAAGAATCAAAGACAAATTAGTAGAACAAACTTACAAGCTAAAAAAAACCAAAAGAGGACAGATTATGTGAAGATCAATCTAGAGACTCTGAGACCGAGCTAAAATCAAACTAGAATCAAGTTGAAAGAAAAAAAATAAAACAACCAAAAGAAGAATAGAAACACTTACAAAATTTTAAAATTTGAATTTATGAAGATTGATCTAGAAAACAATCAATTGATCTAGAATGCTAGAAGCTCTTGAGATTGAACTGGAACCAAATGAAATCAATTAAAGATGAACCAGAAACCAAATGATCAGTTATTGTATTAAAAGGAATCAAATTAAAAGAAGAAGAAGAAGAAAAAACTTACTGAAGTGTGGTCAGTTGAAGTTTAGATTGGGTGAAAGAAAAGGAGAGTGGAGGTGGTGATCAAACAATGTAGTACTAATAGCACAGCAGGTGCTATACAGTGCTTGAAAGGGTATAATCTGTAAATATAAATTTGATGAATGTGCACAAGCTCGTTTGGATATGGCTCAGCAACTCTGGGACCGCTATGATGGTCAACGTTGACATCAATGAATTCACTTGAATGATTATATATTTATTTCATATTTTACTAATTATCAACAAAGAGAAAAAATAAACATTATTACCACTGTACTTATTGTAGATAAAAAAATACATAATTCTTTTTTTTTTTGGTAAAGCAGTCTCACTACTCATCATAATATGCATCAGTAATATTTTATAATTATGCATAAGTAATCATGTAAGGTGATAATAATACTCTAAATACACATAACTTAAACAAAACCTGAATTGGATTGTTCAGCATTCACCTTCTTGTTGAACTCTTCCTTCAACCATTCCCAGCGCTCCTCATCACCCAGACTGATGAAGGATGCTGCATCATCCTCACCTTGTAGTATCTTAGCAGCCACAAGTCTTGATGTGAGATCAGGAAAAACTTCTTTACCTTTTTCTTGAAAGAGTGATAGCGCTGATTTTGAATTTGGATACTTTTCATTCTTGATTCTTTCAGCTTCGACAGCAAGTTGAGATTTTGTATCCTCTCGAAGAGCCTTCATTGCATCTTGGTTCACTTGAGCTTCTGCTTTGGCAGCCGATTTCTCAGAGATCGTAGTCATTGCAGTTGCAAGACTTACTGATCCATTTCCAGTAACCTTGATCTTCTTCTGAGGTTTGGGACTGATGCACTTAGAAGCCAATCCATCTTGAAGGTAAGGATGTTTGCAAAGATTTGAATCGATGGAAATCGCCCTATTTGCAGCTGAAGTGAGATTTGGGTGAATTTGTTCGAGTCCATTGGTGCCACTTCCGCTGGCTTTGGGGCTCAATCGTGTCAAATCTTGTGGTTGATGGTCTAGATCCAACTGAGTCTGATCTGGTGTTTCTATCACCTGATCAACTAAAAAAAAGAAAAAAAGTTGTTTTCAACATTATTTCAAGTGAAGTTGTTCAAAGTGGAATGATATTACTTACGAGCAGAACCCCCTTGGCAAGATTCAGATGGACCATCACCATCATCGGCGCGTAACTCGGCTTCAGTCAGCTCAGCACCGGCTTGGCTTTCTTTAAGAGATCGCTTGGTCGAGTTCGTTCCAATCCGACGTTCACCCGCAGTCGGCAAATGTCCATTCAGCTGGTCTAAGGCGTTTTAGAGCTTGAATGGCTTCGTCCGAAAGGCTCTCGCGCCCTGGTGAGTCTAGTTCAAAGGTAAAACAATCAAAGAATTAGTAACAAGCAAAGTGAAAATGAAACTAAAAAAAAACATACCTTGCAGTATGATTCCCAAACACTCTCATCATCTACTCTGACCACTCCTTTCTCATCATCCCATCCCATACCCGAAGTCTCGAACCTCAACTTCCTGACCGCGTTGTACTGACTGTTGAGCTGTTGAGACATAGTTGAAGAGAGATAGATTTGAAGAGATAGATAAATTTGAAGAGAAGAGAGATTTGAAGAGATAGAGAGATTTGAAGAGATAGAGTTGAAGAGAGATAGAGTCGAAGAGATAGTCGGAGTGAGGAGTGATAGTGAGATGGATGGGGTTTGGAGAGAAGGGAGAGCGATTAACATTGAGTTCAGAGAGAAAAAGGAGAGAAGGAGAAAAGGAGAAAAGAATGATAAGATCAGTATCGGATTGAACACATTGAGATGGTGTAGAAGAAATTACGTTGTTATAGTGGTTCTTAACCTTACCGACATCAACTGCGCATCCCATATCGTTCAAGACCCTCACTACGGCGTTCCACGCTTGGGGCCTAAATCCATTATTGGCACGCCCGTGTTCGTTGTTGCATTGGTATTGAAGTTTGTCAATTAAAGATTGGCTGCGAGCCTCAGTCCAGGTAGCTTGTGGCTCGGATGCTCGATTTGAATCCTTGGATTTACCCATTTAAGGTAAGTGTGACAAAACGTTCTCTGAGGGATTCGGTGGTCGTCTGAGATTTCCGTGGTCTTCAGGTGCGGATTACCGAGGAACGAACGTGGTGGTGAATTGGAAAGGGTGGTGATCTGGACAGTCCAGGTGGGGGTACGGAGTGGATGAAGTTCTTTGTGCCCGGCGGTCCGAGCAAAGTGGCCAACTTCGGGGCCATAATAAGTAGTTTATTGGCCAATAAATGGCTATTTTCTATTTATTTTAAAGGACCTGTTTATGCTCGAAAAACAGTTTTTCGACAAGATAAATAACTTATAATAAATTGCTCATAAACTAAACCAAACGACATTCTCAAAGTATTTTATTTTAAGCTGTTTTTACACAATAAACAGCTTAAAATAAATCGAATCAATCGTGGCCTTATATTTTAGCTGATAAAGTAGTATTCATTAAAGAAGAAGTTGGTGAAAGAAAGATGATTATCAAAGATAAAATTAAGGTTGTTAAGGAGGAGGTTATTCAAAATGATGCTAGAAATAGAGTAGCAAAGATGGGTGGAATGCAAAACAAGGCTTCTCAACAAATTGATTCTTTATGTAATGAATTTCATGATTTACAAATTTATAGAACTCAATTTCCAAACCATTTTTCTTCTCTTGCTTCTTTTAAAAATAATCCCTCCTCTTTTTGAGCTCAGTCTAATCAACAACCTTTTAATCCAAGATTTCAAAACAATCAAAGACCTAATTATCAATGGCAGAATTTTAATCATAATTTAAATCAAAGTTACGATCAACAACATGTTACACCTCAAAATAATGTAGCTCAACAACACCAACCTGTGGTAAATAAGTTTAATAACAACAGACCTTTTAATCAACCACCACCTGTTCCAAATCAAACTCCTGTACCTCCAAGTATTCCTTATCAACAACCTCCTACATATTTTTGTGTGTATTCTAATACTGAGGGTCATTCTGTAGGAAGATGTAGATGGATAATTCAAGATAAATTAGCAGGTTTATTACAAGATAGAACTGATGGTTTCTATTTACCAGGTAATGAGGAGAAGTTAAGAAGAATTGGATCTGATAAATAGACAGCAAGTTATTAAATATTCAGAATTACAAGCTAATAATGCTGCAAGACAGAATATGAATAATCAACAAAACCCAAGAACAGCTAACACTAATGCTACACCACCACCACCACCTATTGTTCCTACAAGTATTCTTAAGAAGAATGAGAATGGTAAAGATAATATTCAAGAATTAAAAGTTAATTGTGGAGTTCTTCAAGAATGGTCTGTTCCAAAGGTAGTTAATAAGAAAGGAATTATTGAAGCTGGAGCTGGAACTGTAATGTATGATGTTGATATGCAAACTAGAAGTGGAAAAGAATTTAAAGAAACTGAACGAAAGCAGAAGAAGAAAGTTGTTATTAGTGATGAAGTTGAAGAATTTAATCATATGGATATTGATGAAGAAGAAATGGCAAAAGAAAATGAAGAAGCAACTGAAGATTCAATGAGAAGAATTGAAAGAGAATATGGAAGTGATATAGCTGATGAAGGGTCAATTAAAATTACTAGACCTTCTTTTATTATTCCTAATCCTGGTGATGTTAAGAAGAAAATGGCTAGACCTGTGTTTACTGATAATCCTGGAGCGGTTCAGAAAGTTGTGGAGAAATTAATGAAAGGCTCAATTGAACTTCAAATGGAAGAATTATGTGCTATTTCTCCTGAAGTTGCTGAAGAAGTTAAGAAGTGGGTGACTAAAAGAAGATTAAATTTGCAGCAAGATTCAATGGCTTCTGTAGTTAATAGTACTGTGTTGTCAGATTATGAAAATAGTTCTGATTCAGAAGATTCAATTGAAGTTAAATTATCTAAGCTCATCTTATACTCAACTCCTTTGGGTCGTGTGAATATAATGATTAATGGAATGAGGTTGAAAGCTTTGGTGGATTCAGGGTCTCAGATTAATATATTACCTCTCAAAGTTATGCAAACTTTACCTAATCAAGTATTAGTCAATTTAAAAAGTGGTGTTAAAGGAATTAGTGGTCACAAGACTCCTCTTTGTGGTATATCAGAACAAGTGGAAATTAGTATTGGTAGACATATTAGTGGACCAGTTCATTTCTTTATTGCTGAAGGAGATGAAACACCTATTTTGCTTGGAAGGCCTTTTCTCTTTGGTTTTGAAGCTCAATTATATTTTAAAGCAGACTGTGGAGAAAGGATGACTTTGAAAGATAACAGAGGAGTGTGGATGAAGATACAATTGTCTGAAGCTGATAATGGTAAATGGGAAAGAAAATTAAATTTATCTGTAGAAGACAGACAGAGTTATATGGTTGAAAATGATGAAGAAAATTATATTGAAGAAAATATGTTAGAAGAAGATTATTTAGAAGAATTTGGTCTTGAAGAAAAAGAACCATTGGTTTGGGATGATTATGAAGGATATTTAAATGAAGAAGAAGAATTTGATGAAGAGGTATTAGTAGGAGAAGATTATTTTGAAGAAATGGAGGAACTTAAATATGAGGAAGAGCAAAGTAAATTAACAAGACTCAAGAAAGAATTTGAATTTAATTGTTTTGGGGCCAAGTATAAATCTGTGGACAAAAAAGTTAGACCTGTTAATGCTCCTATGCCACAGTACTTAAATTTTCCTTTACAACGTCCACCTCTTTCTAAAATTCCTTATGAAACTCCCTTATCTAAAAATCCGCCTGAATGTATTGAAACAGAGAAGACTACTCATGAAAGATTGAAACAATGTAATTTTGGACCTGAAGGTTGGTTGACTCCTCAAGAAAGAAATTTAATGTTATCAGTATTAGTGGAAAGAGAAGGTGCAATAGCTTATTGTGAACAAGAAAGGGGTGTATTGAAGCATGAGTATGGATTACCTTATGTTATACCAGTAGTAGAACATGAACCATGGCAAATTAAACCAATACCAATACCTATAGCAATCAGACCTGAATTTATTGAACTTGTTAGACAAAGAATTAAAACTGGCTTATATGAACAATCAACATCCAGCTACTCAAGTCCTGTATTCTGTGTTGTGAAGGGTGATGGCAAGTTAAGAGTAGTTCATTACTTACAGGTTTTAAATAAAGTTACAATTAAAGATGCTGGAATTCCACCTTCCCCTGAAGAATTTGTTGAATCTTTTGCTGGAAGAGTATGTTATGGTTTAGGAGATATTATGGGTGGTTATGATGAAAGAGAGTTGGCTCAAGTTTCAAGACCATTAACAACATGTGAAACACCATTGGGAAGATTTCAATTGACTAGATTACCTCAAGGAGCTACCAACTCTGTAGCTGTTTATCAAGCACAAATGATGTGGATATTACAAGATGAACTTCCTCAACATGTAGGTAAATTATTGACGATGGTGGAATTAAAGGACCTGAATCTGATTATAATAATGAAGTTTTAAAAGAGAATAATGAAATTAGAAAATTTATTTGGGAGTATGCTGTGACTTTTGAAAGAATTTTATTTAGGATTGAAGAAGCTGGGTTGACAGTATCAGGAAAGAAACTTGCTGTATGTGTGCCTGCTTTAGAAATAGTTGGACATGTTGTTAGTTATAATGGAAGAAGTATAGCTGTTAAGAAGAAGAATAAGGTGCAAAATTGGCCAAGACCAACAAATAAAATCGAAGTATTGGGATTTGTAGGGACTTGTGTATATGTAAGAATGTTTATACCTAATTTTGGACATATAGCAGCTCCTTTAAGAAGATTAACAAGATTGAAGACTGAATGGGAATGGACTGAATATTGTGAAGAAGCATTTGATAAATTAAAGAAGATTGTTGGAGAGGATATTATGTTGGCAGCTTTGGATTATAAGAAGGGTTCAAATAAAATTATATCAGCTGTGGATTCAAGTTATATAGCTGCTGGGAGATTTGATCCAAGAAAATGATGAAGGAGAAATTAGACCAGTCTTTTATGAATCTGAAGTTTTCTCAGAAGTTGAATCAAGGTATTCTCAACCTAAATTAGAATTGTGTGGTGTTGCTAAAATATTGAAAAAGTTTAAGACTAAATTATGGGGGCAACATTTTGATTGTAAGTCTTAACAAAGGCACGACTTAAGGCAAAGTTCCATGAGAGAGTTTTCAACTTGTTAGGTGTAAACCCATAACCCATAATAAAGAAATGTTAATGGGTCCATACCAAAGATATCGAGAATTTGACAACTCAGTTCGCAAATATCTCAACACTCACCTAACAAGAGAAAACCCTCAATCACAATCCAAATTAAGAGTTCTCAGAAGTTTTCAAATTCTTTCTCTAAACTCTCTCCCAATCACCACACTACTAGACAGGAAAACTATGACTTCATTCACAGACGAGCTGAAAGAAACACAAAACAAAATACAAGCAGCAGGAATGAAGATAAAGAAAAACAACACAGGTGAGGGTACTAGCAAAGCAGCAGCGAAGACAAGAAGTCAATCTAGGAACAGAGAAGGAGACGAAGAAGTGGAAGCGGTGAGAGAAAAAGAGAAGACGAAAGAGGCGGAAGAGAAGTTGAGAGTAAAAGGAGAAGGACAAGACGAAGACGAGCTGGAAGGAGGTGGCGGGATAGAAGACGCCGGACAGCCAGCGGCGGGTGGTGCAAACGGAGGACTAGAAGCAGAGGCACCGGAAAGAGGAGAAGAGATAAGAATAAACGGTCAGTAAGATTCCAAACTATAAAGAAAAAAAAAGAAAAAAAAAGAGAAAGAAAGGGGAAGAAGTGGCAGGGAGGGTCACAGGAGAGAGTGACGGGTCGCATGGAAGGCGACAGTGATAGAGTGGTCACAGAAGGAAGGTGATGGAGAGGTCACAAAGAGAGTACAGAGGAGACGTACCGAGCGAACCATGTCATAAGGGGCCAGGCCTGACTGGGGATGCAACAGAAGAGGAGAAAGACCTAGAGAGGGGTAGAAAGAGACAGAAGAAAGAGACAGAGAGGAAAAGATAAAAGACTGATGGCAGATCTTATGTTTGAAACCATAGAAGACAAAGAAGATATGACACCAAAAGAGAGATGGTGGGCATTGATTGAGTTCGCGTTCGATACGAAACAAGACAGTCTGGCTAGGGAGATGCTCAGAGGTTTTAATTTGATGTATGGTGATAGTCAAGATGAAGACTGCCAAAATGTTTGCATGAAGCAAGGGCGATCACCAAAGAGGTTTCTCAACGAGCGACCACGGACAGAGTCCTTAATCGTGGGTGACGACAATGAGGAGGAAGAGATAGTAGTGGTGAGGAGTGGTGAGGAAGAGAGGAACAAGGATAGACACAGACAACAGATAGTGGAGGAGAGACAGGTGAAAGGAAGCGAGAAAGGGGGTAGAAGAGGATCCATAACAAGAGAGAGGGCCGAAGAGGAGTTAGAAGAAGGAGAGGGTGAGTCTATAAACCCTATACATGAGACAGGAAAGTCAGAATGACAAGTTAACAAAATTGGAACAATAGAGACGGAAGGCGGGATAACTTACAGGATCGGGAAACCGATAAATAACTCCTCCTTACTGCCATTAACACCCTACTTTGAGATACGAATGCGAACGTTGAAAGCATACATACCGTTGACAGTGTTCGACGCAAGCCGGATCGAGAGAGATCAAAGAGCAACCGGGAAGAAGAAAATAAAAACCCTAAAAGAGCTACAAGAGGACGACTCATCAGCAACTTATCCAGGTCTTGTTCCAAACGAGGAACTACTGATGACGTACGGCTTCTGGGTCAACGCGATGGACCTATTCATAAGATATCTCGAAAAAGAGTATGAAAGACCCAAGGCCGCGAAGATATTCTTACGTCACAAGGAGAATGTGGTGATGATAAAGAGGACGACGAAATGCTGGATGGTTGCGCTACGTTACGACATGAAGGTGAGGAAAGGGGGAGACGGGAGAAAGACGATGGAAGACGCCGGATACCTGCACGAGGATTTGCTGAGAGAGGCGAAAGAGGATGCAGACGCGGCAGGAGAAAGATGCTACACAGACAACCCGTATGTGCCGGGAGGAGGGAAAGAGAACGTAGACCCGGTAACAGGACTGTTGAACAGCAGTGGATGGGGAGGACAAAGCGGAAGTCAAAACAGAGGTGAGTAAAGTGACAGAGGAGAAACAGAAGTAAACAGACTTACTTAAGTATGGGTACCGAGAACAGGTGGCAACCGAGGCAGAGGTAGAGGAAACCTGAGCGGCAATGGAAGAGGAGGTACGCAATACATACGAGGCGGATCGTACCAGAACATGACTAGAGGACGAGGAAGCGGGTGGTTCCAAGGGAGAGGTGCCGGATGTTGGGCAAAACAGAGAGGAGGGAGCCTAGGAGGGAACGCAACGGGGACGGTTGGGACCCCTACGAAAGTGTGAGTGAGAATCCTTGAGTCAAATTTCAATACCCCAACTCCTCACACCCACTCAAATCGGTTGTGGAAAGCTATAAGTACAAAAAAAAAAAAGAGAGAGAGAGGAAGAGAGAAGAGAAAAAGAAAGACAGAATATGAAATGACAAACCTGACAAACGGGAAACCTTGACACTTGAATTGTGAACGTAGAGCCGAGAGAGTGAGAAAACCAAAACATAGAGACGACGAGCCCATACGTGAGAACAGGAAACGACAGAGAAAGGAAGCGGATGCACAAGTTGAAGATATAGTAGTGAGAACCCAAATCAACCTAGAGGTAGGAGTCCCGAGAGAAGGAAGAGCGGAACCAAAGACCGAGCATTCAGGAAAGAAAGAAATAGAGTCAGTGAGAGCAGAAAGGGAACCGAGTCCAGACAAAGACAACGTACCAAGAACTCACGAGCAGAGTACCAGTCCAATAGAGAACGAGACACGAGATGAAGGAAAGGGGCAACAGCCGTACCCAGAGAGAAAGGAGTGGCCAACGGGAGTAAAATGCGAAATGGACATAAAGGAGTGGGAGAAGGAGCTGCAAGAGTGGGGGCTGATGGAAGAACACGGATACGTGGTGACAGGTTTTAAAGAAGGGTTTAGGCAGGGGATACCAGACCATAGGTTAGGGGAAAGGGCGTTCTACTCACCAGCAAACCACATGACAACAAAAGCGAATGAAGAAGAGATACGGGAGAAACTGGCAAAGGAGGTAGCGGCAGGGAGAATGTACGGGCCGTTCACAGAGACAGAAGTAGTGGAGAAGGTCGGATTCTTTAGAACAAGCCCGATGGGAATGGTGACCAACGGAGACGGGACGACGAGAGTCATAAACAACCTATCATACCCCAGGAGACACAAAGAAGTCATGTCAGTAAACTCATTAGTGGACAAAAGAGAATTCGAAACAAGTTGGGATGACTTTGGAAAGGTGGCGACTTACTTTAGTGAGTTGACAGAGGAAGTAGAGTTAGGAATTTTCGACTGGGAGAAAGCCTACCGGCAAATCCCGACGAAACCAGAAGAGTGGAGGTATTTGATGATACGAACACCAGAGGGCCAAATCCTAATTGACACGCGAGTCACGTTCGGAGGCGTAGCAGGTTGTGGGAGTTTCAGCAGACCAGCAGACGCGTGGAGGGCGGTAATGAAAGCAAAGTTTAAATTCCTGGAGGTATTCAGATGGGTGGACGATAATTTGTTTGTGCGAAGGAATAAAGACCAGACAAAGGTTTCGATGGTGGAAGTAGTAGAAGCTAGCGCGAAACTGGGGGTCAAGACGAACGAGGGGAAATATGCAGAGTTCGGCGAGGAACAGAAATATATCGGTTTTATCTGGAACGGAAGAGAGAGATCAGTAAGGTTACCAGAGGCAAAGAAGAGAGAAAGGATACAACAAGTAAATGAAACGATAGAGAGACAAAAACCACACACCTTTAAGGAGTTAGAAAGACTTACCGGTCGTTTGGTACACGTGACGTACATGCTACCGCAGATGAGGTGCTTTTGTACAAACCTGCACCAACTCTTAGCGTCCTGGAAGAACAAACTAGCGACAAGGAAGCTGCCAAAAGGAGTAAGGGTAGATTTAGAGGAATGGAGAGAAGTGCTGGCAGGTTTTGAAAACCACAGACTAATCCCAAAGAAGGGGGTAGAGAACGTGGGATGAATAGGAGACGTGTCGACCGGATACGGGATCGGGGTGATAGTAGGGAAGTATTGGACACAATTGAAGTACAAGCCAGGTTGGGACCAAAGAGATGCTGACGGCGTGAAAAGAGGAATAGCTTGGGCAGAGACAGTAGCGGTGCGTGTAGGACTCGATATGGTGAAGATGCTGTTCGTCACGAAAGGACGGAGATTTCTAGCGGTCACAGACAATACAGGAACGGAAGCTGTGATTCGAAACAAGAAATCAAGAGACGTGTCAGTAAACGAGGAATGGAAGAAACTACAGAAACGCCTAACTTACCTAGGGTGCGAGCTGGGGGAGAAACGTGTCGCATCCGGGGATAATAGCGCAGACGCGCTATCAAGAGGGATGAGAGGAAGAAAAGGAATCTTATTCTACTTGAAGCCCGAATTACCAGCCAACCTAACACCCTTCATCGAATACAAACCAAAAAATGACGAGGAACTCAACCAGAAAGAAAGTACCAGTCAGTTTTGAGGGAGCAGTGAAGAAAGAAGGAGAAGAAGAACAAAGGGAGGCGGTGACGGGACACTTAGTGAAAGGAGCGTGGGCACCAAAGACACTGAAAGGGTACAGCAGTGCGGTGCAGAAGTTCAAGTCGTATATCGAAAGCACAGGTAGAGAATTCAATAACAATGAGCCAATGAAAACGGAAGACGTATACGGTTTCATCGTCTGGGCAGGACCGTCCGAAGTAGAGAAAGGGACAGGCCCAGGGAAGGAGCTGAAGTCGAAAACGATTGCGAAATACCTCGCCGGGTTACGAGCTTGGCATATGACGAAGCACCACGAGGAACCAAACCTAGACAAACCGATGGTAGATTGGTTACTGAAATCGACGGAAAGATCAGAGGAGAAGAAGGTACTCACCAGAGATAAAGAAACGGACGTAGAGAAGAAGCCGATAACAGTGATGAGGCTATTCGACATGGTATCAAGTCTCAACAACAAATCAGACAAACACGACCTAGCGATAGTGGTAGCTCTGGTTGCCTTTTGGGGAATGATGCGGTTGGGAGAAGTCCTGAGAGAGACGGTGGAAGAAGGCGGGTTGAAAGTAGGCGATCTCACATTCGAAACGGGGAAGAAAGGCAAGATAGCCGTACTGAGAGTCTGGAGAGCAAAGACAGCCAAGCCAGGGACGGCACAAATAGTGAGGTAAGCAGTTAGGAAAGATTGAGATAGGAAGGCTAGATAGACGAGAAGCTGAAACGTAAGATCCCGTAGGCTACACAAACAGCAATCAGTCCTAGACCCGGTAGAAGCGTTAGTAAGACTGTTAGCAAAAGAACACGAGAGGAGGAAGACAGGAGACTTACTGTTTTCGACAAACGCAAACGGAAAGAGGGTCCCACTGACGAGAACAAGATTCATGAAACTGATGGAAGAGGCTTGGGGATCTGGAGGCGTCAGAGACGGAGAATGGTCGGGCCATTTGTTTAGGGTCGGAGGCGCGTCCTTAAGGTTCAATTTAGGTTGGGACAAGGAGAGGATAAAAGAAGAGGGTAGATGGAAATCAGACGCCGTAGACTGTTATCTGAAAGTGTATACGGAAGAAAGAAAGGAGGAAACAAAGGAGTTCCTATGGATAATAGACAGGAGAAATAGAGCGAAAGGAAAAGGAAGGGATTAAGAAAGTAAGAAGCAAAGACGAGGTATAAGATGGATCGCAGGAGGAAAAGACATGAAATGAACAAATAGTGAACGAAGAAAAATGTTGAAAGGAGAGAGAGAAAGACGAGGCCCGTGCGAGTGTGTGGGTTTCTCAACAAGTTGAGACTCTCACGAGCCCCACCTAAATGGGAGGTGTGAGAAACCCAAACAAAGATCGGCGCAATACAAGTAGGGATTGGCGTTGACGTCAGCGGAGGTTTATACCGTGACGCAAACAAGCCGAGCCCCCCGCCCGAGCTCCCCCAGACAAACTTTGAGCTCAGCCATAAAAGAAGATGGCCAAGCTCAAAGGTAGTATGTAAAGAACATAAGATGTTCAGTACATGTATAAAGTAAACCGTGTACATAGGTAGTAACAAACAATAGTTAGCTACATATGTACATAGGAAGTAACACTACCGGGAAAGTAAAGAAAACTATGAGAATGGAACTTCAAGTTGATGCAAAAGCTTTAATTCAAATCATAAATACTCCAAGTTTACCTAATGCAGCTATGACAAGGTGGGTTCCTTTTATTCAATTATTTTCATTTGATTTAGTTCACAAGCATGGAAAAGGGTTTGGTATGCCAGATGGTCTTTCAAGAAGATTTTAGGAGAAGGTTCAGAATCAGCAGAAAGTTTTGATGAAGAAGCAAAATAAATTAAAGTATATGAAAGTTTTAAATTAGGAGATGAGGAAACAGAATCAGAAAAAGATGAGGTTGAAATTGGATCAATTTGGACTCAAGAAGGGATATAGTTAAAATTAGAACAATATTTAAAAACATTAAAAAGACCTGAAGATTGTTTTGATGAAGATTTTATGGAGATTAAAAATAGAGTAGCAGATTATTACATACAAGATAACAGATTAAGAAGAAGAGGTGTGCCTTATGGAAGAGTTGTAATATCAAAAGAAGAGGGACAACATTATATTTTAAAGAAATTACATGAAGAATTAGGACATAAAGGAGTAGAAGAAACTTACAGAAGGTGTTTAATAAGATTTTGGTGGCCTGAAATGAAAGAAATAGTTAGAAATTGGGTTGTATCATGTGAAGTTTGTCAGAAGAAAAGTTCAAAGAAAGAAAAAGAAGTTGGAAGAGCTACAGGTGAAAACACAGTCTTTGGAAGAGTAAGTTTAGATGCTGTACATATTAAAGCTGGAAGATATGATTATATGATAGTAGCAAGAGATGATTTATCCGGCTGGGTTGAAGCAGCACCTTTAAAGAAATTAACAGCTGAGGCAGTAGCTAAATTTATTACTAAAGAATGGATTATGAGGTATGGTTCTGTGAAATGTTTTACTGTTGATGGTGGTTCAGAATTTAAAGGTATATTTAGAGATGAAATTGCTATGTCTGGTGCAAAATTAGGTGAATCAACTGCATATTGGCCTCAATCAGAAGGAATGATAGAAAGAGGGCATAAAGAATTGAAAGGTGCTTTGGTTAAATTAAGTGATGAAACTGGTACTTCATGGGAAATGTTTTTACCTCAAGTTTTATTTGCTGATAGAATCTCTACAAAAAGAACAACTGGAATTACTCCTTATTAAATGATGTTTTCTCAACCTGCTGTTTTACCAATTGATTTTGAAGCTGGTACATTTTTAGGTATTCAATGGGATGAAGTACATACAGGAGAAGAATTATTGAAGGCTAGAATGGAGTAATTATTATGTAGAGAAAAAATTATAAAGAAAGCTTATGATAAAATGATGGTGGCAAGAATTCAAGGAATTATTTATTGGGATAGAAAGAATGCACATAGAATGAGAGATGCTTTGAAAGCTGGAGATTTAGTATTAACTTATAATAAGAGTTTGGAATTTCAATGGGGTAAATTATTTAAAAACAGATGGAATGGGCCTTATAGGATTGTTGAACAACATATTGGAGGAGCTTATATTTTAGAAGAATTAGATGGAATTCAATTATCAAGAAAGTATGCTGCTGAACATATCAAGAGTTTTTATCCAAGAGGTGTAGAAGTTACATTAGAAAAAGAGGGGGTTGATGAAGTTGAGGAAAACATTGAGGTTTAAATTTATTTATTATTTATAATATTCTTTTCTTTTCTTTCTTTCTTTTATCAAAATCACATTTATCAAATTTTATTAGCTTAACCAATTTTTTTTTATAATTTTTTATCAAACATCAATAATTTATTCAATTTTTATTTATCATTTTAACACATTTAAATTTAATCAATTTTCTTTTTTTTAACATTCTCAAATTCAAAACTTATTCAATTATTTTATAACATTTTCAAATATAATCAATTTTTTTCTTTATCATTTTTCAAAACTCAACTAACTTTTTTTAAAAACTTATTAATTTTTTCTTCTTTATTAAATTCAAGACATAATCAATTCACAACATTATCAAACTCAAGACTTAATCAATTATTTATAAACATCAAAACTTATTTTTTAAACTTTGAAACATCAAGATTTAATTAATTTTCTCTTTATCATTTTCAGATTTAATTTATTCTCAAGACTTCAAGACATTAAGATTATTTTCATTCAAATCAGTTATTAAAAAAACATCAAAATTAAGAATATCATTTTTTATTATCAAGATCAAGCAAATTTTAGGACATTTAATAATATATATTTATTTAATATTAGTACACAAGATTAAAAAGAAATGTAGAAATAGTAGTAAAAGAGATTAATAAAATGTAGAAGATAAAATGAGATAATAATATAATTGGTTAATAGTATATGAATTAAAAAGAAAAGTGGGAAATAAGATGATGGTATTTAGTGTAAGCTGGGATCAATAGTAGGGTCAATATTGGGTTCAAGAGTTTGTGTAGAAGCATTGGAAGGAATTTGGGATTCAGAAGGAGAAGAAACTAAGGATTGAGTAGTATTAGTTGGAGAAATATAGTTTGCATTTGCTCTCTCAGGATTGTGAGGGAATGGAATGAAAGAATTTAGAGTTGGAAAGGTTCTACCAGAATCACTATATCTGGCAACATAATCATCTATTATAATGTCCCTACTAATATTATAGGAATTATTTGCTAAATTGGGTATTTCAACTCCAGTATCTCTAATTATTCTCAAGGCATTATCAAAGTGTTGCCATACCGTCCAAGCAAGTTCTGTAGAGTGATCATTCTTCCAGTCTAAACTATGGTTGGTTAAGTCAGTGAAATAGGGGTCTTCTGTAGGATAAGTAGTTTCAAAAGATTGAGGGGAGATGGAAGGAGGAGGAGGAGTATATGCAGGAAATAAATTCATTAAGTGATTCCAATCCTCATATGGAGAGGAAGATTGGATGACTGAAGGAGTAGATGGGATAGCTGGAGGAGAAGCTGGAGGAACTTCAACAATTGTTTCAGGGTAGTCTGTATTTTAACAAAAGAAAGAACATTATATTAATGAAGTTATCAAATTGAAAATTAAAATCAAAATTAAAAAGAAGAAATGAAGGAATGAACTTACAGTAGTTAAAGTCTACTCTGTGCTACACCTGAGTCGAGCCGGCCCCGGGGCCGGCCCCGGGCCCAAATGTTGGCTATCTATCAAAAAAAAAAACTTTTTGTATAGGCGGTGGGAAGTAATATTTTTTTTAGCAGGCCACTTCTAAATAGTATTTTTTTGAACCAAACACACAACTCAGCCCTCTCATCTCCTTGGCACAATGGTCTTTTCTGACCGGAAGAAAGCTCAGCAATCACGTTGAGCGGCAGAAGCTGAACAATTACAAGTGGACAATGAAATCATCCTCTTCATTGAAAATCAAATAGCAGACTCTGAAGATGAAAAACAATGTGATGACCACCTGAAAGAGCACCTTTTCCCAGTCTTTCTCCAATCTGACACAGCAAAACCGGCTCTTGGAAAGCGTAAGACCAAGTTTGGAAATCTCAAAAGGTACAAAATGTCAATTATTCTCTTGTTGACTGTCTTTGCCTGGAATTTGAAACCTTTATATAACTATGACTCTTTCCATTGTTATGTTTTCACTTTTTTTCTCATGAGTTAACGCAAGAGAGGTTGAGACATTGTCACAACACTCAACAAATGCACATCATTGATCAAGTCCAAAATTGAGACCAAAGAATTGAAGGCAAATGAATCAATCAGAAACAAAGGTGGTTGACAACACTTCAATAAAGAAGAGCAAGCGTTAGCACCTCACACAGGCATAAAACCCGTGTAGCACAGCACATCCGGCCCCAGTTGGGAGGCCTTCCTACCGCTTGACTAACACAGCATACCCGGCCACAGGGGCAGTGCCAACATAGCCAAGTACGTAGGCTGAGGGCTTAAGTACCCAGCCTAGGGGGCTTAAGTACCTAGCTAAGGGTGCTTAAGTACCTAGCATTTGCCTAGGCCCAAATGTTGACCATCTGGTGAAAAGAAAAAAAAATCAACGCCTTGGATGATCCCAAGGTTATATAGACAGATTAAGCTCATTCATCTGATTACACCTGTCTAGTTAATTACTTGAGATATTGTCACTAAGTTTGTGATTTTTGAGCTCAAAGTTGAAATTTTGTTTGGCTGGTCGCAAGGTAGTACAGAGTAGACTTTACCTACTGTACTACAAGGAAACCCAAAGAATCTACAAGAGTCACATCTCCAATGGCCAGGTGTAGTACTGGGAGGAGTAGAAAAGGTACAAGCAATTTCTGATGGTGCACACTGATCACAGACACCATGAAAATTTGGGCCAGAATTGATTTTCATTATTTAATTAAATATATATATATATATATCATTATTGAAGAAGTTATGTAGAATGGGTTTATTATGAAGGATATTTTTTTAAGTAGAGAAAAGTTTGAAAAAATTAATATTTTTTATGAGAAGGTAAACTGGGGGCAGTTTAAAGAAAAAGAGGAGGATGTGGTGAGCTATTTATGGAAATCAATCAATAAAAATTTTGATTTTTTTTGATTGATTTCCATAAATAGCTCACCACAACGACCGATCGATTGATCGGACTAAAATTCAAAATTAAAAAAAAAATTAAATTAAAAATTAAATTAAATTAAATTAAATACATATAAAAAAGGAAGAGAAGACTAACCAATCGAACGATCAATCGGTCTAAAAAACCTTTCAATTAGAATGGATCAATCAAACAATTGATTCAAGCTAAAGAGATAGCTAAAATAAAATAAAAATAATAAAAACATATATACATAATAAAAAGGAAAAAAGATCAATTAGATCAGTAAAGAGATCAGACAAGCTAATAGGAAGGGTGAGAGGAGATGGGAAAGATTGGACTTACATAATAAAGGAAAAACTCGGGTCTGCTGGATGATGTGATTACCAAATGAATAAATAGATAAAATCAAATTGAAGAGGAGAGAAGGAAAAGCTATAAAAGGGAGGGGTTTTGAGTGATTGAAGGAGAGGGGAATAGGTTGTATCTTTCGTGTGTGTTCTGTAGTGTGTTTTGTGTGTTCTTGTGTTCAGTGTGTCTTAGTGTTTTTTTTGTGTGTTCTTGTGTTCAGTGTTCAGTGTGCTGAGCTTGTGTAGTGTTTTTTTTGAAAAGAGTTATTTTTTTTATTTTTTATAAGAGTCTTATAAACCTTTATAAGTCTTTTTTCAAGTCTATTAAAGGTGTTGTACCCTTATAAGGGTTATTTTTTTTATTTTTTTTTATCTTTTTAAATTTAGAAGTGGTGAAATTTGTGTCCATGAAAGCTGTGAATGTGAAAGGTCTGCAGTGTGGCTTCCAGCGTTTCTTCTCTAAATTGAGAGTTTTTCAAGTAGTTGTTTTTTTAGAGTGTTAGAATTTTTTTTATATCCAGTTAGGGTTGAAGAAGTTCAACTAGCTTCTATTCCTGCTGTCCTTCAATTTTTTTGCTATCTTTTTTTTATCTTTTTATCTAAAAAATTCTCAGTTTTGGTTATTTCAAAAGACGTTTTTGACAGTCTTTCATAATTAATTCTTGTGTAGTGATTGGCTTAAACTTTCTTTAACCCTAGTTTAGACATTTTGTAGTGTTTAAAGGACTTGGTCACCACTCAAACAGTCAGAAGACTTGTGTTGAGCTGTTTTGGACCAAGTTTGGTACTGATTTTATCAGTAGAAAGTGGAACACAACATTATTGCAGGTGATTGGTTGTGTGTAGAAGGAGAATCTGTTTTAGAATTGTCAACTTTGGCTCTGAACTTAGAGATTTAAAAAGGTAGAGGGCAGCGTAACTGCATTTGTTGTACTTCCTTCCTCTTTGGTTGTACAGTGGGTGATCAAAAAGCTACGGTTTTTTCAAAAAAAAAGAAAAAAAACATATAAGATTTAATGATAAATAGTAATGATACAAATGATTTTTCTAATGTAAATAGACAAAAAGAATCATAAGCATCTTGTCTATCTGTGTATACAAGGAAATAAACATACCTTGTCATTTAAGAATGATATGAGCATATTTCACCAGCGTGTTGATTCACCCTTGGCTTCAAGAACAGCTTTGATCCGGTCAGGCATTGATGATACTAAGTGCTCAAGTTTTTCGGAGGGGATAGCCTTCCATGCATTTGATATTATGGTTGACATATTTTTAAGTGTAGGGATTGGATTGGTAGCTGAGACTGTATGTTTGAGGTCTGACCAAAGATTTTCAATTGGATTGAGATCTGGTGATTGAGGTGGCCAAATTAACTTGACAATGTCTCTTTCATCGCGCCAAGAAGATGTAAGCTTAGCAGTATGTATTGGTGCATTATCTTCCATCAAAATTAGACCACGTGCTTCTGGTGAATTCTCGAAGAATGGTCCAATGACGGGTTTGCATACTTGATTGATATATGATTCCGCATTCATCCTTCCAGAGCTCAATACCACTAGATCAAGCTTAGTTCCAGCATAGAATCCACCCCATATCATCACACTGGAACGACCTGATTTGTGAGAAGCAACTAAACAGTCGGATTGATACTTTTCTTTAGCTGTTCGTCGTACATGCACACTACCATATGATTTTCCAACCTCAAACGTTGATTCATCTGTCCAAATTACTGATCTCCAGTCTTCAACAGTCCAATATTTATGACGCTTTGCAAACTCCAAACGGGCACAAATATGATCATCATTTAAGTATGGCTTGACCGCAGCAACTCGAGAGTTATACCCAAGGTTTCTTAAGGAATGTCGAATTGTGCACTTGCCTACTTTAGTAGTTGATTTTGAGGTAAGCTGATCAGTGGTCAATCTTCGTGACCGTTTGATATCTCGGATTAGATGTCGGTGATCACGACTAGTCAAGATTTTAGGCCGTCCTGATGGTTTCTTCTGTTCAACTGAGCCAGATAGCTTGAACTGTACTCGCTGATAGACCACATTCTCGAGCGATATCCACATTTCTTGCTTTGACACGATGCATTCCGATAATCTGGTTTTTGACTTCAGATGCAAGAGGCTTCATGGCAAGATGATGGGAGATGATGGTCAACAGGGATCGTTGTGGATGTGAAGTTTTGATCAATTGAATTTCTCAAAAAAAAAAAAAAAAAAAACCGTAGCTTTTTGATCACCCACTGTACTTCATCCCCTCTCCGGCTCAGCCTACGCTACACTGCGTAGGAGTTCTACACCAAGAGACTTGGGCAAGGGCATTGGTAAGACCAGTATAGTTATCACTTTTGCACATTAAGCTGACCATTTTTGTTTGTCAAGGCCAATCCTGATGTTCACGGAGTCTGTTTGACCAGCCCACTGTCCAACATACAAGATATCAAGAAGGCATTGAAGATAAAAAAACAATGAGTTGGAGTTTCTGGATTTTTTGAGCCCCCCCAACTTGTGGCTCCAGTAGTTTGTGGTTCAGCTACAATGGCTGCTTACCTTGGGTTCATTGAAATTGATAAAATAGATTGCATCTTGGAGATTTTAACCAGAAAAAAATCAAGGACTATCATAACTTTCTGGGTGGAATTGCAAAGGCGGAATTGAAGAATTTAGGGTTTGAAATTGGTTAAATAAGAGACTTGTTGGACGATGTCCTCAGATTTGATGAACATCTTTTGATGAATGATCATTAGGTCTTTTATCCTCTTGCATAATCTCACATACAATGTCTTAATCCCACTTTTCTCAGGTCGTCCCTTTGTTTTACATGTTCATCATATTTATAATTTTTTCATTGTGGGTGTCTTAGAATGTAGCAGAGTATTTTGCCTTTTGTGTGTGATCGTCTTACCTTATTGCAAAGTTGTTATAAATTTGTATCTGTAATCCTCCTCAAAGAAATGTAGCAGTAGCTGAAGTGAAATTGTGATGTGTTTTGTTATCTCACATGTTTTTCAATTTGAGATAAAGCAATGACACAATCATTGACTCTTGAACCAACAAAAGAATCACATTTGAATTTCTCTGTAGCATTGTATTGACAACAAAATACAGGAAGAGAAATAACAAGATATAGAAGGGACTTGAGACATTTTGATCATAAATTTATTGACTATAAGATATAGGGCAAGAAAACCATCAAATAGGATAGGAAGACAAATTGATGAAATATACTAAGAGAAAATAGCAGGACTAGAGCATGATAAGAAACAATTTCAGAACAATACCCAGTTCTTTGATAATCTCAATACATGTCCTCCGGCAAGCAATACCCAAATGCGTTGTATTCTATATTGCACTTTTATCTGGAGCAATCAGACAAGGAATGAACAGAAGAGAGTTGAGAATGAAATGAAAAGAAAGAAATAGAGTAAAAAACAAGTTACTGACCAGTGAATACAAGGAATTTAGCTGGGAAATTCTTCATGTCATCCATAAACTTTGCAGTCTTGTAAAAGTTCTTGCGGACATTTGAGGTCTTGGCCTTTTTGAGAGTCAGGTGAAGGCAAGTGTTGAGTTCAAGTGAGAGTTCTTTGCAAGATGCCAAGATACCAGTTTCATCGTAGATTGCCTCCTAGATCTTGTCCAAGAAAAGAGAAGGCTGACTTGCTACAAGTGCTCTCATGAAGTCACAATCTTCATCATCGAATATAAGAGGTGCTCCTTGTTTCTCATACTCTAATGGGTTCCTGATAACTGATTGAGTTTGTTGATACAAAGCCATCCATCAGTGGAAAGTGAGTTCTGAGATGTTCTTGTTAAGCATGTCTTGGACTTTGTCAGTTGAGTATCCTTTGAGGCATTTGGTGACTGCCAAATCCTTGATCACTGGTGAATACTTTACAAAGACCATGTAGAGATTGAGTGAAATTTGAGTTTGATTGAATTGGAAGGCAGAGGTGGATTGAAACTGATTGAAGGATGAAACATGGTGCTATATACTGCCAGTTCCTGCTCTTGACAAAACCAGGAACTGGTATGCTGGATGGGGTATTGTTCCCATCCTGCAGACATGGCTTTGGATAAAATATGAGTAATATCTCAATTCAGGGCCAATTCTGCGCTTTTCAAAAAAAAATTACAAGCTTTTGTGCAGTAATAGTATTTCATAAAATTAAAAATGAATAGATTGAAAATAAAGGACATGATCAAGTTTGATTGGAGGATCAGTAAAGGGATTGGGAAAGACAAATGATACGAGATGGAAAAGACGGGAACTTATGTAATGAAAGAGGAACCAATCCTCTTGATGGAGCAATTAATAATAATAATAATTTTTTGAATTGGAGTTGGAGAGAAGGATATCTTACCATTATCATATGAGCATCATAGAGGAGTTCTCTTTTTTTGGTGCTCTGTGTTTGAGTGTAGTATGTGTGTGTGCTGAGCATGTGTTTTTTGGAAGTAAAGGTCTTAACAAGTGTTTATCAAAAGTGTTATACCCTGAAAAAGGGTTTTTTTTGATTTTGTGTGAAACTTGTGTATGTGAAAGGTGATTTGAATAAGGCTACAGAACCATTCCTGCGTTACTTCTTCAATATTTAGAATTTTGAATAGTTTTTTTGTTGTCATTAGTAGAAGATCAAAGTTAAAGTTTTGAAAGAGGCTGTAGAAGTTCAACTAGGTTCTATTCAATTTATCCTTCATTTCTTTCAGTTATCTTCCACTTTGTATTATTATATCGGAAATTCTCAGTTTTTTGGATAGTTAGGTTTCAAGTGTTATACATATTCAATTCTTGTGTAGTGTTGTGTTAAGCTAACAGTTGAAAGACTTGTTTGAGCTGTTTCGGACCACGTTTGGTACCAATTTATCAGTAGAAAGTGGAAAACAACATTATCACTGGTGATTGGATGTGTGTAGCAGGAGAATTTGTTTTAAAATTGTACTCCTTGGCTCTGAACGTAGATATTTTTAGCGGTTGAGGGCGGTGTAACTGCAGTTTTTTGTACTTACTTCCTCTTTGGTTGTACTTTGTCCCCTCTCCGGCTCAGCCTACGCTACACTGCGTAGGAGTTCTACAATGTGAGGCTATATTTACGGATGCAGGTTGACATGATTGGGAACTGATCTGCTTCAAGAACAAGAGTGGGATAAATCAAGTTGTATAGTGTACAAGAGCAGAACCATGACAACTGCTGAGAGGAATTACCCTGTGCATGAGGAGGAATTGTTGGCAGTTATCAATGCACTTCAAAAATGAAAACTGCTATTGTTAGGCCTGAAGATCAATGTAATGTCAGATCATCATTCACTTACACAATTACTGACACAACACAACCTCAGTTGCAGACAAGTACAATGGCTGGAAGCACTGTCACAATTTGACTTGAACTTCAAATACTTGAAGGGAGGGGACAATATAGTTGCAGACACACTCTCCAGCATGGAGAAAGTTGCTTGCTGCAAGATCAAGCCAAAATTCAACTCAGAATTGTTGGACTCTATCAAAACAGGCTACGATGGGAACCATTTTTGTGTATGGTTCAGGTTGACATTATGATTAAGACAAGGCTCAGAAATGAAAGAGGACAACCAATTGCTTATCCCCAATACAACTGGTATCTGTCATAAGCTTATTGAACAGGCGCACAACTTGTTGGGCCATTTTGGTAGCCTGAAGACACATTTACAAATGTGAAATGGAATATTTTGACTTAATTTTATGGCTGACATCAAAAAGTTCAAAGCCACTTGCTACACATGTCAAAGGACAAAAGCAAGGACTACACTTACCTCAGGTCAAATGCAAAGAAGCCAAATACCACAGATCCCAAAGAAGCACATTGCCTTGTACTTCATTGGGCCTTTCCCTAAAGTACAACACCGCAACATGGTATTATCTGTCACCTGTGAGCTTTTGGTCTTTGTGAGAACAATTCCTGCATGCCAAACCAATACTTCAGAGAAAACAGCCCAAAGAGTATTCAGGTCATGGCTTGCAATCTTTGGTGCACCACAAACAATGATTGGCAATCACAAAAAGCTTTGGACATCAGCTTTGTGGCAAGAACAAAATCAACTATTACATATTGATGTGCATATTGCGACAGCTTTTCATCCCCTGAGCAATGATTGTAGTGAGAAGTCAAGTAAAACTATTGTACAGATCCTTTGTCAACTTGTATCATCTTGTCATGCCAAGTGGTTGGAGCCCTTACTGCCAGTTGAATTTGAAATCAATCCTGCAGTCAATGTTGCAAAGGCAGTATCACCAATCAAACTTGTTCATGGTAGGAAGTCACGGTTGTTCTCAGTGGAGGCAACATCAAGTACAATAAGTCCTAATATCATGAAATGGATTGAGAAACAACAAGGCAAGTGGGAAGAGACACGGGACAGACTACAGACAAGTCAAATCTCTCAAACAATACACTGCAAAAGTTGACAAAGGGACGGCAAGACTTGGGCAGTCAATGAATGGGTGCTCTTGATAGCAAAGATCAACAGCAAGTTGTTAGTGGACCTAGACAACCAACTGCAAAACTTTGACCACAATATGAGCCGCCATATCAAGTGGTGGAATGCTTCAATGCCGGTGTAGAAATCTTAAGCAGTGTAGCATAGGCTGAGCGGGAGAGGGGAAGAATCACCACTCTTGAAAGCACATGAAACTACAGGTGCGGTCAAGCTTCCCTCAACCTTAGATTGCAGTTTGAAAAGAATGTAGAGCACTCTAACAAGTTCCTATCTCCCAAAAAAATTCCTGTGAAACTTTGTTTATCCCGTAGATGGATGCACAAGCCTTGGTGGTGTCCTGTACACGTCTACACAACCTCTATAACCAGGGTAATGCAATTTTTGATTTTTACTACTGTTTTGAATAAATTTAACAGTATCCCTTTGTAATTAGAGAGGGGGGAGAAGGTTTTTTTGGCGGTGAATTTATTTTCCAGAAGAATGGGTACTTGGACCCAACATTTAACAAGTTATAATTGTTTTTGATAAATTGACAAAGTTAATTTTCGGAAAGGGTTTCAAACAATTGATGGTTTTGGTGAATGGAAGGGATTTGAACCGGGCTCAGGGATGGCCCCAAGTTGGTGGAGTATCACAGATGTGACAGGAACAATAATAAGATAGGATAGAATAAAATAAACATCTCCCACCAGCTCACACTTGAGCTCTTGCCATTTAGATTCCAACCTTTTCCACCCACTCCTTTCATGCCTACTAATTTGTTTAAATTTCCCTCTAATTGCACCAAGGTGAGTTTCCTTTCTTGAATTTTGTTTTGTCAATCCTTCCTTTCATTTTTATGGTCATGTAACTAAAGTTTCTTTTATTTGTGTTCTCATATGTATAATGTTAACTTACTTGTCATTATGGCTCTCTCCCTTTTATTTTCAGATTCACTCAATCAAACTCAACTTTAAACTATCTTGATATCCTTTACTTCTTTGGTAAGTTGGTTTCCTTCCTTTTTGCTTCTAGGTTCCTTTGTTCTTGATGTAGTTTGATATCTCTTCGAGCTACACATGATCACCTTGATGTTGTTTTTGATTTCACCCCTTCAATCTCAACTTCATTCTACAAGTAAGTAACTTATCTCATACCAGACATCCTTTCTTTCACAACTATCTCTTATCTTGATTCTTTTAGGTTTTGATTTTGACCCATTAAGTGAGTTTCTTCCTTTGTATCTTTCTTTCCTTTATTCTTGATTCATTAATACTGACATCATCATGTATATTTCTTTATCCACTATCCCTCAGCTTTACTTGTTTAGACTTCAATTTGCATCATTGTGTAAGTAAGTAACTTTCCTTATCTATTTCAACTGATATTCTTTCTTATAGTAATTTTAACCTGCTCTTTGTCCACTTTCCCATCTCAGCTTTGGTTATCTAGATTTTGGTTCTGGATGTTTAATATCTGCTTGCCTCCACAAGATTTAATCTCAGCTACCTATCAACTACACCCTTGTAGCTTTCACATTATTGTACTTATCTCATATTGAAGTTTGATTTCCATGCATCATTTTGATTTTGAGGCTTCTTTTCTCCTTCAATGGTAAGTTCTTTGATATTTTCTCAATCATATCTTTTACTTCCTTTGAACACCATTGTGATCCTTTACTGATTATACTGATTATTACAATTTAGTTATTTCAATTTTGACTGTTTTAAACTGGTTCCTTTTGACTTTGAATTGATCAGACCCTACTCAAACTCATTTTCCTGTATAGTTTCTTTATTTCAATTGCTTTGATTTGCTTTTGATTTTGTTCTAAATTTTGTTTTGTAAATTTTCCTTTTAAATTGATTGAATTAACATGCTTAAAATATGTACAGTAAATAAATTAATGATTTGAACTAAACAAAAAAAATCAAGTTCAGTACTGAATTCGAGCAAGCTCTTACCAGCTGTACCTAAAGACCATGGATGTGAGGATAAGAAAAAAAAGAAAAGGAGCCTTGTGAATATAAAAGAAAGGAATGGAATGAACATTTTGGTTTCCCCAATGGCCACAACTTCAAACTGAGACTCAACCCTAAACGCATGCCACATCCAGCCTTTCCCATTTCAAAGCTCAAGAAAAACAAAGGAGACACTGAGAATGATGATAAGGAAGGGACAGGAAAGTCACCACAGGGTCAAACAACAAAGGGATGACTACGGAGCAGGAGAGGACAAAGGGTTTAGGTGGTTGCAAGATATATGAATTAATTCAAGATGTTTAGATGACCTCAAGACTTTGATTTCAAAAAAATAATGACAACATCAAGAAATTCACAAAATAATGATCATGAATCACAATTTTCCTTTGATTTTCTTTTTTCTTTCTTTTTTCCTTTTTGAATTTTGCAAACTTTGGGGCATGTCATGCCATTTTTTTCTTTGATTCCTTGGATGGGATACCCTACAATTGATAAATCATTAGCACAGTTAGTAGAAATTTCTTAGGAAGCAAGGGTTGTAAGGAATGGTTACAGTATGGGTTTACACAGGACAAGTCTGACTTACTCCCATTGAAACCTGGCTCCACATTGGGTTCTTTCTCTATTGGGTTCTTTCTCTTCCCAAACCCCAACTGTAGCTAGGTAAGAGGCATGTTGACTCTATTTCTATTTCTTTATGTTTGTTCTGATTGTTGTTCTTTTCCTTCACAAACCCTGACTGGAGCTAGGTAAGAGTCATGTTCACTCTATTTGTCCGGAAAGGCATAAACCACAACAGCGGCACATCTCTTTCCTTACAAAATCCGCATTACACGCAAATAAACCACTTATAATATTCAATTACATATGTAAATAATAATAACACAACTATGTAACATCATTACATCTCAATTTACATGTGTAATAATCAATTACACACAAAACTTGCCTATATTTCAAACTTATTCAATTCCTATCATCATTTCTGAAATGGGAACATGATCCTGTATGATTTGTTTATTAATTACCTTTCTAATACACATGTGAAATCATAGTTTCAAGATACCAATGTGGATTGGGAACCCAACTTAGTAGCTGATCATCTAAAACTGATATTCTTGGCATTTTGTGGCCGCCAAGAAGGGATGTCTAGGGTCCAGATGCTAAAAGGAAGGGTTGTTAGTAAATATTTCACACAGGTGAATCAGGGTTTAATGGAATGAAAAATCACAGATGCTAAATTAGATGATCACACATGTACATGTGTTTGTAAGGATCTTATTGGATCATCTACAGATCACATACTAGTTGCTCACAGGATCTGTTCTCTACAGTGATCCTTTTTTGTAGAATTAGTTCATCATCATGGGCGCATTTTCTTGTTGTTTGCAGGTATATAAACCATTGATATTGTCTTGTCTTTATGTTCTTCATCCTTTACAATAACAAATGAAGTTATAATAGCTTTGTCAATCAATCAATCCGTCCATATCATCCCATAAAAGCCCTTACAAGCTATCTTGAGTCCTTCTACATTCAGTAGCCCCAGACTTGATTCCAATCTGATATTCTTTCACTTCATTACTATTGTTAGGCGCTGTCCTACATATGTAAAACATATGTAATCAGCTCGTAACATTGCTTTCATCACTGTTGCATGTTGGCTTCCTTGCTCAATAAGTATCCTTATTGACACTATTTCTATTTCTTTATGTTTGTTCTGATTGCTGTTCTTTCTCTTCAACAAGGGTTCTAGATTTAATTTTCAGTGGTTTGAACCCACTGTGAGAATTCCCCAGGGGACTAGTGAAGGGGTTTGCGTTGAGAGCCTCACAAGCAGAGATTGAGCGAGTTCAGACTATGCACTATGAAACACTCCACAACTCCCACAATGCTTGAGCACTCAACTTCACCCAAGAAAGATTAGAAAGTCTTGGATCAGAATTTCATTTCCATCACAATCATCAAGTAGAAAATATGAGAATGAAAAGAGAAACTTCATACAAACCTGTCAGAGCAGGGATTAAGAGAGAGAAGACTCTGAGGTGCTCTTTCAGGTATACATGAATGAAAATAAACGCCACAACTAATACATAGGTCTGAATACTAGGTTTGAAACAGTTACAATTATGAATGTTGAAATAGTGAACCTTTGTGATATGTGGAATGTGAGAAGCAGATTAGCCTAGGTGTTTATATGTGAAGTATCAAATATAAAACAGAACAGAGCAACAACATGTAATAAAACCATCACTTCAACAGAACTATGAAGACCAATGCACTGTGTAAGCACCAAAACCCAGAGAGTTGGCGCAAAGGTATTGGATTTATTGTTAACCAGATGGCGTAGTGCCTTTGGTACATTGAGTCCATTGTCAATCTTGTCCAATGGAGTGAGGTAGATTTCAAGCATTGAGGTAGATTTGTTGAATGAAGGCATTGGCGGGGTATTCATGAGAATGCTGTTATGATAGGCTGTGTTTACTTCCAGCTCTTTCTTTCCTAATGGAAACTGTTCTAAAGGGATCTGATCTGATTTTGAGGTCAATCTTTGACTGCTGAAGCATCAGATAATCCATGTACATGACAAAAGCACATAAAATCAGTGTCAGTTCAATGAAGACAAGGAACATTGGGGAGGCCACATACGCTCCATATAAATATCAGCAAGGTCAGTGGCGCCTTGGACGCATTCAGCCATTTTGCTGGTCATTGGTATGGAGTGTAACCAGGCTTTAATGTTTTAGTCATTAGGGCAAGATGAATTAAGTGTGGAATATGGGTCCCCTCTGTCTCCATAGATGACTTCTGCTCTTTTGTGAATGAGACAATTTTGTGGATTAGTCTGATGGGCACAGTGTCAGCCCTGAGTACTAAACAGGAGTACCAATGGGCGACTTATAATAATACATAAGCATAAAAACAATAATTACAACTCATGGCTCAGTCTCAAGAGTCAAGTACATATGATTTAGCATATGTAACATGTGCAAAACTTACATAAAAGAGTGTGTACGTACACAACTTTTATGTGAACCAAGGCTACATATATTTCACAGCCGTAACAAGGTCGTAACAAATGAAATGTATGTTCAAACAGTTTATAACAATATAACTGTAATAACCTAACCACGCAACCACAGATTGTGCGCACTTCTAGTGTAAAGATTCTCAAGGTTTGGAGTATATAAACCCTGAGAATCCACTCCTCCTGATCACATCATCACATTATTATTCAACAACTTTTACAAATAAATCTTATCAGCTTCTTTATAACTTTCAACTTTGTGTCTTGTTGAGTGTTGTGTGTTTACATCCAACCTTGTTTTCTGTCTGATTAGACACCATAATCAGTGAAATCAGTAATATCCATCAGGTGGAATTACTTGAAAGGAAGTAGTCCTTGAGTAAGGCTTACATCAGATTTGGGATTAATCTGATATAAGAAACTCTAAACCTGCGGGGAACCTCTATCAGTCAGAGTATAAAGTTCCCAGTGTTAAGACAGACATTAACACTACCTTTATTGATCATTCTGTGTCAGAAGTGAATCAATTCGGGACTGAGAACTGTGCATCAGTTGCTCCAATCTTTAATTATTGTAATAGACAATAATTAACCCAAAATCCCTGGGCGAAATCCTTTGTTCAAAGGTCATCTAACTGGAGTCTTTACTTGTGTAATTCAAGTAAAGCTCTTTTGCCCAAATCCCATACCATTTGTACTTGTGGATAGCAATCCCTACAAGCCTAGTAGAAGTCTAACCAACTTCTACCACCTTTTTATTGACTCTACTAGCCAGACAGAAGCTAGTAGGCTCACACACAGAGTTGACCAGACAAGGCAAGTATCTTACCCAGACAGAGACATTCTGCCTTTCCCCAACACCAAAAAAGGCGCAACTACAACAATTAGGCTAATTCAAGCTAGACCACAAAGGCACTCATATTCTGCAACAGTTGGATAAAGTTTTTGTGTATCAAACTTTCATTCACACACAAACCTTCACTTGCAATCACAATAGTTCATGGACATTCAATCAATGAGGACATGTGGAAGTTAAAGCAACAAGATGTGGTAGATGATATCAGGAGAGCAGTAGTTTGTTGGGTAAAGCCAATGAGTCCCCTGTTCATCAAAACTGGGTGTGCTGTTGCTGCACACCAGAAATAACCTTGCAAAACCCTGCATGTTGTTTAGCCTTGGTTTCCATGGTCTGCTGAAGTGTTTTCCGATTACAGAACCTAGTACAAGAAATCTACATAATCATAATAGTCTTTTTAATCCTCTGAGAGCAAAGTTTTCCATAAATTCTCTCCTCCTATTCTCCCACTTGAGGATCTGCCTTAAAGAAGATAGATGTGAGATCCAAGTCATGATTTGTTCTTCTGTGTCCTTGCTGGCCCTTGTCTTACTTATATTAGTGCTGATACCCATTGTTCCCAACCATATTCTAAGATTCTTCTCTACAAACCTCCTCTGATGTATCATATCTCTATGCAGTCTTCTTGCCAGCATCACCTATGTGTGCTGCACCTTGCTTCAACTCAAATCCTTTTGTACAATGCACAGAGTGAGGGCACAGCCCATACCTTGTCACAATTCACAAGGTCTGTAGCTACAAGTGCAGAAATATCCTCCAACATATTTGATTCTATCATTAGCATTTGAAACTCTTTCAACCTTGCACTCCACCAGGCAGATATCCTGGAGCTGGGCCTTGCTTGTCAGTATTCATTGGCCTTTGAGGGTAGAGAGCAGCTAGTGATTGACCTGTGGGAGCTTAGTGAGCAGACCAAGGATATAAAAGATAGGCTAGTGGTGCTCAACAATCAAGGCGGCAATTCATTTTCCTTCATTGCTCACAAGGTGTGTTGCGCTCTTAAATTATCTACAGTATTCTCTTGCTTACCCCCACAACTCTCTTAAACAACAGTTCTCCAGGAATCAAGACCTGCTTGAAATTGTTCACACCAGGAATTCAAGGTATCTGTCACAGACCATCTTGCACCACCTTGAATTGCTTTATGATCATTTCTTTGTGGACATCTCCCAACTTCTCCTTCAAATTGAGCATGCACTCCCAATGGTTGCCCATGTGGACAATCACGCAACTTCTGTAACAGCCAAGCTGCTGCAGCATCACCAGAATCTTGTCCAGACACAGCAATCTGCCACCTCTTGGAGGAAGTTGTTGGCAACAAATTTGTGAAGTAGTAAGCAGCTTAGGTGTGACATTTCCTTAACTTCCAAGAGTGTTCAGGAGTTGATGCACACTTGGCAAAGGCTCAACGTTTTGCAAAACATGCTGGTTGCATATCCCAATAATGTGGTGTTCTTCAAGGTGAATAAACTCTTATCCTCAATCAGTCAAGTGGAGCGCCCATCATTTTTGCCTTGTTTCTCAGGCATCATGGGTAGGATTTCATATTGCCAATCATCAACTATCAGTTGACGATGAGGTGTGCGTCATGCGTCATATAATCCAGATATTTGCACAAGCAGTCCATGAATTTAAATCAAAGGCATGACCTACCATTCAGGGCTCAGTTCATTAAGTCTTGTAAATCATCTGTATTTTAATTTTATTCATGCTTTCATTTCCCTTCGTAGATCTAATCTTCATTATTTGTAAGGAACAGTACTGTCAGACTTCTGACAAGGTAAAATTATCATTTGTATCAATGGGGCCAAAAAAATATAGCTTCTTCAGAGTTGTTCACACAGAGTTCATAATCTCAAGAAAAGAAGTCAATTGAAACATGAGTTGCATAGTTGACAGATCAAGAAAAGCGCATCAAGATGATGAAATGAGAAAGATGAGAATTGTTGTGTTACATTAAACAACGGGTAGCAATACACATCCAAAATTGATGTAATGTATTTGTCAAATAACATTGTTTTGCAGAACAAATTTATCTTCCTGTCCCCTTTCAGGAATCTCTGGCGCTGAATAGTATTGCTCTTTCTTTGCATGCACAGACTGGAGTCAATGGGATTAGATCACCTAAGTATAACAAGTTTAGCCAGTGATCAACTATGATCAATATCTGAGAGGAAGTGGCTCACCATATTTGGCTTCCTCATTGGAATCATCATCACTCAGGGAATTTTTTTTTCAAGGTACAAATTTGACCTGTATTACCAAGAACTTCTTGAGATTTTGAAATGCACCACCGCTTGTCATTCATGGGGCTTTGGAGACCACTGAATTTCTAATACACAAGCTGTGTCATCTCTGTCAAGGTGAAGGACTGTTTTTAATCCAGTTTTGGAGTGCATTTGATCAACCAGGTAAGCCTCTGTTGATGTCATTCATGGTTATTTTTAACAATGGTTGGGTGGATTATTATCTATGGTATGTAGGATATATGAATATTCAAACTTGTGATTATGGAAATTTATTTAGAGAGATTTACAATGATTGAAAGATTATGTAGAGTGATTGATAAGAGAAATAGGATGATAAAAACTTCATGTACAAACAATTGACAGGATATTTGATGACATATATATCCAAGCAGAACTCCTTCTACCTGAGGCACTCAGGGGAATGCTCTGAAAATCATTCATTGCTGAGTGTACCGTTCAGTCACATTCTAGTCTACGGCTTTTGATTCTGCCTTTGCATTGGCCTTTGACTCAGAATTGATCAGAGACTTACCAATGATGAGTAAGGTGAATATGATTCAAAGATGAAGGTTTTATGACTCAAACCTGAGGTTCTTTGTATCTGAGCAACAACTCAATAAGGGCATGTTTTGTACGCCCTATTCCAAATTTTGTCTCAACTTCTGGCAGGGGCTTGGACTGTGTTCAGGCTTGAGGATGTATGGCTTCTTCAGACATTCAGATACACCACATAACGCACATGTCCTTAACCCTTGTTTGCCTTGCAAGTCAGGAGTTCCCCCACTGTGCTTATATGCAGTGAGTAAGTGGGTTCATCACAATGGAATTTGAAGGTATATCCTGCTATATCATGTAAAGATTTCCCAAATGTCAATTAAATGGAAGCCCAAGCAGATATATTTTCTTTTCAAGAGATCATCTCCAAATGGAAATGAATCAAATTGAGAAGGTTGTTATTGATGACTCTGAAATTGAAGATCCACCGTACACCTGTGGCCTTATGAATCACCTTACTTGATACCATATATCCTCTTTCACTCGCTCGTTTCTCAACTGCCAACAGCATGTCAAACACAACCCAAACTTCTGTCTTCCTACCCAACTGGATACTCTAATGTGTCCATGAAGGATCTGATCTGCCCAGAGCTGATTCTGAAATCTTTTTAAGCAAAGAAACTAGCTCCAATATCTTGATTTGCTCCTTGATTTCTATCCTCATTTTAACTTTGATGAAAACACAAAACAAAATCATACCCTTTTAAAAAAGATCTTCAACAACATAGTCCTGGCAGCTATCTAATTTAGTTATGCCTTTGGACTCCAAGCTTAAGAACTAGTTCAAAGCATGCTTGAAAGCTCATGTTTGTGGACCTCAAGACTCTTGAACAAACATCAGATGTCACAATGATGTTGAACCCTGTTGTATAGCCATGCTCAACTCTTATGCTCTCACCTACTTTTAATTAGGAGTTGGCAGTATTGACTAGCAGCCAACAATCTCAGCCAATTCATAAAGGATTTTGAAGATCTCAGCAAAGACAAGATATTCCTGTTAGAAGATGTTGGATTGTGGTATTCATCATGTTGTCTTGCTTTCTGCATTGACAGAAGTTCACAGGTTAGTTGATTCAAAAGGTGGATGTTTTACTAATTTGGGGGCATTTCATTCTGGCTTCATATTTAAATCATTTATCAGCCGCCAATACAAACTCCATACAAGGATGACCCTGGGGAACTCAATGAAGGGAGCACTCTTCAAACTCATCCTGTGAAGTAAGCCACTCAGCTCTAATAACACAACCTGGATGCACCGGTTTGTTTGTTGTTTCTTCATTAGTTATACATCTACAAAGCGGACCACAAGTTGCTCACACCTCTCTTTGATGCTCTCAGATTCCATGAGCAAGAGGCAACCATCTTTCAAGTGATATTATATGAAAAGGAGCTTGAATGGTTGGAAGTTCCTATATAGGAACTACACTGATTTGACACAGGAAGGCACAAGAGTTATCTAGAACCAGAGTGTATTGCGGAAACTAGGCCTAGTTCAATAAGAACATCAGATCACAACTACTCCTGGTAACATGAATAGAGACTGATGAAGCTGAGAGAAACCAATAAGGAAAGAAAGAAGAGAACAGGAAAACAACTATAATCTAACCCCTGATGTATCTACTCTACTGTATGATCTGTCACATGTGTGATTGTAAGTGTGACACCTTACACCCTCCCCTCCTTTACAAAGAGAAATATCAACTCAACAAAAGAGAATTAAAGAAACAAAACACCACATTTAAATTGAAGTGAAATTGAAGTCATAAAGGAAAATGAAAGACAAACAGAAGAAGAAAAGAGAAAAAGAAACAGAGAAAGAAAAGAAAAGAGAAACCGGTTTTGACTGTGTATATTGAGCATAACCATTGCAATCCTACAGAATGAGTTGACAAAGAGGTTGTGCTCACAGTGTGGCCAAGGTTTTGCTTACAAACAGTAGAAACCCACTAAGCGGTGCATACAAAGGACAAAAATATACTTTTGGACGGCAAGTACTTGCCCCTCCTCCTACACATCCATTTCCAATTTATCAAATGCATATTTCTGCAGCTGTGATTGGTGGAAAACGTTGTGACTACAATCACCATCATTTAGCCATACTTTCACATTTTGGCCGTCATTCAGTACTTCTAAAATTTTGTATGGTCCATTGTACCTTGCACAGAGTTTTGCAACCAGTCCCTTAACAACTTGTTGCTATTGCACAACCCAACAATGGATCATCCGCTGCACCTGCTGTAGCCAAAGCAATGATTTCCCCTTGCAATACAACAATGAACCCGTCTCAACCAGATTCTGCAGGTGTTGCCGAAGTGAAGACGTGGGCGGTGACTGTGAGCATTTAGTATCAGCTGTGGTGATACATATGCATAATGTTAATATTGTGACCCAACATCTTCAGGACATAGATCAAAAGAAAAAGAGGAAAGGCACGTTGAGAATTGGGAATGGGGCTTTGATATTTGCAAGTGAAAGTGGGTATGTCACATCCAACTTGCCCTTCTCCTACCTGAATCTCACTTTGCAAATCTCAATTTGATTTCCGCAGACTGGTGTGCAGCAGTATGCGCTGTCTAAGGTCCGTGTTACTATCAATCAACACCCAGTCACCTGCCTTCAACAGAATTTCATCTCCACAACGTGCATTGTAACCTATGGTTTGATCACCCCGTGCTTCCCAGAATCTGTCTCTCCACGCTGCCCAGTCTTCATGCCTCTTCTCAATCAACGCCTTGACCCCCTCGCTCACAGCCGGCTGACCTCCTTCAATGGGAATAAACAGGGTGCATACCCTAAGACAAATTGCATTGGCAAAACCCCGTAGCAGTATTGATTGCTGAATTAATTGTGTATTCAACAAACAATTGGTAGAGGAGGTAGCCATTTGCCATGTTTCCCCCTCACGTGATGTCTTAACATTTGCCCTACAGTCTTGTTAGTCCGTTCTTCTTGTCCATCTGCTTGTGGATGGTAAGCAGTCAACAGATGAACACGCACACCTAGAAGTAATCACAGCTCTTTCCAGAATCTTGACATCCAAATCTTGTCCCTATTGCCTATCATTGATTGAAGAGCTCCAAACAACGTCAACCAACTTCCAAATAAACGTCTTGCAGTTTTCTCGGCGCTATGCGACTGGCACATTGGAATAATTTTTGTGAAGCCCGTAAGGCAACAAGTGCACGTGAGTAGCATATCATAACCCTGAACCTTTGGGAATGGTCCGACAAAGTCTAAGGCAATATCTGTCATGGGACCAAGCAGTACTTGAGTGCTTTGCAGTTGGCCAGGAAGACGAGTCTTGCGTGCCTTATTACGTTGGCAGCTGTTGCACTTCTTGACAAAATCCTCGACATCCCAAAACAAATGTGGCCAGTAAAATTCTTGTCCCACTTGCTCAGCAGTCTTCAACAACCTCAAATGTCCCAATGACTCATGAGCAACACTAACTAAGTCTCTCTGCAACCCATCCACCGTTGGAACGACCACTCTCCCATCCATGAACATCAGCCCATCTTGCCATACACAATTCTCCCTTAATGGTAAAACTTTATAAAACTTTAGCCAACCTCACACAGAAAGAATCAGTTGTATACCCATCCTTGTTTCGCTGAGCAAGATCTTTAGATAGTTCTGATTTCACTTCTACAGTTGTCACGTCTTCCATTCTTGACAATGCATTTGCAACACTGTTATCAGGGCCCTTGCCATAACAAAAATCTAGATCAAACTGCAATAAAGTCTCCAACCACCACGCCTGTTGTCTACTAAGACCCCGTTGTGTTAATAACTGTGTTAGCGAGTGGTGGTAAGACATGACATTCACTTTCATTCCCAGCAGCAGCATCTTCCACTTATTCAATGCGTTGATTACAGCTAGCAACTCTTGTTCATACACATGATAATTTTTCTCTGCCGGTGTCATCTGTTGACTCTCCTATGCTATTGGTGAAGACGTTTCCCACTCTGCTCGTGGGAATAGAGCAGCCCCCAAAGCACGTCCACTAGCATTGCTAAATAGCCATACTGGCTCTGTGGAGTTATAATCTAAATTCTTCAGATTAGGTAAAGCAGGAATGATTTGTTTGATGTTTTCAAAAGCATCTTGCTCCTTGTCTCCCCATTCAAACTTCTTGGTGGCATTCTTTGGGCTTGTCAAGGGAGTTATACTGAGCTAATCCATCCACAAATTTTTTCATCCACTGCACCTTCCCTAAAAACTCTTTCAACTGCCTTGCCGATTTGGGTGTCCTCCAACTCGCTACTTTGTCCACTTTGTCTTCATCTGGGCTCATCCCTTCTGCACTGTTATCATGCCCTAAGGATTTGATCCAGCAACAAAAGATCTTGGTCTTCTTGATTGAATAAAACAATCTGGGAGCCTTCAATCTTTCCAAAACTAAGCACAAATGTTGTTCATGCTCTTCAACCGTCTGTGAGAAAACAACAATGTTGTCAATATAAACAACACATATCGAGTTGATGAGATCTCCTAGGACTTCTTCACATTGTTGTGGATGAGTGGCCATTGCATTTGTCAGTCCCATGGGCATAACTACCCATTCATATAGCCCCCATGGTGTGTTCACCGCCGTCAATGAGATATGAGACTCCCTCAACATTGTTTTCAAAAAAAAGTGTTGACTTGATCAAGAATGGAATGTATTTTCTCTGTCCCACCAATCGCACCGCTTCCTCTACATTAGGCAAAGGTGACCGATCTTTCACAGTGAACTTGGTAAATTTTTGGAAATCACAAACCCACCAAGGTGCCGCTGTAGGATCAGCTTTTGGTATGGAGGGACATGCATTAGGGCTGTCCGATCGCCGCAAGCGCCCTGCCGCAACATGTTCATTCACAAACTTGCACCATGCGTCCATATATTGAGGGGCATATGGGTATTGTCTTTCATTGATAACCACATTTGGACTGTCAAAACAATATTATGACAAATTTGTGAACTCAGATCTTGTACTTCCGGTGGGAAGAACTTGGTATCATTTAGGGAATTGACATCCGGAAAATCATTGGGAAACAGGAGTTCAAATTCCTTCAACATTTTCATTTCACGGTACAAAGAATCTGAGGCTTCTTTAACAACATCTACCGCCGCCACCAAATCATTACGCCTCTGATTCGCAAACTCTTTCTTTTTTCTATTTCTTTATTCTCAATCAATTTTTCAACAGCCGGATCATACAAAACTCTGCCACTCTTGACTTGCGTAACACTTTGCCTTGCTACCAACACATCCAGCTTCTGCTTGTGGGAAAAAAAGCGTACCCAAGATTATGTCGTAATGATCATCATGCAGCTTGGCTAACTTGACAAAAGTGGCGCCAAAAGTCATTTTTGTCCTTTTGACTGACCCGATCGCAAAATTGGTCAAGCTAACATCCACCTCACTTGTATCAATTGCCAGCCTGACTATGGTGGGTTTCAAAAGTTTACGCCGTACCATCCTAAGCTTCTGTGCCAGCCGGTTTGACATGAGATTTGTTGCCGCTGCTGTATCCATCAAAGCACGCACATTGACACCATTGATTGTCAGTTTCAGTACAATGGGTGGAGCTGGAGCCTCAAATTCATACCCTTCCTCCAGCATTCCTAACGCAGCCACCAGCTCACTATATGCCACAATGCTTGCCTTCTTCAAATCGGGGAACTCTTGCACTTCTGAGGGTTTAAAGGTTAAGACACTATTTGTGCACTTGCAATTGGTATAACAGGACCTCATTGTGGTGCTCCCGGTCAAACTGAGTTGGTAGATGTAGTCGTTTGGTTGGGTGTTACCTTTGGAGGCGGATACAGTGGTGCTCGAGGAAAATCTAAAGGCATTGACAAAAACGTCATGTTGGGGGGTTCTTCACAACCCCCTAGCCACTTGGCACATTCAACCTTGCAGCCCGGGCAACAACCTGTTGAACACATATAAGCTGCCCAACGCTCCCTTCTAGCATTGGGATCGCTTGCTGGCCGTGAGAAAGTTGCTGACAGAGATGAAGTCGTAGGAGCATTTGGCTTGCGACTCACAGTTGTTGAGCTTTGCGTGGCCACTCAAAATGGGTTTGGGTTGATTGCTTGAAGATAACGTGCGGTGTCCAGAGCTTGCTTCTCAAAGACAGAGAAACACCAGGCCCCAGATTGTAAGTCAATGGCATTCTATATCAAGTCATCTTTAGCGGCTGATTCCCAAAAAAAGATACCAGTACCTCCCACAATCCTCTCAGATAAATCACGATCACTACACACAGCAGTGGTCACCACATCTTGTATGCCACACGCCTTCACTACATAGTTCTGCATGGTTTCACCCAGTTTCCGAGCTAAACCTATTAAGCCCTGACGGGAATCTTGAAGCCAACCAGAAGGTAGGAAACCATCACTGAACATTTCCATTGCTTAATTCCAGGACTTGCCTTGGATCTCAGCCTTGTGACTTTGGTGCCATTGAACGGCATGCGGGACAGCTAATGCCGCAGCTAAGACTTTGAGACGTTCCGTGTCGTTATTGAGGCCCTTGACATTGAACATTGCTTCAATCCTGTATTGCCATAACCTGAATCCCAAAACATTGCCGTACGCACATGCAAATTGCGGGATCTTGCTGTCCTTAAGATGGCAAGCCAGAACTTTGCGCTCAGTAGGAGGTGGTGCTGGTGGCCAATAGACATAGGCATTGCCAGGCATTGGCTGCAAGATTGGAACTGCGCCAGGATAGGTGCAAGGCTGGGGTTGCGGTGCGGGATCTTGGCCTACCGGTGGCAAACAATAGGCCGCAAAAGGGTTAGTACTGGTAGCAGATCATGGTCCCACTTGTTTGGCCGCTTGGACAGTGGACTCGGGATGAGGTAAAGGTGGTGCCCCTCCGGTGTCCTGCATTGGCGTCAAAGTGGTTGCTTTAGGTTGGGCACCTTCAAAAGGCGCACTGTCCATTCAATCCTGTTGCAGCATCATCTCCATCATCTCCATCATCTCACACATCTCTCTACGCAGATCATCATTCTCTTCACCAATCTTCAACAAGGCATCAACACTCTCCTCTTGTATACATAGAAATTCATTTTTCACCTTGTCAGTAGCAGATTGTTCCCCACTTTCATCCGCCATATTAGGTGTATGATCTGGGGTAAGAGGTGTGTGAAGAACAGTTGATCCTAGCAAAATGCTGGTGTTGTCACACAACAATCCAGGTACAAAAGATTTATTGTCCAATATGTTTGACAGGATGGCTGAGCTACTAGGGGAAAGCGTGTTCAAAGAAACCGGTGTGGAAATCAAATATAAGAGTCATGAACAAAGATCACTTCTCAATACCTGTTTTGCAATTTCATTGTGTCATTCTCAGAATAGTAGGCTATAGCACAACACAGCTTCATAGTAACATCCTGATAGGCTCAATTCTCACCATTGCTCACTTGCTTTCGGGTCAAGATTATCATTGACAACATACTCTCATTGAATATTCATTATTTTATCAAACCAATATTTACAATTTAAACAAAAAAAACAAAGGAAAAAAACATACAGAGGATCTAGATTATGATCATGATGAAAGCGGTACAAACTTAAGATGACAAAGAACTTACTTTACAACCTCAAAATCAAAAATTATGTGGGATGGTCAGGATCTAAAATGATATGTATCACTGGAGTTGATGAAGTAGATTGAATTTGAAATGGAGGCCAATCAGAATGAAGAGTCAGTAAATTTGAAGGGGATTGAGATAGAGGTCGAGAGTTGACAGGTGGAAGCAAAAGAAAGCAGAGTGCATACCTAACTCAAAGATTGGAATCAAAGCTAAACAGAATACGAAGTTCAATTTTTGAGGTTCAAAGCACAAATATTTCAAGACCATAACTTGAGATCAAAATTGGATTAAGGGTGATGAAGATGATCATTCTATACAGCAACTAAGAAGAATAAAAAATTAAAACATTATAACATAAAGTTAGCTTCTGGATCAAGATCAAGAACAAGATGTGTAAAAAAAGAGAAGCAGACAAGAAAAACTCACTTGAAGGTTAGAAGGTCAAAATAGAACTGAAGAACTCTATCAATTGACCTCAGATGATCTAGATTCAGATTATCAATCAAACAATAGGTTTGGTTTTGGTGGTTCAAGTTAAAAAAAATGAATGGATGAAGTCAAAATCAAAATGATAGGAAGTGATTGGATGCAAGAATCAAACCTAAAGGAGTTCAGAACCTAAAAAAATGGAAAAGAAGATGATAAGATCAAATTCATAAGTAAAAAGGAACAAATCAAACAGTAGAAAGAACAAGAAATAACTCACTTGAAAATTGAGGGTCAAAATCAAAATGAATGATGCTATCAAAGGGAAAGAAAAGGATTGAGCTAGTACAGGTAAAAGATCATATGAGATAGATAAAACAAAATTAAGATAGATAGAGAGGGAATGACTTACCTAAGGGATTGAGAATCGGAGCTGTGAAAGGAGACTGCATAAGTTAAACCCAAGGTTGGAGCAAACTGAATCATGGGGAAGAGATTGGTCAGAGCGGTCAAATCTAAACCTGATGATTATCAAATTGGTCTGAATAGAAACAAAATCAACAAGTACCAAAGCTGAGTTAGTACTAAACTGACCAGATGAGAAAGATAAACAGAGAAGATAGATAGAGATGGAAAGGACTTACCTAAAAGATCAAGAATCAAAGCTGAGAAAGTACAGATCATAAATGGAATTTGAGGTAAAGATTGAGCGGAAAACGGTTGGATGAAAATCTAAACAAACACCTGTAACAAATTGAAATTAGCATCAAATCATTCAGGAAGATCAAGACACATCATTGGAATTAGTTCTGGTGAAAAGACAGTATAGAATAGAAAAAAAGAACTTACTAGAATAAAAAAATCAAGAATTGAATATACATTAATTGAGATTGAATTAAAGGTGAAGGTGTTCAGATTGAGAGGGAGATGGGATAGGAGGATCAAAATGGAGTGATTCACATAAACAAAGGAAATACAACAAAAATACAAAGATCAAGATTGAATTGGCAAAGCTGAACAGAAAAGAAGTGGGGATTGAAGAAAGTGGAGGCTGAGATATAAACACAGTAAATTAGTGAATGGAGGAAAGAGATTAGAGAGAAGTAAAGACAGGACTTACATAAGAATGAATTAAAACCAAATAAAATCACCGGAAACCCACTAAGATGATGAAAGGCCAATCGGAAGGAAATGAAGGGAATGAAATGGAACAATTGGGTGGGTGACGAGTTGAGATAAAGAAAAGGTATAAAGAGAGATGTGATTGAGTGTTGAAGGAGGGGTTTCCAAGTGTCCGTTAGTCTGCTGTGTGTTTTAAGTGTGTCTTGAGTGTGTCTTGAGTGTGTTGAGCTTGAAGTGTTAGTGTTGTGTTAGTCCTAAAGTGTTAAGAAGAATAAAGAAAGGATTGAGTTTTTTTGGTGTGTGTTCATTAAAGCCTTCAAGATAAAGGAAAAGAAAGGAGTCTTACCTTTAAAAGTGTTAGTTACTGTTTTTATTATTGAAGTGTGGAAGTTGTATCCGTGGTGTTAGTTCTTGTTGAGAGTGATTGGCTGCTGAGCTGAGTCAAAAAGTGGCCGTCAACCTGTCAAATTCAAGATATTTGCCAAAATCAAAATCACCAGCCCCACCTCTTGATTCAAGACAGAGTCAGGTTGAGTGGGTCTTGGTTTCCACCTCCAGACCTGTAATCAACTGTGACACCTGTAACATTTCAACAGAAAATTCAAATTTCCCTTTCATCTGCACTACAACCTGTATAGGGTTGCGCATAGTATCATCCCACTCCGCCAACCGCTGCGCATCCACCTGTGTGGATCTCATTAGGGTTCAGGAAACCTTAAAAGATAAAAGACGTTTACTAGAATTCTCTCATCATATTTCAAAGGCTGAGGGCAGCTTATCAGCACCCATAGTTTTACCAACTCTCAAGAGTGGTAATTCTTCCCCTCTCCGGCTCAGCCTACGCTAGACTGTGTAGGAGTTCTACACCGGGTTCAAGGTAAAGAGCTTGGCAATGGTCTTAGAGGTGGGCAAAATCTTTTTGCCGTGCTCTGGCGTTGCAGGGTGCAAAGATCTCCCAAGATTTGAATACAATAGCGGAGGGCGGGAGGTCGTTGCAGGGTTTTCTTTGATGCGACTTGCTGGGCTTGGAGAAGTCGCTCAGGGTTGTCAAGACGTTGCTCAACCTTATTTGGGTTCTGGCGGGTGTTTGGCATGGACTAGTGTCCTTAGCTCAGTCGAGGTAAGTAAGATCAGATTCAATTTGATTCAATTCAGTCTTCAAGAAGGTACCGTTCAATTCAATTTTATATTGGGGAAGTGTGAGATGTGGGGTAATCACTTTGCTGGCTCAGGAGTTTCAATCAATTCAGAATAAAAATTCTGGATTCTGGATTGATTGGTTTGGTAATAGATAAAAAAAAGTGGAAGTTCCTATACAGGAACTACACTGATTTGACACAGGAAGGCGCAAGAGTTATCTAGAACCAGAGTGTATTGCGGAAACTAGGCCTAGTTTAATAAGAACATCAGATCACAACTACTCCCGATAACATGAATAGAGACTGATGAAGCTGAGAGAAACCAATAAGAAAAGAAAGAAGAGAAAAGGGACACAACTATAATCTAACCTCTGATGTATCTATTCTACTGTATGATCTGTCACACGTGTGATTGTAAGTGCTACACCTTCCAATGTTTCATTTCATGGATGGTACTGGGAGCTTACAATAGATCTACTTGTGTTTGATATAATTTGATTTTTGATGTTATAGATCACAGTAGACCATCCTTCAACCAGTAGCCTATGAGATGCAGCTGACATATTCACTGTGTCCAGCTCAGACTGTCTTGATGTCGAGACAGTCAGAAGTTGGCACATCACCAGAACTTCATCCATGTTTTGTCAACCCACCAATTCCTCAGCACATGTCTCAGGATCAATCAATGCTTAGATTGCGTAACTGGGGACACTGAGGATTTTTGTGATTTTGGAGCAGATGTGGCCAGGGGGACCAGGGTTGCTTGATACTTCCAGGTGTGGCTAAGCTTGCCGCTCTAAGTATGCTCATTACTCAGGCTTTGTGCTCAGGCTGAGTAGCTCTGAAGTCTGAACTATGAGATGGTTCAGCAAATACACATAGACAAAGAGCAGCTAGCTCAGATTGGCAGCTGAGCATAGCCCGGTAACAACTGGAAGACTTATGGGAAGAAAAAATGGAGACCTTGGATACGTCTTGACGTCAAGACGGTCTGAGTTGAAGGTGGTGATTCATGTCACTTGCAGCTCATGTTGATGTACTTGTGTTTGATATACTTTGTTTGGATGTCGTCTGTGTGGATCAGAAAGATTGAATGGACAAGGCTTAGGAAGCCAATTGGTTTTTGTATTTTATTTTTTGATCATCTTTGTCTGGGTGTTTACCTGCGTATTGCAAGGGTTTGACACTACAAGAGACAGAAAAGTTACATGGGGAGAGGGCTAGCCGCAAGGATAAGTCACTGAACACACCACTTTGATTTTCTGCTCCAGAATATTTGGTGAAGCCAACAAAAACATCTTCATGGTTGTAAATGGGTAAGGATATGTGATATGGGAGTTGAGTATGATTTGATTGGGGGACTATGTGGGTGGCTGAGTGACCAAGACTTCAAATGCAACATGGACAGATTAAACATGATCTTCGCATAGCATCACTCCTAGATCAGCTAATGCAAACATGGCCCCCTTGAATGCTTCCCTCAGGAACAAAACAGAGTCAATAAGATTCAAGTTTTTGCCATTTTGGTGGTAGTCACACTCCATATTGTACGTAATTTGGTGGTCTGCTAGAAATGTTCATGGTTGGTGTTCTTAAACAAGAAGCATGGTGCAAACAGTGACATACTACACAGAATATGCTGTTACATGTGATTGGCAATTTGTTGTTGTACAAGCACATCATCATCCTTGGACAGAATAACAATATTCCAACGTGCTATTCTGTATGTTGCCATGATGACTGTAAGTGAGACATTGTATTGCCAACCCAACTCCATGGCTACTCTGGTGTTTTCAAATCTCTTGTAGAGTGAACTGTGCCCCGTCTGAATTGCCTGTGGCAGATTGTCTTGGCCAACAGGGCAATTTCCATGCAGCGTCAGTGGTCAGGGATCCCCGGTGAGTGTCAATAGATGCCAGCTTCTTAAATTACCAGGAAAAAGTATTCAAGTCCGTAGTCTCCTCTGGACCCAAAAATGCATCTTAGTGTTCATACATGTCACATATTGAGGCTTGGAATCTAAGCTGCACCTTGGGGTACTGGTACCTAACTTGGGGGTCTAACCTAATCCTGGGGACTTCTGTATCAAGTACTGGGTATGTTTATGTAAATCATGTGTAGTTTTACATGAATCAAAGTGAAGTCAAGTGAATTATTTGGGTGTTCATAGCAGCTGTGAAATGCATGTTATGTACTGTTATGAGGGTGCATACAGTACACAGAGGTGTATTTGCTTCCTTTGAAAACTTTGGAACAGTCCAAAACTTGTTTGGAAACCAAGTGGATCAAGCCAATTGGTCAAACACCAGGACAGAGTGGCAGCTGAGATGGCTCAGGGTCTCTTGGGCCCGGGCTAGCCCTGGTTTCATATGTTTCTAACTAGTCCCAATTTTTTTTGTTATATCACACAGAGTCAATCTTCCAAATAGCTCATTATCATCTATTTGTAAACCATTCTTTGAGATTCTGTTTCCTCATCACTCAACGTCTTCAACACCTTAGAAATCTTTCCTTCAGTACTTCTGTATACTTAGGAAGTCTTTCAGGTGATCAATCAAAATCCTTCCTTTAGTACTTATGTACACCAGGAAACCTTTTTGATGGTTGGGACTAGAAATCTTTCCTTCAGTACTTCTGTACGCTTAGGCTTTTTAGGTGATCAATCAAATACCATCTTATCAATCAATTTTGATGATTCACAACAATGTGATAAATGTGAGCCACTTTGATTTTGTCTGAATCTTTGGTTTCTCACTTGTAAGACTTCATGTTGTGAATTAGGATTAAAAGAATTATTAAAAGCAGGATTATTTAATTCATCATCTGCTTGAGAAGATTCAACTTTTCCTAATGGTCTAGCTTGAGAATCCATTGATTGTTCTCAACCGCTCAAATCAAACTGTCTGGTTGTAAATTATCAGTACTAAAGAGATCCACTCATTCCTCTTTATCAAAACAAGTAGTTTTGAGATTGACTTTCTATCAACACAAAAAAATGGTAGAGCTATGATGGGATTTGATTATCTTTTTACAGGTTCTATTTGTTATCATCAACATACATATTAAAGCTAAATCATGTGGAGCATTTCAAGTTGAGCGTCTTTCTTTCACGTCAATTGTATCCTGTCAGAGTTCTGTAAGGTTCTAGCGAGAGAACCTTCACTGGGACGTGGCACGGTTCTCACGGTGGTACACAACCACTGAAAGCTATCTAGAACTTGGCATTGATTACCAGTTCGATAGCTAGCTCCAGTCAGGGTTCGTAGGGAAGAAGAGAACCTGACGTGAAGCTAGATGACTAAACTAAACTATGTGTTGTAACCTCCGTAACCCCATACTGTATATATCCTTACAAGTTCATGGCAACTTCTTTTTTTACAATAATCACAACATTGTCTTTTGGTGGTTGGCAAGATTGTACTTTTTTTGCATAGATTAGAATCATATCACGTGATGGTACACCTCTAAATGCCTAAGTTATAAATTCAAAATCTCCAACATCACACATCCTGTTTTTTTTACAAAAAGGAAGAGAGTTGCAGGCACTCAAAGAATTGATATACATTGGGTTTTTTCATTTTCCCCTTCTGTTCTTTTGCATTTCTTGAAATTTTACTCTAATTTTGCTTTTATAAAACAAATGTTTACAACAAAGTAGAGGATGACAAGGGGGGGTATAGAAAAGGATATGGTGACCCCAATAATGGAATATTACTCATATATATAATTTGGGGAAGGTTAGGAGATCTTCTTTGTCTTATCAACCATTGAACTTAAACTTCTCATTTCATTATCATATTGATTAAATAACTCCCCAACATTACATCCCAAACTTCTCTTTAAATCTACTTACAACTTACTCAGATATCAACCTTAATGCATTGCTTCTTTGATGTAGCAAACTTTGGCAGGAGGGTAATCAAAGGGTCCATTAGATATTTGAAGAGCAAATTACAAAGGCCAGACGCTAGTTTGGTGAGGTATCTTGTCACATCTCTTAGATTGACTTTTTTTTCTAAACCACAAAGCTGCTGATGACCATTCTTCACCTGGAACTACTGCTCAAGATGCCTTTGAAAAAGCAGCTTCCACCTTTCAACAGATGGTCAGTTGCCTTGGCCTTTGTGGCGCTGGAGAACCCTGTTCTCTCTCTCTTAATCCAACTAGCAGGCCTGGTCTTGATATTCCTTATACCAATTACAAAATTTGCATCAATTGCTTTTTGATATCTCTAGAATGATCTTTGCTGATTGTTGTGTTCTTGTTTTGTATTGCAGGTATAGCAAATCTGATGAAACCACCTGATGAGTGTCATTACACTATCAGTGATGTGCGTTTTGCTGGTGCTCTTCCTTTTTCAGAGAGCAGAACTCTAAATCAAGTTGTCATCTTGTCAAATGAGACTCAATCTGCACCCAAAGGTTCTCCTAGAATGATAAAATGGCTGAGTAGAGGTACATGAAACAAAATGTGTGAGTAAAAATAGGATCATAAAGTCTTTGGATTTGATTTGTTATATTTAGAAGATGAAGCATTACTTGAAAAAGATTCTTAAAGAATATATACAAATGACTGAGTAAATAATCTGGACACCTTTGTCCAACATCTTCACAAGTTTGCCCAAACCTACCTTGTGATGCAGGGGAGGTGCAAGCCAAGGGTCTTAGTCTTCCAGATCTGGAGTGTGAGCACTTACTGAGCATTGACCATATTTAATGTATCCTCTATGTTGGTTCTTGTTGGCTCTATGATACACAGATGCCAAGTACTTCTATTGTGCATTGTCATCAAACCTGCATCAAGTCCCAAGTGGAACTGAGGGCAAGCGTAAACTTTGCACATCAATGTTTGTCATCTCACAAGATGATAAAGTACTGATCCTTTCCTCTTGGGACCCCGGCCAAACAACAAATCACACACTATGCTCAATCTCTGTGTGTTCAATTTTTCTTCTCTGCCACTCTGACCACATCCCACTGATGTTATTCCATGTATCCAAAATTGATTGATGGAAGTAGGGAAACATAATATATTCTATCAACTAAGGATATTAGAGAGAAACGCAAGTACCTGTTTAAAGATCAACACTTGTGAATATCCTGGTGAAAATGTAACTATAGAAGTTTCAAAACATGTTCTCAAGTTCATAGATGAACATATATTGTCAGCCCTGAGCCCTATTACTAGTACCAAAGGGCTGAAATATATGATAATAAAATAATAAAATTAATAAACAATACTTACAGCTCATGGCTCAGTTTCAAGAGCCAAGTAAACTCGCAATTACAAACTACATATGTAGCTATATATGTACATACATGTAAATTCAAATTAAGACATTATAATTCGTGATATAAGCTTTCACAAGTGTACATCACACGAGTAACACAAGAGTTACACAGGCACGTCATTCAATCATAGATACAATAATCAAAATAATGATTACATACTACAAATAAGTATGTAATCAAACCACAGATTGTACATGAGGGATTTTCAGGGTCTTTTGTATGTAAAGAGCTCTCCCATCCGCCAGGAAAATCCATTATCATCATTAATTTTAACCAAATTATCAATACATTCATCAAATTAGATAAATAGAGTCCTTGTCCTCTTCATCAGACATTGTATATTTCTCTATTTGATTTAAATTATTGTTAATTGTTGAAGGTCTTTTGAAGACTTCCCTAATTCCTCCAGGAAGTGATACTTGCAGTACTGCTCAAGTTATTAAGGGAATCCAATAACTTGAGAAACTCTAAATTCACGGGAGTTCCTCTGTGTTCAGAGTCTAAAGAACTTTAAATATCACTAGGTGATATTTCCCTTGAGTCACAAACTCTAAAGTAGAGTGTTGTGGTCTTGGGCCCAAAAATAGACTGTAGTTTCTACTTTCAATCCTGCTAGAAGACTCAGGTCTTGCATTGATTCCCGGATTTGTATCCAAAAACCTTTGCTTAAAGGTCATCTAACTGAAGTCAGTACGGATTTGATCCCACTGCTTCAATACCAACCTCGTTTGGAACTTCAAACAAGATTCTTAAGCTGATAATAAACTCAGTTTGTTATCTCCCACCTTTTTTTAGTGATTTACTAGCCCAACAGACGCTAGTAGCTCACATATATCATGTGAAGATTAGATCGAGATAATGTGAGAAGATTGAAATCTTATTTACCTGACTTATAGAAATAACTAGTACCTCCTAAAACTTCACACATATTCAACAAGAGTTTCATGGTTGTGGTGATATTCAGTAAGTTGGTGTAATGGATTTTCAATGAGATTTGCGAGTTGAGCGCTTAAAGGAAAAGGTTTTTGGAAGGACCATAATATGAACACCAAAGATCTTCTTGGTGAGGAAGAGTAAGAAAGAGAAAGACTACAGCAACATATGTAAATGATTTAAAAATGTCCTAAAATCAAGTAGATTAGCTCAAAAACAAGTATATATAGACATGTGTAAGGGAATTGAAAAATGTGAATATGCAATATATCTGAAAATAACATGAAATTAAAATAGAAACAACAACAACATTATCAAATAAAGCAAGCAAAGGAATAACAAGCATTTCCGCATACATCAAACATATCTTTTACTCATAACCAATGCTCTCAGTAGATTATCTCATCATGATTATTCATGAAAACTCTCATCCTTCACTCATGCCAAGATAAGCTTGAGTTGATCCATAGCACGCTGATGTTTGATTTTTCCTAATGGCTTGGTTAAAACATCAGCCATCATGTCATGAGTCAATACTTGTTCAATTGTTGTTAAGCTTCTTGATATGAGTTTTCTTGAATGCTGATATCCTACTTTAATATGTTTTGAGTTTGGGTTTAACTTGGATTCTTTACCTATTATTACTACTGCTGAGTTATCATTGTGGATTCTTGAAAAACAAGCTTCATTTTGATTGACTCAATATTAAGGACCAGAGCTGGATGGGTCAATTGCCTCAATCTACAAAATCTTTAGAAAAATGTTGTGTGAAATTGTCCTCCTGAATATGTTTTATCATGCTAATGAGATGAGGATTAAATTTTAGTAAGGATGGATCATTTACTATTCTATTCTTGAGATAAACATAAGGTTGGAAACAAATTGGTTACATGGGTGTAAGTCATATCAAAAAAGAAGGGGTGGTTTGGTGACGTGCCACAAGAATTGCAATACATGTGAAGGAAAAGCAATGGTTTCTATAACAGAAGATCCAGCACACTAATGATTCAATCATCACCCGGCTATTGCTGGATGGATCTGTTGAGTATTTATAATTGAATTGTATGTCAACTGGTTTCATGCAGATACCTCTCTTGACTTTTGAAATCCCAACCATGGGAAGAAGTAGATGATACTCTTTTTTTGTATTATCAGAAATTCTTTGTAAAGACCTTTTTTAGTATTTAAAAGATTCACTTGTGTTGTCCTTTGTTTAAACCAAATCATTATTTTAATTAAACATCATTATCGAAGAGTGGCTATGAAGGAACTATGTATCCTTTGTAAAGGGAATTTTATCCTCCTGTGAATCAATTGATGGAGTGTTTTGTGTGACAACTGATTGGTAGCTTTGAATACTTCTGCCACAACCGGTGGGTCTGGAAAGGTAGAAATAGAAAATGGTGTGATTGGAAGAAAAAAGTTGTTGGAGGTTCGTTTTCAAGACCAAAATTTAGAAGACAGAGGCCAACATTAAATTTAGACCCTTTTATTGTTATTTGAGATTTTTGTGGATCAAAGCAATTGGCTTGGCTTGTGAAAGTGTGGGAATACCATTGATGACAGTGTGGTGTTTCCCCTGTAACTTTCTGCTTCTGCGTTTTGAAGGTACCCACAGAGGATCCATTTGCATGTTCAGAGTAATCACACCTACATTTCTCAGAAGAGGAGGGTTTATAACCCAAGGAAGTAGAAGATGATGTAGTGCTGCCTATGGGGTGAAACCAAGGTATATGGGTGTGTACTTGATCTTCAAGAGTATGCTTGAATGTCCCAGCTTTGGTTTCTACAAGGCAACATGTCAACAAACAGAACAGCAAGCTACTTGGAAGTAAATGACCAGCCTCACCAGAAATCTCCCTGGATATCTCAGAGGCCACTCCAATGAACACTGAAGCTAAAGCCTTAGTCATAGGTATTAAATATGGCAGTTTGCAGAGGCACCACCTCAAGTGCTCAAGACCCTGTAGGTAGGATTCACATAGAAATTCAGTCAGTGTTATGGAATGAGCCACTATAAGAAATTGAGTGTGATCAGTACCAATGGAACTCTCATGGGGCTGAGAGAGGAACGGAATAAGGCAAACCTGACCAGTTTGATCCCTCTTGGCTAGCCTATGAGTGTGTGTGATGGCTCACCCGTTCATCAGGTGAGCCCTCACCTGAGTACTGTGTGAGTCACCTTACCCAATGAACAGGTGAGCCATCGGGTGAAATGACTCACACCATAGTCAGCTGAGCAGGCAAGCCATCACCCTGTGGTATCAAAGTCATATTAGGTTATGGTCACATTGGCTTCCATGTGCAGCCGGTAAATGTGGCATTGTGTGGAAAGATTGGGATTTATTGGGAGAGTCAGATTTCACCTGATATTCACGTGCCAGCCCCCCCCCCAATGTGTAGAGACACAACCGCAACCTTTGTTCATTCAAACTCAAGCTCTATTATTTACACCACCAAATCTTCTCCATTTCATTTCACATGTGTATTCATTCTATTTACAGCTTTGGGTGACTTGAGTCCTGTCTTGGAACCTTCATCTACATTTGAGGACACCTCATAGTTGACTCCTGCAGTATGTGATATGGTCTGGTGTGGGTAGCAATGCAATTTGTTACCAAGAAGGATTTACCTTCTCACTGTTTCAGGTTTCTTGCTGTTATATCTTTCCCTTCACTTTCTTATTGTTTGTTTTCACTTCTTCATCTCTCAAAATTCAAGCTCAATCATCCTTTGCCTGTGATTGTGACTGACCTACAAGTGTGGGGGTTTATGTGGCCTGTGCATCAAAACCAATGCATTCACTGGTGCATCCAAAGATGCACCAGGTGATCCAATGATCCTTTATGTCTCCAAGGGTGTTCTTGTCTATCCAGCTAGACAATGTTACTTGTTGTTTGACGGCTTGCTATAATTCTTTAGACAGATTTTTAATATTCTTTGATCCATCACATTCAATTTTCAATCTTATTCCATCCTTGATATTATGCCAATCCCAATCTTATTCAACTCTCTATCTCATCTGAGTCTTGATTTTAACCAACTCTCAAAACTTTGATAAAACCACTTGAAGCTCATATAAAGTAATCAATACATGAATCAAAAACATCAAAAACATCAAAGCTAAAAAAATGACCCAGAATTTGAAAATCATCTGAAGAGTTGCATCTAGGATTGGTCTAACGTTTTTAGGGAAATGTGGAGAAGCAGGAGCTCATCTGTAAGACCAATTCAGACTCTTACTCACAACAAAATCATCAATTCAACCTTCAAGAGTAGAAGAAGAAGATACCAAATTTTTAGACAATTTAATCAACTAATCACATCAAAGTCTTATGGATAATTTGGGAGATAGTGCAAAGGTTTTTCAAGATTTTTTAGTCACTCTCCAATTGAACTTGAAGGTAGTTTTATTAAGGATAATTTTCCACTATGATTTACTTACCTTGGTCTTCATTTGTTTTGTAAATCTGAATCCCAATCATTGAGGATTTCTGGTTCAGTTGAATTGCTGAATTAAGTAGGACTGAATTTGAGGTATGTTCCATGATCTTCCTTCCTCAAAATCATTCTAGATACTCTGCCTTTTGTTTCTTTTTTTGGTTCAGAAAAATCCAACTATGTCTCAGATTTCAATTTGTGATTCATATTTCCTTGTGAATCTTATCAAAGGGACAACTTAAGGTATAAGTCCATGATCAAGCTCAAAGCCTAAAGGGATAAACCCATAAGCGTAAGCAAATGAAAATTTCATAACTTGACAATTTTTATACAACGTCACACCAAGTCTCCCAAGTCTCAAACCTTATCCATCATAATATAGATTAAGTAACAAGCTGTCAATTCACAAGATACCAAAGTTCAATCTACCCGCGGCTAGCACTGGATCGAAAATCCCAAGGCTGATCAGCGAGTGTGAACAAGGCTTGAAATGCAATAATAGAGTGGTTGTGGTTCTTGCCTCACAGGATTTCACATCCATCCAGCAAATTTTCAATCTAGCCATCAAACTCAGGGGTAGCCAACACATCTATTACCCCACCAACACCAGCTTGCAATCCCAATGCCATGGATGTCTCAGAATCCTTCATCAGGTTGTCAAACAACGAGAGAGCTTGACGACTATGTACAAGGACCTGCTTCCAATGCAATCAACAAGGTCACATATCATCTAGCTGTCCCAACCGTCAAAGCTATACGAATGATTGTAACTTTGAAGGCAAAGGGGGGTACAAAGCTAGAGTAGCAGAGTTAGAAGTCAAATTAGTAGCATTAGGTGCAAAAGAAGCATATGGGAGTGACTTAGGAGAAGGAACTATGGTTTCTAGCCCCAAGAGGCGTCAAACATTGGCCCAGATATTTACAAGGGTAGTTTTTGGCAGTCAAACCATACATGTGTAATACCACTTGGAAAGCCACTAATTCACCGTGTATTCCTCAAACACAATCAAGTAAAGCCAGGAGGGCAATAATTCTCATCAACACCAAACTTCTGTATGTTGCAGAAAGCCAGTCACATTTAGTCTAACCAGGCCTTGGCTGAACCAATCTAGCAATACTGAATTGGGCACTGATTGCCAATTGACTTCATCATATCTCTCTGATGCTGAATATAACTTGGACAACAACACCAATTGGTTTGACAATTTGATTCAAGCTTGACATCTCTGTCTGATTCTCATTTGAGTGCCTCTCATCTGGATGATCACGACCAGCATTCTCACTCAGTCTTGCAGAAAGATCAAAATCTCACTTCAATTCCCATCAAGACTCAATTCTAGAGCAATCCTATTGAACAGCAACACAAGAAGCTTGTTTTCAAAGACTCTGACAGGCTTGGACTCATCTGCAAGTTCAACAACATTCAACACAAACTCAACCTCACCAACCCAAAGTCTTGCGCTATTCAAGCTTCTTTAGACACTGTTGCTTCCTTCTGGCTTTGTCAAGAGTATTCACCCAAAGATGGAAGCGGAAACGCCTTGCTAGGAGAATTTGATCTGATGCTGCTCATATCATCCGTGAACATTGTCTGCCTATCAACCATTGTGGATTAAACTGTCCCCATCCTTCAATGCTAGTCAATCACCGAGTGGATTGCAAATCAGCCAGTTGGACATTTACTTCCAGTCTTTTATTTTGTTCTTTACTGGATCCTCAACTGAACTACCAACACTTGTTCATTCATTTCCTTAGGTCTCTCTGACCAAACTGGCCCACTTTGTAAAAACTGAAATCTAACCAAACTATGAGCAATATCCAGACAGCATATCTATGCCAACTGCAAACAAGTGGATGCACCAAATGGGATTTCATGGTCAAGAGTACAAGAGGTATTTGTAATACAATGGTCACAAACAAGCCAATGTTGTATTCTATTGTGAGAAGCTCTTCAACAAGATCACCAAGCTGGGTAAATGTAAGCATCATTACACTGGTGAGATGATGGACCAGTTACAGTATGGAGATCTTGGAAATAGTGTTTGTGATATCATTCAAGTCTTTCATGACAAATCAACAATTCATACCAACAAGCAACCTCCAACTGCAAGGATGGTGCACTTTTTACCAAAGTATTGGGAAGCTGATTCACATATCAGACTTTGCCTTTCTCACCACTGGTTGGCTCATCCTCCCAACAAATTCAAATTCAAGCCTTACATTCAAAGAAGCTGCAGTGACCATATATCTAGGAGCCCAGGGGGATGGATGGTGGGATTGTAACCATCTTATTGACCAGATGGTCACTTGAGCAATCCCAATCTTATCACCCAACATCACAAGCCTGCTTTATTTTTGATTGCTCGGCGGGTCACAAGTCATTTGCTCCTGAAGCCCTTTGGCTCTCCAAGATGAACTTTGGACCAGGAGGTTCAAGGCCAAAACTTTGATACACCACCATTCCTTCTGATGACCCCAACCTAGCAATGAAGGTCCAACAGATGAACTGTCCCTCTGACTATGTTGACTTGACTCCATCAAGGAAGAAAAGAAGTGGAAAAGTCATTGAAAAAGAAAATCTGTCAAGCCAGAGGGAATAAGGCAGCTTCTTATCAAGCGTGGGCTGTGGGATCACTACAATAAGGTACCCGCTGAAAGAGGTGGAAAAGAAATAAGCTCAAAGTGTAATGAATGCCAGAAGACTGGACACGCCAAAGACAAGATTGCTTGAGCAGAACAATTGCTTCAATTCACCAAGGTTCCTTCTAACCACAATCACACAAGTCCTAAGGATGCTTTATCAGAATTTGACATCCCGGTTATCAACACTATCCAACTTTGTCAATGAGATGCCATTGCTTCAGCAGGTGATTGAGGATTCAGTGCACATCTGTAAATTTCTTCCCAAATTCCATTGTGAACTCAATCCTATCAAGCTTTTGTGGTGTTACATCAAAACAGGTTACTTTTTTCTCCTTGTGTTTTCTTTTACTTTTATACAACCTTGGCTGACCCAAGAACTGAACTAGTGTATTGAAACCACAGCTTTGAATGTGTCAATCTTCAAGAGGCAGAGAACTTGTTTGAAATGATAAGAACAACCTGTCCTGTTGAGACCATCCATTGCTTGTTTTGCAAAGCCAATGGGAAGATATTTGAGATCATGTATGTCAAGCCAATCTAGATTCTGTATACTGTTCTTGGTCATTATTATGTGTTTGACATTCATAGAGCTGCTATGAAAGCTCATCCTGACCCAAAGTCCAAAACCCAGCTTTACAAGTCTCATTGAGTTGTTCCACTCAACTCAGCGCCCAATGCAAGCTTCAATTAATCACAGTTTTTTCCTTTTGTAGTGTATTTTTATCAAATTTTGATATTCTTTATTTGTTTTACAAATCTATTTCTATCTATATAGCTGACACTACTTGTTCTATGATGAAATCAACTCAGACATTCATTTAGACTTATACATAGCCTCATTAATCCTTGCCAGATCATGCAAAAAGCAACAAAAAAAATAGTTCAGTTGTTCCAACTTGAACCTTCCTGACCATTCCATGAAATATCAGAACCAATGGCAAATGAACAAATTGTGCTTAATTTACCAGTTTATCCTCATTTTCTAACTCAAAGATTGATTGAAAACAGTGTCCTGTCCAAAAATGGTTGGTTGCATATTTTTTGGGTTGGTTTTAAAAATTTCAAATCTTCCTTGGCTTTAATTAATTCACCAATCCTAATGGGGGTTCAACATTCAGCTGCTTTGCCAAGGGAATCACTTGAGGAGCCGATTGATGATGAGGTTTTAGGGGTGAAGTCAGAGACTGATATGATCACTTTTTCAATGGTGATGAAGTGGGGATAGTAATTTGATTTCACTGGGATTTAATCAACTAAATCCTTTTCCAGGTGATGCTGAAGCCTTAGAAAATTTCCTCTTGACTGCTTCAAATTTGAAAAAAACTACCTTATTTAAAGGATAATTGAGGAGAAAAAATCAACTCTGAAGAAATAAAACCAATGGATTTGGTGTCTGATTATGATGATAGATATTCTCCACCAGAACTTTTAAATCATGGTCCAACACCAGAAAGAAGTAAACAAAGAAAATCAAGTTCATCTGATTTAGATTATACACCACAAACTGCTGCATCATTACCAAAGCTCATAAGTTGTAAAAATAAACCCTTGAAAAAGCTCCAAGCATAGTACGCCTCAATTGATAGCTCAACAAAGAAGCCTTTGATAACAAATTGAATTACCTTATCTGAGCACAAAAAATACTCAATTCCAAATTCCACAAACTCAAAAAATGCTTATTCATATGAATAATCATAATCACAGAAACAAAAAATCTCTTGTAACAGAATGTCATGAACCTAGAGAGTTGACTCAAGAAGTTCCCAAATTTGACTCTATAGTGAACCATTTGAAAGATTGAGATTGTCAGGCAGAAGCATGCAGAGAGAAAATAGACCAACCCTACAAATGGTACCTCCACATATGCAAAACTCTGATGGAGTTTAAACTTCACCTATAGACCCAAGAGTGCAAGAGCAGAGCTCAGAATAATGAACAAAGGCTTGCACATGAAAGGCTTCCACATAGAGAAAGTTGAATTGTGGAACTTCAAGCAACCAAAGCTTTAGAAGAGGCAGCCTCAGGGAAATAGGTCCTTAGGAACTTTCCAAGGGTTGAAGACTGGCCAGAGCTCAAAGGTGAGGGTGAATATATTCATCAAGACTTCATTGACTGGGTGGACTAAATTGAAACACTACGGATCCACCAGATATATTGAATACTACAAACTTACCCTGACAATGGCTTCTAGATACAATGCAAGAGGATCTACAATATAATAAAACTTGGGATGGATGGAAAGAAGCCATTTGATTCAGGTTTGGAAACTCTCAATTCATTGATGAATTATTGAAACTAGGAGTGATTCATGTAGTTGTCAAATCAGAGTGGGTGAACATTACTACACCAGTGATCATTGTGAGGCACAATGGTCAGTCTAGACTGTGTGGTAATTTTGGGGCCTTGAACACATATACTATACCCGCCAGATACCCCTTACCTAGATGTGACCATGTATTGATCAATCCAGAAAGGCAAAGTATATCATTACAATAGACATCTTCAAAGGATTCCACCAAGATGTTATAGAAGAAGCATGTAGAAAATTTCTGAGAATTATGTGCCTATGGGTATCTATGGATATCTGAAAATGTCTTTCAGAATCAAGAATGTGTCAGCTGTCTTCCAAAGAAGGGTGGATATTGAATTCAGTGAGGATTTGCAAGACAGTTAGTTGAAAATCTTCAATGATAATATTATCAGATTCCATGATAATTGGAAGGACCATGTTAAGCCATTGGAAAAGTCTTACATAAAGTCAAAGAAATGTGAATGACAATTCCTTTGAAGAAAAGCAATTTTGGTTTCCCTGAATTTTGGGTACTAGGCCACTTAGTTTCCAGACTAAAAACTATGCAGGTTTAGCTGTAATTGACATATTTTCAAAGTGTGGAAGATTTTTGCCATACTATAAAGAATTCTTAAGCAATCAATATTAAGATTTAATAGTGATATTGGAATACCACAAGTGATGATCAGTTAAAGAGGTCCTAATTTCTTATCTGGATTTTGGAAAGGACTATTTGATATAATGGATAAAAAATGGCTTTCTTGGCAGCATGTCACCTGAAAGGATGGTTTAGCGCAAAGATGCGTCCAAAGATTCAAGAGAGGTAGCAAAACTTCTGTGCTTTTGGCCTGGAATCTAAGGATAAAGATGGCTATACACATAAATGGACAACTTTATTGCCAGCTTTAGAAAGTGCGTATAACACTAGTGCTCACATTTCTACTACAAAACGCCTTTTGAGATAGACAAAGGTTTCTGCCCTAGGTTACCTAAAGACAAAGTCAAGAACAGGGATGCTGAAATCCAATCTTTTGAAGTTTTGCTACAATGATAAGTAAAGCAAGAGAATTTGCAAACCAATGCATCAAAAAGGCAGAAGAATACAATAAGGAAGGATGGGATAAGCCTCATAAGGAACCAAACTTTAAAGTTGAAGGCCAAGTCCCATTGTCAATGATGAATTTAAACCATATACAAGGACCAAAGAAATTAAGAGACCTTTGGTTAGACCTGTTGTTATCTTGAGCTTGTGGTTGAGCTACGGTGGCTCTAAAGCGCATGTGAGTCACCTTGTCAAAAATGAAAAAAGTAATGTACTAGGCCTGAAACAGCAACTCTCAAACCCATGCCAACCCTGCCCTGTCTACTGAGACAGCTGTCACAGCCCTAGACTTTTCAAGGAATCTGGCTCAAATACTCACATATGCAAAACCTGACTGAAATGGAAGCTTGTGGTGCTTGTTTTTATTTATCTCAATAGATCCACAAATTCTCTTAGGTATGATTGTACCTACACTATTACAAGAATGTGTATTAGGAGTAGGTAAAGCACTAGGTGAAGGTGGTTGTTGATCACTACCTCTTGTTGGAGGTTGAGCTTTGGGTGTAGGACTTCAAGTTTGATCTAGGCCATTGATCAGCATACTTTGACCTGACACTTTTTCAGCTTTGATTGGACTGAGATACTGATTCAAAATCTTTACAGTAGATGAACTCATTCTGGCTTGAACAAGATTAAAGGCAGGTGGAGAGAGCTGAGACAGCTCAGTTGCATTCCAAACACTTCAATGGAAACCCTTGAGTTGCTTTGATCTATTGCATTTCTACTTTTTCTCAACCTCCGATGCTCCTTGTGGTTCAATTTCCACTCATTTGTTCTTTTCATAAATTTGATCATTGATATTGTCTTTCTTGTGATCATTTACATTCAAAGTGGTCAGTTTCTTATTACCTCCAATGATTATAGGCCTGGATCAAAAAAAGTGTTTTTGATGCAGATGGCCAATTCTGGCAGGCAGGTAACTGAAGCTTGTTTAAAAATCTGGAGCCTGCTCCTGATGATGACTGAGAGGGTTACAGGCCCAGATGGGCCAGGGTCGGCGCACTTCCAGACAGAACTGTTTCAGGCTTAGTACATTGCTGTTTCTCATTCTTGACAAAGGGACTCACGTGGCACTTCAGAGCCACCATATTGAGCACCAGGTACTGTGTCCACTCCAAAATCATAATTTTGTGTTGGCAGTAATTGTTTTAAAGGTGACTTTTGGAAAGTATTCAAGTGACAGTGGTAATAAGCCGGTACCAACCCTTCCATTGTCTTGGCCGGTTCCTTAAACTTGAGGTGTGCGGCCGACCTTGCAGATGTTGATTAGGAAGCATTTACAGGCATGAGTTAGGGTATAAAACCATTCAAGGGAGGATCACAGTGGCCAGCTGTTTTGTGGAAACATGGTAAAAGAGGGCTATGAAACTCACTTTGCGGGGGAATTGTTGTACTATTATCAATACTAGCCCCTTGTCACTTTTCCTAGTGTGCCCCAATGGTTGCTCCATGTGGTCAAGGGGTGTATGTTGCGGAATGTGAAGCCTTACCCAAGGCTGCAGAGTTGAGCAAAGTGTATACAAAAGTTTCATTCGCCAATTTGTCATCAAGATCCTGTGATTTGGGGGGAGAAAAGTGGGTGCCAATGGGTACAATAAAAGGAATTTCAGAAGCAGTATCAAACTCATGTTGCGGGGATGCTAACTCAATGTTCCCAATACACATCCCCTTGTCAAAACTCCTAGCTTCCCTTGCAGGTTTCAGGGTACAAACCAGAACCTGGTAAGTGTTTTGTTGGGTAAGACATCACTGTGTGAACGCCCACAACATGGGTGTTTTTGGTTATGAACTAAAACAGCATTCTAATCAATCAACACGTGATTTGTCTTGATCCACAGGATGCCAATAATTTTGTTGTAAGAATCTTTGATCCTGGTGATGATGAATTTGATATAAAGATCATTTTTGTGACACACATGGCTTGTAGAACCATCAAAGCCAGTGACAACTTGTCCAGTTTGCTAGCTGTGTGGGAGAAGTCCAGCTTCTTGCGCAGATGACTCACTCAGTACATTGTACGTAGCACCAGATTCAATAAGGAGTTGTGAAGTGAAAAAAGAAAGTGTTGTGGCGTGACGGACTTGGGACATAGACAAGGAGGTACAAAAAAAAGTGCAGATCACTTGTATTGCATGTTGTAAGTGGTTACTCAATTTTGACTCCAAGTTATCTCTGGGACACAAATGCTACAAACATAACTCGCAATGCTATAAGGAGTTTTTGTTGTCCAGCATTTTGATTGAAAATCCCGTTGGTCCAGACAGCATCGTGAGTGGGGCAAATTGGCCTTGTTTGCACACAAAGGCCAGCTTATTTTCGTTGCCTTTGGCAACTCTCAGATTGCCTCAAGCATTGCACAGTTCTAGCTTAGTGAATGTATCCGCATCTGGAAGACTGTCAATAAGATCCATAGTCAATGGCAACAGATATTTATTTTTGGCCGTCAATGAATTAAGCTTCCTATAATCAAAGCAAGGGCAGAGATTTCTGTCCTTTCCAGTGAATAGGACTGGAGCTGCCCACAGAGAAGTTGTGTAGCAGATTGTACCACTGGTCAGTCAGTTCTTGATGATATCTTCTAATGCATTGTTCTCAGCTGGCAATAAGGGAATAATTTGGCCGGCTTGTGGCTGGGCTCCAGGGATGAGTATGACCTTGAAGTCATAGTGTCTCCTTGGGGGTAAACTTTGCATTTTGTGCTTACAAATAGATGAATGTTTCAATGGTAATGAGACACTACCAATTCTTCAACTTTCTTCACAGGAGCTTTTCAATTTTCCTCAGCAGCAAGGCAGGTGGACGTCTACCATGAAGTATGTGTGCCATCAAGCTCTAAAGCAAAGTTTTTGGGGGAGGACCAAGCTTGCCAGCTAGAACCTCTAAAGGTGAACATGAAGGAATACTGTACTCACATTGTGGGGGCTTAATCTCATCATTGCTAATGGAAGCCCCTGAGGCTCCTCCAACGGAACATCAGGTTGAATGAGCGGAAATGACAATTCTGACTTGGCATATGCAATACTTTCAGGTTTGTCAAAGTCTAAGTGATCAATGTGAAGCAACATTGTAGGTATGGTGCTTGCCGTGGGTTGTGTCTTGCTTTTATCATTGTAGTTCTGTGAGTCACAGCTATCATGGGAAGGAACAAGCTTGCCAGCCGCTTCAAGAGGAATGATAGCACAGCCGGGATTGCACTCACATTCTGGGGATGCCAATGTATTTTTTCTGATACACTAGTGGCGCCAGAATCATTGGGGCAGGTGGTACAGGGTGTCTTAAATGTTGTGGCTTGGCATGTGGGAGGTATGAAAAGTGTAGTCTGATAATAAAAGCCGGGGTATTTTTTGTTACACATCACAATCTGACTAGCACCTAATTCCATAGCATCCTGTTTCTCCCTCTCACCCAGGATTGGCACAATGTTCAGTCTTGAGCACCCCCTTTTTTAAGCATCAGCACAACTACCACCATCACCCCTATTGGTTGAATTATCTCTCTTTCCACTCAAAGGTCCTATTTTCATGTCTGATTCTGGAATCTTAGCCTTATAATTATCCTGATTATTCTTCCCACCATAGGTTTTACCACCTTGCATCTCAGGACATTTGTTAGATCTGTGAGCCTGCACTGCAAAATTAAAAAGCCTGTACAAAGGCATGTAGCGCATATATCATCAGATGCCCTAATATAAAGAGCTGACATATCCATGGCATTAGGATCAGCCACCGGGGTAGTGACCATGAGTGAGTTGTTGGCAGCACCATGTAATTTATTGTCAATCTTAATAGAAAGGTTAGAGACTTGTTCAATGGTTGTAAATGTGTCTTGTAATAACATTGGTACTCTAATTTGTTTCTTTAAGCCTTTCTCAAACTGGCTGATTAGCGTTGGGACTTGGTATCCTGATGAGCTCATAAGTATATGCAGCGGATGTGCTCTTCTGCTTCAACACTCTCCAAGCCTTCTCAGCCTTTGACTTTCTTTTGGTATTAAAGTACATTGCTTTGAAATCAAGGAAAAATTGCTCACATGTGATTAGACGGGGCTTAGATCTGTCTAGAAGGTCCTTCATCATTGGCTGAGCCCAACTAATGACCAGCCCTGTCAAGTAGAAGATGGCAAAGATGACCCTAGATCGGTTGTTAGATTACAAATACAGTATGCTACTGAAGCTCACCAATGGATGGGGCGCAAAAGAGGGGATGTATCTAATCAAGTGATAGCTCAACTTTTCCAATCTGTTTTACTGCTTGCTCAAAGCTCATGCAATCAATCTAATATACATTTTGAAATCTCAACCTTTTTTTCCTTCCTTTCTGTACAGACCAAACCCAATTCAGTCTATAACAAAATTCTCATCATTAACCAAAGATGACACAAACACCCAGAACAGCCCCAATACAACAAAGGATAAAAAAACATTCAACAACTTCACCCACTTCACCTGGTCATTTGACTTCAATCAATGGTAACAGTTACATGCCTTAGTGGCTCCTAAGCAGATCAAACACCAACTACTACACATCATTCATGCAATGCAACTTGTGATGCCCCTTACTCTAGTTCAACTCCTAAAATTGTCTGTTTTTATGAGAGTAATCCTCAATTATCACTCTTCTCACTTTCTTCATCTCAATTTACGTTGCTTCTCTGTTCTTTTAATTCTTTTATTCATTGAGAACATTGATGCATTGACTAGTGTGAAGTTCAAAGAAAGGGTTTCACAAGGCTGCATATGAGTGGAATGGGATTGTCCTAGACTTCAAAGCTTGTGATACTGGAGGCTGGTGGAGAATGGGGGTGAAATGAGCCTTTGAGTACCTAGAACTCTCTCTTCTTGTCATCATTGGTAACATTGGATATTGTGGAAAACCTTGCAGGTGAAATCAGGCAACCACAATGAAAATCAGAGACAACTGACTTTGGAGATAAACAAAGTTTTTTGCAGCTGTATGGCTCTAAATGTAGATTACAAACTGTCTTTAATGGCTTAAGCTGACTTGAAGACTGAAAAGTGTAGTCTGAATGATCCAAAATGATGCAAGATATAAGCAATGTTACAGAAAAGGGAGCACATTTTAGCTAACCGTCTTTTTTGGCATCTTAGAGCCCAAGGCTGTATGTAACTATGAGCATAAAGGTGACAAGATGACCTGCAAGATTTCAATACATACCGATTCCAAACGTCTTTTGTGGATAGGCTTGATCCAAATATTGGGGGGCAGTGTGCTTGCCTATCTCACTGTGTTGATCATGAACAAGATTGAACACCTTGGGAGAAGGAACTTGTATGTTTTCAAGCAACGTGTAACAAGCTGGTACATTATTTGCGGCAGCTGCCAAAGCTAGGTTGTTGAAACCTAGAACATTGTATCCATAGACCATGGAAATATGAATAAGTGATAATTTTTTCAAAAACATTCAGAGAAATGAAAAAAGTTTTGCAGACTTACAATGAGGTTGTTTTGCTTTTACAATTTTTGCTACATCTGGCTTATTAGAATCCAATTTGTTAATTGTCATTGGGTGATCAATCAAGCATTCTTTTCTTGTTAGTAGAAGGGCTACTGGGGTCAAAGACATTTCTGGGGATAACTTGATTTCCTGATCCCAACATATTGATTCACAGGATCATATGCAATGAGCTAGATGAAGCAAGATTGGGCAATCATGTGGCATGATTTGAAACATGAGAACCTATGAGTAGAGAAGTATTTGAACCAAAAATTGCCTATGGGTTCCAATAGCTATAAGACATGATAGAGCAGGTAGAAAATATATGCATGAAGAAGAATTCAGCTCGTGATAAGTGATCAACTTGAATATAAGTAGTATTGGTCAACAGAAATATAGAAAAATAGGATGAATGACAATCAATGAGAGTTGACATTTGTGTTGAGGGGTTCTCAAAATTGGTATTGTTGATCTTGAATGGTATTATTTGTGATGAATTGCTTGGGTATTGAAATAATGGAGCCTTTTTGATAGTCTGATGTGTGTAATAGATCAAATCTCTTTTTTGCACCATTTCATCCTTGTCTTGCACCAAATGCAGGGAGAGGGTAGGAGAGTGAGGTTTTGACAGCTGGTGATAGCAAAATACATTGCTCTATGTTTGTAAAATCTGTGCCTACATATGTATCATAACCTGTATACCTGATCTGCCCGGAAAATGTTACTTCCTGGTTAGTGTGTGATTCACCTAAGAATGATGAACTGTCCTTTGAGAAATAAATCCACACATCCAATGCTGAAACCCAGAGCTTTGGGATATGCACAATGAACAATATGGTGAGAGCAGGATCACGTAGCTGTTGCAAAAACAGTTCTAGTTGTTTTCAAGTCTGCTTTGAAGTGTATGTCAAATACCCTCTTCTCATACTCATGAACCACATGGTTAAGAAATTGCACATGATGCAGTGAGTGCTGCTATCAACACAATCAATGTGCTGGGTGTGTCCCACACTACAGCCAGAAAAAGCGAGAAGAAAAAGAAATGAGTATCAACTTGCCAGGCCATTAACACCTCACTTATAATACTCAAGACCAGACTGAGATAGCCACTGATTTCATCAAAATTCCTAATGCAATAGAAGAAGCAAATCAGCTCCCAGGACTGCGCAGCCCAGTCATCAATCAACTGTATTGTGACTGCAGTTGAGTAGCAAAAGCTTGTACTGTTTCCTTGCACCAAAAAGCAGCAAGAAGAACACCAAGTTGAAGCCAACAAAAGCTGCTCATCAGTAGTGTGGCCTACTCCTGATGCAGTACCTTTCATTATTAGCCTTGCTGCTTGTTTCACTTGGTATGCATACACATAATATAGATTGTTTTGTATCAGATATCTGTCTCACACCAATTGACTTCACCCCATTGGCCCATCTTTCCACTGAAACACTTCTATCTCAAGAAATTAGTCGACAAAGAATTGGGAACAACTTGGAACAACTTGGAATGGCAACGTTCAGGTCTGAAGTGTTGACAAACATTGATGGGTGAGTTGACTCTTTTCCCTGCTTGCTAAATGAAGAAACTAACCTCTATCTATGAACCGACCAGGTTGAATTCAATATGACAATTAAGGATAAAAACCCAGCCAATATGAAGTAGTTCTTGATTGTTTTTTCCTTGGGTCAACCTGTCTGAATGCAGTGGTCTGCAAGATTATCTAAGTGAAGTGTCATAGCCTACTGTGAAGGAGTCCATGGATTTTCTATCAATCATTGCAGGCTATGAACAGAGTTCATTCAAAGAGGGAAAGCAAGCTACCAAGTGTCCTGCTTTTTCAATCGCGGATACAGAAGGCCTCAGATTATTGGATCCCAAAGATGTCTCAAAAATGATGTGGATGGGCAACAATGACCCTTACAAGCCCACCAATCACAAATCAATCCCAAACTCACAGTTCCAGATCTATGAAAGAGAAGGTTGGAACCAGGTTTTGGGCAGTAGAGACAGATACACATATGTCCAGTCAATAGTATCTCACTGTTGGAAATGGCTTGAAAGTATTGTGCCTGATTAGCTAGATGTGTATGGTCCAGATCATGACCAAATATTGGTAAACCAGGCAAGAAAATACTTCACCAGAGAATGGGCTGATTGCGACCCATGCATGGAATCACAAGACCTCAGTGTTTCAGAGGAGATTATCTCATGTTGTCAATAGTCCTTTTATTGGTATATTCTCTTTTGGTGCATATGTAAGCTTGTTATTAGCTTAGTTCTATTCTCATTCAAAATTGCAGGATGTTCAGCACCAACTCAACAATTAAGGTTGTAATGCATGGGAGAAAAGGAGTTGTTTGATAATAAAGATTAAGGACCAAAGAAAAAAAGTGTTAGAGAAGATAGAACATAAACACAAGAGTGCAAAAGATTAGACAGCTCAATACTGCACAGTTAAGTTGAAGGAATTGGCACTGGTGGTGATATCAACATCACCAAAGAATGTTGCTTAATTAAGATAACAGGTCTTCTCAGATGTAGATTGTGGAGGCTGATCATCTCATTTAAAAACAAATACTTTGTCACATGTATATTCCAACAAATAGAGTTGAAGCTGCCAAACCATGTGTTTACAATTTTGGCAGTGGGAGAATTAAATTTCCAGCCTCTATCTAGGCAATTCAGTTCTTTGAATAACTTAGGATCATCACTGTCCTGGCAGATAGTATGACTAGTTGTATGAGACTGATGTGGAATTAGTCCACTGGCAGCATTGTATTCTTAAATTTTTCTGCATTGGCAGGGTTGGTATCAATGTGAGAGTATAGGCCAGAGGCATTATCATAAAATATGATCTCCATTTGGGTAAACCTCACTAGTTATTCAATGATTCACAAGCCAGCTTTTGGAAATACGTGATATGAGCTCAGGATCAATCCAGATCTTGTCTGTGAGAGCGGGTGGTCAGACACACTTATGGGATCTGATTTCTTTACCTTACATGCAGCAAAAACCCATATTATTTGAACAAGGTTGTACATACAGCCAATGACTCTTCTGTATCTAGATGGACGGGCTTTTCATCTTGCGGTTGTCACATTAATCATAATGACTGATGAATGAAGTGTGTCATGGGGGTGAAGTCATCACAAATGATAATGTACAACAAGATGCTATACAAACAATACAGCCATATACAGACTTCACAGGTCACATAGATTTTATCAACTATATGATCTATTAATTTCATGGTTAATATGGCTTCTTTCACTTCTTACAGGTTATGGAGCACACCTCATTAGGTGTCAAGATATTCTGATGATTCTGGTCCTCAAGGAGTGTAGAACTATATCACAGGCATCCTGAACCTCATCTTGTACAACTGAACAAACACTACACTATCCCCAGTCACAAACCTATTCATCAACTCAAGACTTGGACTTCCCAAGCCACCACAGATGGTAGCTGCAATAAGTCACTAGTGATATGACATCCCCCCTATGGTTTTATTCAGCACAGGCAGCCAGACTCTTCTTCTATCAAATTGTTGTGTCATAACTACCCAACACCAAGGTCACAGGCAAAAAAAGTCTCTTGTACATGAATTGAGCAACCATGATCAGGTGGTGGGACCAATAGGACAATGAATCTAAGGTGAGAGATGGGAGGCAGGCAGGGTGGCCCCAGGGGCAACCCCCCCACCAGATGTGCTGCTGCACTGCTTTGACCAGTGATTGAATAGATTTTCTCTCACTACCTTCATACCATTTAAATTTGGCTGTTTCCCACTGGGTGTCTAACCTAAGGGATAGTAATTGGTTATTATTGAGCAGCTGAATTCCATCCCACAGCTTTCAAAAGAAGTATTCCAGATGCCTTCCATCAAAATACTGCCAATCAAGTGGAAAAATCACTTCGCTTCAAATGATGATTAATTAATTGAACATCATCTTCTTTCTTTGGGAGAGTTGAGAACATTCATCACCTGCATTGGCACATTCAATAAACCAGCACAATTTTTTTGTGTGGTGTGCTGTACTCTTTTGAGTGTTAAACCACTTCATCAAAAGATGTTGGATTCATTGACAGATGTCCAGATATCCTTTTGCTCCAAAATAATTGACTTCATCTTGAACTACTTTGTTGAATCTGGAAATTAAAATCAGTGTCTTGTTTTCCATCTGGTTTGGTCCATGATTGTCAAACAATGGCTCAGACGGATAAAGATTTGGAAAAATGTATATTTTCTCTCAAAAGGCTTGTGCCATGTCCCATTCATCTCAGATCACATCTTCTTTCTCTTCCAAAGTCTTGTCCAATAACTCAATCACAATTCCTGCATCAAATTGTGATTTGAGTGTTGAAGACAATATGTGGCTTGAGTTAGCAAGGCCAATGATAAGGAAATCTGCATGTCTCCTGTTGAGCTCAACACTGATTGTTTGAGACGAACAAGCCAAGAAGAACACTGGTGGACCTTTGGCTCATGACTGTTCTGAGATCACATCACTTTTGTTCATTAAACTCAAGCAAGTCAGTTGTATTGGTCAAATTCCAACAGCTGTGTTCTATTAACATCTTCCAGGACTCTCAATACCAGGCTTGGCACACTTACCATGTTGTTCATTTGTGGGATACAAAGTAGATGTCTGGGTGCCTAGTGGTGTTTTGTTGGTGTAAATATTGAGATTGATATGTACAATAAGATTTTACATAGTGGATGTGATGGATGGTTGTCCTTCTTCCTGTCATAATTGAAAATCAAGTAATCAGGTTAGAACTGAAAATTCACCCTGTGGGTAAGTCAAGAAAAGGGAATAGTGGCTCCAAAGTTGGGATCTTATAAAGTATCTTGAAGATTCCAAAGTTTGGCTTTCAGACCAAACCAAGCTAATTGATCAGATTTTCATTTGGGTAGTTCAACCAAATTGCCACACAGTTTGAGAGAAGAAGGCCCACATCTTGACTTTGCACTTTTGCCTTGATCTCATATGTGAAAACAGCTATTCTAATCAGCAATGATCCCAGAATGATATGCTCTTTATACCATGTAAGAATCTTAAAGCACAAGATTGACCAAAGACAAGTAGGAAAGATCTTTACTATAACCTCTTCTGAGTAGTCATCTCAATTCAAACCTCTCAAACAAGGATCATTCTATCCAGGATGAGGGGCCCAGGAGCAGGAGGCACAAGTTTAATGCCTCACAGAGTCTCAGTCCTCTCAGAAGGTATTTTGAGGATGCAAGTTGAGCAGATTGTGGAAGAAGTTATCCATTTTTGCTTTTCTGACAGAAGTGACATTCCAAGCTCCTGACATGGATGTTATGATAGGGAGATGATAATAAATACATCTGCCAGAGCTCTGAGCCTCTTGAAGAAACTTGTAGTAAAGTCTTGATTATGCAGATGATGAGGTGGCCACAATGAGCCTGGACAGCTACAATCAGGATAAAATCAAGTGGCAATTGTTTTCTACTAAGTCACAATTACTACATGAAGTCTGTTTTGGCAGTTCAACCATTCAGGATCATTCAACCTCTAAGTACAGGGTCCAAATGCAATGTCCTCCAGTGTTGCACCAACAACATTGGGCTCATCAACTTCCAGATGGCTCTGAAAGATCTGTTACCAAAGTACCATCCGGAAACTATAGTGTTATGTTATCACAACATCTAGAAATGTTTGAATAGATGTATTTTATTTCATTTGACTTCAGCTGACTGGGCTCCAAATTGGCAAATCAGGGGTATATATCTGTCAGTCCTTGACTACCCCAAATATAGCAGGTCCTTACACCTGAGTTATTATTCAGACCAGACTGGAAACCTGGTGAAGAGTAAGGAATAAAAATACGGATCACAGCAGTCTGAAACAGGAATGAGATAGATGAAGGATTTATCCAGAGCTGCGCCATCACAATATCATAATCACAGAAACGTTGTTTTGCAGCAGGGTCAGGTTGATAAATCCCAGCTCCTATTTGCCTGTCCTTTGCCTTGTTGTATCTCATTTTGTGTTTGGATAACTTTCCAAATGCTAAACGTCACAAATTATCATCAATTGCCAATCAAATCCAAAGTCTTGCCCATATACTCTCTTAAAATATCAGTCAAAGGAAGCCTACAATTCAATCAAGTTCAGGAGCAAATGAAGCAACTGAACCAAAAATTCTTATGAGAACTATCTGCTGTTGTGAAATTTATTCTCTGATATGTCTCATTTATTTGATGCAAGAAGAAGACAAGGCAGGTTATTGGCAAACTCTGTTTGCCTTGCATGACATAAGATGGAATGCAAGTCGCAGAAAATCCTTTCAATTCAAATAAATGTTATTCCTGCCAGGAACGCTGTTGTCTGATAAACCCAAAGTCAAAAAGTGAAAATCCATTTTGTCAGAGGAAGATGCACAGAAAAAGGATAGTAAACACTATCTTTTAATGAAGACAAAATTGAGGTGTGCGAGAAGGCTAGTCAGATGATGGCTGTCGCCTTGATGGATTCCAAGGGACTTGAAAACTAACTTTCAATTCAATGGCTGGTCTGTGGCTGGTCTTGGCATCTCATCATTTCTCTACCCCCTTATTTGAAATATGATAATGCGAGACTATGCAACCAAAGAAAAATAATGAGAAATCTACAGTTTTATTTTTAGAAAGACCTCTTACATTAACACCGGATCTTGTAGCAATTATGAATATTCTCTCAAGCTTATCAACTCAAATATTTCTTTTCAATATTTCTTGTTGTAACTACCAGAATAGATCTCAAACACTCAATTTAAACACTAAAAGATTGTTGCAGGTGAAGAAAAAGAAAGGAGCATGGTAGTGATACTATTCATTGCAATAACTCTCTTTTAGCCTTTTAACCAAGGTGCTGTTTTCCGAAATTTACTGCCTTGAGTGACTTTGGAACTGTTGGGCGATCAGAAACTGCATGTGATTCCAGAATCCGGGGACAAGGTCTCTGTGGGCTGTTTCAACTAATTATAGCTATGGCTGCCCACTTCCCGCGGAATTTGAGCTACCAGGTATTGTCACCATGTTGAGCTATCAATTTCAAAGTCATTAGTTTGTTTAGTATTGCGGATTGAGTGTGAGGTTTAATTACTTGAGGTTGTCTTCAAGTTATCTTCAATCTTTACTGAATATATTGCTTATGAACAGGTAGTGATTCAGTGGTTCAAAGTGTTCTTGGCAGTTGCAGCTGGGGGCTTTGAATATGGCTTGGTCTGAGTTATGTGATGAATCTGATTGAGTGTTTCTTGAGTTCCAATAAGCGTCTGAGGTTGATACCTGAGCATTTGAGGTCTTGTGGTTGAGTGAACTGGGAGTTTGTGTGCACCACCACTTGATGACTGTTACATATGAAGTTTGCAGTAGGGCAGTTCAAGTTTGAAAAAGCAGTGAACCATCAATGAGTCTTCCAAAAAATTTAGCTCATAAATTCATGTTTTAAAAAAAGGCTGAGGAAGCCCCATCCAAGACGCACATGCATGACAAACTGTTTTCCATGATGCTGAAATTTTACAGTCCTGGGAGCACAAAGTGCATAAATTTTTACAGCATTTTGGCCAAACTTGAACTGCCCTAGTGCTCAATCTTCTTGGGAAAGTACTTTAAATCTTGACTTTCTTGTTGATAATGTTGTCTACAATTTGATGGCTGTAGGATCCAGCCTGGAATGAGCACCATCTCAATATGCTTCACCTGTGGGGATGATGCTGCGCAAATATGCCATCAGTACTTTATGGGTCTCTTTACTATTATCCGTGCGGACTGAGAGTATATTTGAATGGAGGTCTTACAACAACAAGATTGTCCTGGAGAATTGCTGTTCTTTGCGGGTGTCTTCACACCGTTCTCAGGGTGATGAAAGAGGCCTAGTCGATCTCCTCAGTATTCTTCTGGAGTGATGTTTGGTTTCAGTTGTTTTCCACCATTATTTGCATAAATCAATGCAGAATTATATACAAGTTTTGAAGTCTTTTCACCAAAACTTTGAGTGCATTGTACCACACTCCTTGAGTGACAGTTGCCCAATAATGAACTACTTGGAATAATATTGTAGAAGTTGATTCAAATCTGCCAAACATGGGTCCATGAGGAGGAAAAATTGAAATTGGGTTCAGGTTTGAGGTGGGTACGAAGATAATTATTCGTTAGCCCGGTGATCAATTCAACTGCGTTGTCTCTATGGTTGGTTCCCATTTCCTCAATCAGACCAGTCACAGATCAGTTGTTGCTGATGCTGCAACTTGATAATCCTGGTTAACTGGTTTAGTTTCACTGTGGATCATGAACAGCCTATTAGTTTCAATCATCAATAAGAGAGGCAAACATGCCTTGTGACAAGCACCACACCCCAGGAATCTTATCCACAAACTTCCAATTCACTTACAACTTTTTTCACATCTTCCAACATTCAAAACATTGATATTCCCAACATAATTATGAATTGAGGCTGTCTTCTTCTCCTTGAGTTCTATTTGACACTTCTTGTCTTGGTTTCTACATAGTATATCTTTGATTTCTCAAAGCTTATTTGCATCCTTTTGTAAAGAAAAATCCTCAAGAATACCACAATTGGTTTATAATTTCTCAAATCTGTTGGTACCATCATCTTCAGTTAAAGCAGTGATAGATTTCAGGTTCCAGTTGCTAAATTGGGGATTGGTGATGGAGCAGGTTGTTTTTGTAAACCTCTCTTGTCAATGCATTTGCTTGATGTTCAGAAAATTGCAGTACTTGCTTCCTAATACCATCATCTTCTCTCTGAATCGATTGTTCTTCACATCTAGGAAGGCGAAGGCATCTATCCTATCTCAAAGTGATCTGGAATTTTGATCTACATCTTCCAACACTATGCCCTTCTGTGTTACAATGAGAGCAGAAAAAAGTTGTAGGTTGTTGATAAAAGGTTTTTTGATGATTTAAAACAGGCATGTGAAAAGCAATGATATAATGCAGGTATTACTTACTTTCACATCTCATAATAACTCATATATTTGATCACAACATCCAAGGATCACTGTGATGCCAAAAAGCTGAACTATAAAACATGCACCTTCCACAGACCCAAGTTTTTTGGTGGCACCCCCTTAAATGGGCTTGCCGCTCTCCCAATCAATCAAGCTCCATACACCAGATGCATATTGGTTATGATCTTGGTAGGTCAATTGTGAAAGCCATGCCAACTAATTTCCAGGCAAAGACTTTTCCATTTGAGCTCCCCTGCCATTCCGGCTCATCAAATTCAGGTACATTCAATTGCGACGGAAGTGCAAGATTAGACTTGAAGCTTGACAGGGAGAGGGTTGAGAGTCTCTAAGCCAAAAAACCCAAATTATATAGAATCTCTTCATACCCTCTGCGAGGAGTCAATCTTTATTTCCTGCCATACAAGCATTGAATGCATAAGCTCTTAATGAGTTCTAGGCTCAGCTGCTGCTAATCCAGGTTTCTAGATAGTAGGATGTAAGTCACTTACCAATTGAGCGCTCAAAATCACAGCCTCCCCTTCAGGCACAAAAGCACATACATCCACATACCACACATTCATCATCTTTAGGATTGTCCTTATGTGTTCCATTAATTTTGTATATGTTCTGTGCACAGGCATGAATAAAAAATAGTCAATACTGCAGTGTTGAATCCTCCCCTAAGATCTTTATGCATGGAACTGAAATCAATGACATTCAACTACCAGTATCACTGAAAAATCATCCTTGTTGATCACCACACCAGTACCATGATAACTCTCTATCAGCTTGTCCTCTTTTATTTCATCCTCATTATGAAATAGGAACCTTGTATCGGAAGTTACTTCTAGACCGTTTGCAAGCTGAAAATCCCAATCATTCTTGGTGTTATGATAGCAGTACAGAGGCCATCCCAAATCCGCAGGTTGTTTTAGGTGTTCTTGATATTTCAGATGCCTCAGTGAGGTCTTTGAGATGATGTTCACCATTGGAAGTCCTAAACCACCCTTAACTAATATATTATTCTGATGGGCCATTGTGCAAGTTGACCTGATTATATTTCAAAAAAAGATATATTTGGAGTGAAGTCGTAGGGATAATATGATTGAATTAAAAGCAGGATTAATAGTACATACACAATCATTTCTGAAGTTAGATAAGTTAGTGAGTTGTTGAATTTTTTCAGATTGTGGCGGTGTAGTGCAGGAAATAGACTGAGAATAGCAGTGAGAATCATTGGTAATGATACAGATCAAAAACATTGAGATTGGAAAGAATAAAACAAAGTTGAATGTACCACCATTGATAGTTTGAATGATCAATTGTTATGATTGAAAATTGATCATTGGTCATCTTGATTATTTGTTCTGATTGATGTTTGTTGAGGGAGAGCAAGATAGAGACAGAAGGAAAACATAGAGTAAGAAAGATAGATCAGAACATCATTAGATGTAAGGATCAAGAGCACAAAATGAGAATCAGGAAGATAATTGCACAATGACTCATGACTCACCCAATTGTAAAAGTACAAGGTAACAAATATACTGAACCAATACCAAGGGCCCTTTTGCCAATGACCTCAAGCTGATATTTTGGCTGGATGTGAAATTGTTTCCAGTTTTTCTGAAAGCACAACTAAGACAATTGATGCAAGCTGTGTCAATTGTAATATTGAATATTCAATGGCCCTTTGTTGATAGTTTGGATGGTAGAGAGTATATGATTGGTGATATTGAGTTCAATTCTTGATCTGATTTTATTAAGGGAGATACCTGAATACTCAAAAAGAAAAAGGTAGAGTACAACGATTAGATTGCAGCATCAGTGTACGGAGTGATAAGAAGAATCAATTAGAAATTGGGGATTGGATTTTGCAACATCTTAAACTTATGAATTAACAAATATACCCAACCAATACAATCAATCCTTTTACCAATAACCTTGGAATATGAAATCAATTCCAGTTAAACCAAGACCATAACTTGAATGAAAGAAAGAGCAAAGTATCAGATTGGTATTGAAGGTTTTTATGTACAATCAGGGAGGAACGAATCAAATAAATGAATAGTACCAAATCATCAATGGCTTCTAATGTTATAGACAGAGTTACTAACTGATTCACAGAATATTGTATTAAGTGCCTAGCATAGAGGTTCAATCTTAGAGATCTGTACAAAAATTGTCATCACCTTGTAATTGACTCAACATGTATCAGAGTATTAGTAAAGCATGGAACACCTAGAATTACTCAACACTGACTGAAGACTCACCCAACCACCAATGTGAAGCAACAGATACACACCACCAATCAGATTGAGGCCTGTGGTCAATACGTTCAAGCAATGTCAAGTTGCGGGATCCAAAACCACAGTTCAGGAGAAAGAAAAATTTGTTGTGTGTGAGATTACCCTTGATGGAGGATAACAGACGTTAGATTGTATTTCTACAAAGAATCAGGAATATAAACAAAAGGAATAACACCAAGTTTTGTGCTATATCAGAAAGGGTTCCAAAAGACCAATAAATCACATCACAGAAATCACCATATGCTATGCCAGTTTGTAACTCAGAGGCCAACCACACAACAACCCAATTGACTTATAAATGGATTTTTTAGTGAATCTAGAGAATTACATAAGACTAGATGGAATGATGACACCATGGGAATAACAACAGCTACAAATGGTAGTGAGTTTCATCAAGAGATTGATTTTGCCAAGGGAGGACTTTTGATGTATGACAACAAAACTCAAAAAATCAAACTCCAGTATTGGATGGAACACTATGTTATTTGTTGCTACCTCATCAGAATCTGATGTCATGCAAAAATTAATATCAGAGGCCATAGCGCAGCACACAGGAGCTACATATAGCTAGCCATGCGAAAAAACAGGACATGGCAGCAACACCAATATCCTATTGAGCCTTTGGCCTTGACTTTTGTTAATGGTCATACAAAAGGCAGGCATCACTGGAACATGATATTGAGAAAAAGGGATTGGGCAATTTCTGATTCCTTTATGATCAAGCATGATCTTTGGAAGGCTGATTGCTTTGCCATCAGACGACAACACTGCAACGCACTTTTTTTTGCAATTGGTGATTACAAGACCGATGCTGTTACAAAGGCCTTCATGAGCAAAAGGGGTTGGTGCTGCTACATGGGGAAATAGAAGGTGCAAGTGATAAACATGACCTTGTTGAAAACCTGCAACATACGCTTGATCTATTGATATGAGTTTGTTTTTATGTGATGTGATAATTGTATCCTTATCATCCCATGTAAAAAAGTTCAAGTCTCCTGATACTTCAAGGAGCAAACTGTTAGGGTGTCTGATCTGGGCATTTGGAATTCTCTCAACATAGCCACAGAAATTTGGTAAGGATTGTCTGTTCCGCTCAGCCTTTATGAATGGCTCTTTGCAAATCATGATTGTCAAAGAGATAGATTGTCTGGCCATCTTGAATATGGGGACTCAAACATTGAATTGCACAATTGCCATATAGCTGGGGAAAAAGGATCAGCTTTCAAAGATCAGTAGGGGAAGTAGCAAGAAAGACATACCCTCTGGTACACTCAGGTAGTGTGCATTTGAAAATGAAAGGATCTCATCTTTCTGGGTTTTGTCTGCTATTTTGGGTGACATTTGATCATGGCCTTTCAAAATGTATTTGAAAAGGTACTTAATAGCTCAAATAGTACCTGCAACTTCTACATTCATGCGGTAATGTTACTTGAGAAGGAGGAATAGGTTGTGTAGAGCAACAATAACATTATTGTATTGAATACCATCCATTTGATGGTAGCAACCATTCTTTAGTCTGTTGGAAGGAGGGTAATAGTTTTCTGTCAAAGTGATTGTTGATCATAATGGTTGTGGGTATCTGAATTTACACTCAGACCCTATCCGGTATTTGTATCCCTTGCAGGGACCATGTAGAATACCTTTAGAGACCAAGTCAAACAGTTCAGGCTCAAGGTATGGATCCAGAAGCTGTGCTGAAATCAAACAATCCACTTCTTCTGGAGGCTGAGGCGTTGCATCAAGGTCTAGGAACAGAATAAGGCGGACATGGCCTTGATTTTAGTATATACATAAGCCAGGCATTTTCCAAGCTCTTGTACTTGGTCACATCTTGAGGCATGCTATGGAATTGGTAGTGATTGGGCTATGAGAGCTGGACAATTGGTTGGTATTTGGAATTTCCAGTGGCTATGGATTTGCTGTCATTGTGATGAAAGGGCTGGGGTTACTGTATTCAGAAACTAATGTCATTGCATCTCGATATGACTGTGGCATACTCTGGGGGCTGCCAACAAAGCTTGATGGTGAGACAACTATTGGCCCTACTACTTCATCCTCAAGCTAATTATCTAGCGCTTCAATTACACCACTATAAACCTTGGCTCAAATTTCCTTTTGATAATATCTAAGATACCGTAGACACAGATTTTCAACACATACATACATATCTACAGCAAATTCTTGAAAAATTCATCCAGATGCCAAAATGACTGAACAAAGGCAAACCACTCTAAAAAATTGAAAGATGGACAGATATTTAAGTTATGTAAGTGATAGGCTTTGATATCAGTATGGTCAGACAAACCAACTCACTTGTGGGAGTTGGATTCACATTGTGCTGCAAATATGTTAATGGAACTATAAACAAAGTAAGTTTGGAGCAAACTGAAAATTCAAGATGATTTACTTCTAGACCAAGACTGCCTCAAGTAGTGAAGACTTATGTTTGTAATGAATGAGAGCAAAAAGTATAGTGCAGTTGTATTCAGCTGTTAATGGGGAGGTCAATTGGTTGTTAGGTATTGGTAGACAAAGACATAATTGATAGCAGGTACCAATTGCCTCACCTCAAGTGTTTGCTGAAAACTTGCATTTAGAATGATTAAGATTAATCATAAATGAGAATGCCAGCTAGTCCTTTGGTATTGGTAAATCAAGAAACACGTGACAGAAGCCACCAATTGCCTCACCTCACATATTTGATTGTTCCGTTTTTGTGCTCAAGATAGGGAGTTGTTTAAATTTGACTCCATGGGTTCAAAAATATTGGTGCAATCTGACAAAAGAATAAATTTGCATCTCTTGTTAGTTGAAGATATATATCAAAGTGATTGTTCAGGAACAAAACATTCCATATTAATTCCTTTTGCAATATGTAAGTCAGGAGCACATTATCTGGTGTTTCTGCTCTATTCTGCTGAGCAGAACAGGATTCCTTTTTCACTCATTGACATTGGTCACAGTGGACATAGATTTGATTGATCACAACAATGCAAAGTTTTACATTATTTTATGTAGGCTCATGGATCCAGAGGGCCTGAATAAGAAAAGACATAGGGGCATAGCAATCAGTCATGATAACAACATGACAAAGAATACATATGAGTCAAAAAATTTAAGGAACAACATGACTCTTCCCAGAACAATGTTGGCACCAACATGCAGAGGACATATTGAAGAGTCATATCAAAAACTATCTTAACATGAGGGTAGCAGAGAAGTGAAATCAAGAGGTCCCAGAAGTCAATATCAAAAATAGTCATAGGAAAGTCAAGAAAGAAAAATTCACTATTCATCTTCTTCAAGTGACTTGCCTTTGGTGGGAGTCAAGGCCTTTCCTTTTGGCTGGTATCAAGCTTTTTTCTTGGCAGGTGGAGCTGGTTGACTGGGCATACACTCAAAGTCAGAGGTGATGGAAATTTTGGAGTTGCTTGTAAGCATGCTGGAAGGTTTGGAGAAAGAAGTCTCTGGGGTCTTGAGAGCTGCACTTGAGGCTGAGTCAGAGTTTTTGACAGGTGTTCAAAATTTGGAATGAAGGGTTTTGCCCTTGGGTCTAAAAATGTTTGATGTCAGCTCTGAATTTGAAGATAAAGAGATCATAAAATTGAATACTTTTTGGCACTCACTTGCTTTTCTGATGATAGAGGCAATTCCAGATAATTTAGGAGTAGGGCAGATAAAGTATCCCACTGTGAATGCTATTGTGGCCCTCAACTGGTTTGAGCAGGGATCAAGAGATCAAACATCAGCCATTGATTGAAAAGGCAAAGGTAGAAAGCACTCACAGTAGGGTGATATTCAGAATGCTTCAGGGTGACCATGGTTATTAAACGGCAATCAGGAGCCCCAATCTTCTTCATTGGTTGACAGCAGGACTCCATGTTTGTTTTGATGTTGGATACAATACTAACACCTGTGACACTAACCATATCCACAATATACCCTAAGAATTCTTTGGCAGTAGCTAAAAACAAAGGATTGCTTCCTTCAAAACTGAATTTATCATTCTTGCTCTTGGGCATGTTGGAAGGAAAGAAACCCCTGTGTGAGACATAGATGTTGTTGGCCCAAAGTCAGAAATGGGCTGGACTGAAACCTTTGGCCTGGACTTTGTGGATTAGTCACTTCTCACAATCAGAACCACCAAAACCCATTGAAATCTTGTATGTTTGCCACTCAGAGCGCTATATGTTCTTAAGGGAGGTCTATTCAAAATTGAACAAAATCAAAACAAAATAAGATTCACAATGTGAAAGGAAGTCAATTGTTGGCAGGGTCAATTTACTTTCTCTTTGACATCAAAAAATCCAGATAGAGAGAAGCCATGAGAGTTTGATTGAGACATAGTATTAATGATGTGAGTCTTGGTTTTCTTTGACAAAAGAAAAGTGACTCAAAGAATCAAATGTGAGTGATGGTCCAGTCAATTTTGGAGATAATTAAGCGCTGGAGGGCAATTATACTGCCTGTTCATACTCCACATGATACATAGCAGCGTGCTGGCCTACAAAATTCGATGACTATAGAAGTTTCAGGAGCCTGATGTGACAATACTTTATGATCAACCATGGGTCCTCTCCAATTGGCATAATGTAGAATGAAAAGAAATGAGATCACATACAGTGCAAATATCACAGGAGACACTTGTCAGCCTAGTATTTAGACACTTTTTGGTGGTATCATTATCTCACTTACCCACTGTTCTAAACTTGATGTTAGGTAGGGCAGCAAATATTGAGAAAACTGGACTTGCACCTCAACAAGAGGTGCAAGTCCTGGCTGCACGCTGTCCCACACCAACAGCTAATAAGTGCTCATGTTCTATCTGAAATGAGAGGGTTGCATTTAAGTGCTTGTTTGAATTTGAACTGGCCAACCTAAAGATCCTCAAAATTAGTACAGATGATGTTGAGCCCCAAACCAATATCCTGGCCACATGCTAATCCACACCAATTGCTAAACAACACCCATAGGATCTCTGAGATATCCAAGGGTCAGTTAGGATTTGAATTGGTGTAGGAACCCTTGCTGAAAATGGGAGTTTTACCAAGCTGTAACTGAGTAGGGACCCAAAGAATAAGAGAAACAACTACACATACAAAGAGTGATATGAGCAAAGAGTGATATGAGGTGTCTACACAGGCAAAGAGTGATATGAGGTGTGAAGATATAAACTTTGGATAGAGTTAACTAGCCTACTCTGAGATAATTCTGGGCTTTTAAAGAGCCAAAAGACCAGAAGAAGCAGTGAACAATAATTCTTTGAGGAGTACTACAAAAATGAGATAAGGATAAAAGAGTACTATGAAGTGCATTGAGGTATATAACAAGGGGATAAGGAGTGATAAAGGGCTTAAATGAATAAGACTTGTAAATAAATGGGGGTGTGTACTAAACACAAAAAGACTCTACACTTCAATCACAACTTCAGACTAGCATTCCCCAAAGCAATCAATAGGCAAAATCTACCCCAGTGAAAAGAATGATCTCAAAGGAACTATCACAGGCTACTCCCTTGAATACAACTTGCAATAAAATCAACAGACAGACCACCAAAAGATAAAACCTGACAAAGCTATAAGGTACTACCATCCACAAGGTATTTGATCATTTGAATCCTTTCTCATTACCAATTGGTTCATTTGATTCATATGTACTTCAACTAATTTGATTTGACTAATTTGATCCTTGGGTAATTAAGTTTTGAGTGAAACCTTCAATTTAAATTGATTTCTAAACATGAGATGTTTCCTCCTATGTCCTCCTTTGTTTCTCATGGGTTTTTTGTTTGCTTTCAGCCTTCTTTTTTTCAATTCTTTCAATTAGACACTACATTAGACCACCTTTCACAACACTCTACACAATTCTTCAACCTTTTGATTCATTTTGATTGACCGTGTTTCATTCAATTTAAATCTTCTTTCTTAATCTCTTTGATTCTTTTAAATCTGAATATTCTTCTAATCTTGATTTGAATCTAATTTATCTTGATGTCTTTTTTGTTGCTACTTTTGATTCTAGCTGAATTTACATTAATTTAATCCTCCTGCTTTGAACAACTTTCAAATTATAACTGCTGACTTCTTTGATTTATGAATGTAGTTGTTCAAATTGTGTTTGATTCTGCTAATATGTAATTGCTTTAGTGATGACTAATGAATCATGAATTGAATAACACTCTGAGTCCTAAGTTGAACCATTTAAAAGAGCCTCTACTGTAGTTTTAAAATTTATTCAATATGAGCATAGTAGTAATTATGTCTGTTCTGAGTATAACCTTTACCTCCTTACTTCATAAGCTACTTTAATTTTGCTTATATTGATCTACTTTTAATATTTGTAATTCAAACATGAGAATTAAGTTGTCTGATTCAAGATCCATTAACCCCAAACCACAAAATGTGAGCTGATTGGGGGTAGATTGCTGTGTTGATGGAATTTTCAAACCTAAAAGATTTCATTTTATTTTATTTTTTAATCTCTTTTGTCTTTTGATTTTAAAATTAGCTCACCCCATTGGTCAACCTGAAGATCTTCAAAATCAGTACAGACAATGTTGATCTTAGAATTGATAACATCCCAGGTCCTGAATTGGGCATGAGGAGCTGTGATATTTGAAGAGCACAGCAGGTTGGATAATCCTCAGCAGGTACATTTCCTTGAAGTTATTCATGGTGGAATTTAGTGTGATTGTTCAATGTGAGGGGTGCCCTAATTTTTCTAATGGTTCATGGATGATACTGACTGTAAACAGATGGTTTCAATTTGAGATGGAAGCAATATGTGATTATCAACTTACAATTTCAAGATCAAGTTTTGGCACCCAAGTGTTAGCCAAAAGCATCATTTTTACAGACCTGGGCCAACCAATACTGTCTGGCTTGAACATCTGGCTGGAAGAATCACTGGATTAGTACGGAACACGGTAAGAATTGAAAATGACAAAAGATCACATGCCAATTGTTGATACAGATGATTGAGGGTATGATTGCAGGACTGACAGTGTAGTTTACATGATGTGCTGGGTGGGTGAGAGCACATTGTAGGAAAATAGATTGTTGAACCAGGAATTCAGGACCAATGGTTTGTTGTATTCCTGGTCAAGGACTAATATCTGCAGTTCCTAAGGGCTCTGAGAGGTTTGCGACTCAGTCTAAAACCCTCATACGGACAGGATTTGCATTCTTCCTGAGGTGTTGTACACAAAGTTTTTCTCTGTTCAATATTTATGATTTTAAAAATGATTGAAGTTTCAGGTTTTATATAGTCTGATAGTCTGAACCTTGAAAAATTTGTACTCCAAATGTGCACAAGGAGTGATTGTGAAGCTAGATTAATTTTAGTAACAAATTAACTATTGGGTTATATTTTCTTTTTTACAAATGCATTACACCCATGAAATATGGGGCTTTGTTTTTACATTAAATTCATGTACACGCACACTCCAAGATGTGTGATGCTGAGCTGCCGGGTGTGAATATTTCTCACAGTGTAGTACTCAGGGCTGAAACCATGGGTGGTGCAGACATTCTGGGTGTTCCAAAAAGCTTGCCATTATGTCTCTTCCTCAACTTGAAATTTTTGTTTAAATTCTGCAAACAACCAATCAATGAGCTCTACAGTGCGCATGTCAGTAGATTGTTTCTGTCCCTTGATTTTGATGAACACCAACTAATGCAAATTTTCAAGTAGGTCTGATGTTTTATGGACCAAACCCTGAAGCCTCATGGCTACTTATTCCAGTGACAAATTTGAAGACTTTCTACTTTGAAAGCCCAGAATGCCAACAACACAAATAGATTAGTATTTCTCAACTTTCCATTACAAAACACAAGTTGCCAAATGAGTCTTTTGAAAGAAATCTTGCAATGTTTTCCTTGCTTTTGACTTGTACATGTCAAAAATTTCCAATATCTCCAAAGCTTAAATGATGTCTTACTCAAGTACTTGCCTCCACCTGACACCAGAAATTTTCACTTCAAATTCCTAAGGAAAATTGGAAAGACCTTCCTGACTGTTCTGATGAACAAAAGGATTTTGCTTGACAACAAGATAGACCCAGATCCAATTGATCATCAAACCAGTATGGATTTGCAAGCCACATGGTCTGATTTTAATCCAGGCCTACATATTGAAACATAAAACCTACAAGATTGATAGAAAACACTGTTGAAATGTGATTCAGATTTGACTTGGTTGCTTCAAGGTATCTTCAAGTGTGACAATGTGAGTTCTTGTTGAGAATTTAGTAAGCTGTTCTAAGTGAACTCATTTGATCTAATGTAATCCTTCCATGTCTTCCTTCAAGAAACCCCTGGACCCCATCTAAAGAAAGGCACTACTTGAGCACCAATCAAGTGCTAAAGATTGTAGAGATCCTACACTGTGCTCACGGCACAGAAATGTGAATATACAAAATTAGCACTTGTGACCTGGCCTTGACCTTGAGATCAAGTTTGACATGAACCATATTCATCCCAATAACTTCTGTCCCTGGAAAACTTGATGTTTTAAATGTGTTTATAAGCTTTATTGGATTCCTCAGGTCAGGCAGATCCAGATGACACACTGTACACCCACTTCGGCAACGTGTGTGTGTCATGTGCAACCAACTGCACACCACCAGAAAAATATTTTGAATTTTGGTAGATCAGAATGCAACAAAATAGTTATACATATTTTTACACATATGTGTAAAAATATTGTGCATTCTTGAAAACAACTAAAAGGTCAAATCCTCTCAAGAATGCGTATATGTATTTTCAATTTTTTGAACTTCAATTTTTTTGCATCTTTTTACAACCTCATTTCACCACCTCAAATTTGTTCTCAATTCAAGTTTTGTTTTTCAATTTAGTTTTTTTCCCCGGCCTCAATTTCTTGCTCAATTCAATTCAACCCAGGATTATCATTGATCAATTCAAGTATTGAACTCATTATTGATTTGATTTCATGACAACCTCGATTCAATCCAAATATCAATTTATCATTGATTTGATTTCATAACAAAATTGACTATTGATTTGATGAAAACTTATACTTGATTTCAAAGATCAAACTGATACTCAATCTCAAAGGCCAAACTTATACTCAATTCAATTCAATTCAATTCAGCTTCATTTTTAATTCAAATTCAAATTGACATTGACATGCCAGCGTCCAACTATTTGTCACCTTCCATTCAAGATAGTCCAGTCATATCAACACCCGCATGCAAGTGTGAATGGACGACTAAGCAAGAATTGTTCATGATTGAACATCTTACAAAAACGCAAAGAAATAATAAAAGTAATAAAGGGTTTTCAAAACCCACTTGGTCAGCAATTGCAAACGCATTAAAGGGGACTGAAGGAGATAGCAAAGTGAAGACCGGTGATATGGTCCACACATGTTATAATGTGGTACATCTTTCACTTGTTTATCTTTCATTCATTACATTCAATCATCTTTTTGTATTTCCATTCCGACCATTTATTATATTTGTCAAGCTTTCTAAACAATACAAAGATGCGACCAATCTTTTGAAGAAGAGCGGCACAGGATGGAACCCCAAAACAAACATGGTTGAGCTCAGCTCGGCTGTTTGGAAGGAAATGGCAGAAAAACAAGTAAGTCGACTCACTTAATTTGTTTCTTTTAAAAATCTACTGATTGTTATAATTTGACCACAGACAGGGACCAATAAACGATTGGGTTGGTTCAGAAGGAACCCATTCCCACTTTATGACGCTGTAGGTGAGATAGTCAATCCTGGAATGGCAAAGGGAGCTGGCAAGGTGGACACGTTTGCTCCTGACGATGCTGTTGGAGAAGTTGGAGAATATGTTGAAGCTGGCAAGGTTGAAGAAGATGGACGAGGTAAGGGAGAAGATACATCAAGTGGCAAGTCAATGAGCCATGATGGCAGTGAAGACAATGTATCATATGAGAATCAAGGTCAGCAAGCAATCAATTCCAATTCAGAAGAACAAGCACCTACCAGCACTTCTCAAGATCACTCACGTCACAACAAGAATTTTTTTGAAAACAAGCGATTTAAATATGATTGATCACCAGAAACGGACTCCAAATCAAGAACTTGTAGGCCCTTTCAAAAACAACACCACAAGACTGCAGCTCAAGCTGGTGAGCAGTTTATCAATGGAATTGATACCATCTCGGACAAATTCATAGCTCAGTTGAAAAACAATAACGACGTCCCATCTGGAAGTTCAGCTCAGCCATTTGATTTCCTCACCACTTCTACTCGAGAATTACGCAAGCTTGGTTTGACTCAAGATGAACTCTACCAAGCAATTGATTTATTGAAGAAGGATATTGATTATCCAAAATTGTTTGTAGGTCTTGAAGGAAAAGATTTACAATTGGGCTGGATCAGAGGAAAATTAGCTGGTAAATAAAATCAATCATTTCACTCTAATTAGTATGTTGTTTGCTATTATTTCATCTTCCCTTTTTTAAAAAAACTTCTATTTATAAATCACTATCAAATTAAAAAAAATGTTTCACAATTATATCAAATCCTGCTGTGATCTCAGGTTGTATCTCAAGTTTAGTATTAATATAAAATTGGCTTCATAAGAGTAATACATAATGATTTATTTGTTTAAACAACTAAAAGATGAGACTAAGAATACAATGAGAGTACAATGGGAGTACAATGAAAATACAATGAGAATAAATGCTGAGAATAAATGCTTATGTATTTGTACACTTATGCATACAAAAATCAAAAAGAACAATAGGTGTTTTGAATCACAATCCACGTGCATCTCTCTCTTGACAATACTTCCTCCACATTGCTGTAGCAACTTTTGTTCTTAACTTTCCAGCTTCAGTTGACTCCTCAGGAGTATTACCAGGCTCATGTAGCACATCACGATTTACTTGAGGTTGATAATTCTTGTCATATTTGCCCCTAAAGTGTTCATCTTCACTATCTTCCTTTCTAATAAAGTTATGTAAGAATGCCATCAGAAATACTAATCTAGTTTGAATGTGTATTGGATAGTGTGAGCCATCCTCCATAACCTTGAATCTCTTCTTTGTTACCCCAAAAGTCCTTTCAACATAGTTCCTTAAACCAGCATGTCTCTTGTTATAAAGTTCTTGATATGTTTGAGGCCTATAAACCAAGTAGATGTAAGTTTAAGAAAGATGAAAGAGAATTGATGAGAGGGCTTACTCAGAGTTATCACCAGAAAACTCTTGAAGATGATATTCTAAACGGAGTTTGACAAGTAAGACTTAATGCAAAACCAGCATCACCCAGTACGTATTTACCATTAGGAATACTAAAGTTGGTTTTGCGAGCATCATCCCAACGCTTGCTATCCGCAACACTACCGTCCCAGCCAGCTAGAATATAAGTAAAACATAAATTGAAGTCACACGCTGTGAGCACGTTTTGAGATAAAGTTCCTTTCCTATTGAAGTAGAGTTTGGCGTCTTGTGGTGATACATGAACCGGCATATGAGTTCCATCAACAGCGCCAATGCAACTCTTAAAATAGGGATACCAGTCTGGGTTGTTGCGTATGTTTTCTGAAAGCGGTGTATCTTGTTGAGGGAGAGAAATGGAAGATTGGATTAATTGTGTATTGGTGGTGAAATCTTTGGTTAAGCTGTTGATGATCCTGTCAACATATAATGATCAGTTTTCCAAGAGGAATATACAGAAATATACAATTGATATAATTGATTTGCTTTGAAAATGTGTCCCCAGACCTTTGAAAGCACTGGTTGAGCTTTGTATTTGAGAGCCCAGTGATGAGAAAATAAAGTAAGAGAGCTAATTGCTCTGTGCTAGTGACATGTCTAGAGTTAGAAAGTGATCCAGGTGTCTCAAGCTTGCCTCTTAATTCAATGAAAACTGATTTTTTCATTCCCATATTTTCATAAAACACTTTATCATGCCCACTTAATAATTCATCACTCCACATCTGGCCAGAAAGAATTGATCTGATCCTTGGGTTTCTGATTATCTTGGGGTTTAAAAAAGTGTTGTAATAAAATTTAGCGGAATGAATTAAGATAAAGTGATGGAAATATATGATTTGGCGGCGTCGATTTTGTTGGCGCTGAAGAGCTTGATTGAAATCCATAGTTTCATGGATTGAAGTGGAATTGAATTGATTTTATTTACATTGAAAGATTGGAAATAATAAAAAAAAGAGATTAATGAAAACCAATGAATCATTGAGCCTGTTTACCAAATGAAATGACCATCATGATCAATCATTTAACAATCATGATTACTCATTTCATTCAATTATTGAACGTTTCGAACGGTCATGATCTCAAAAACCATTACATATACATATTGGTGAGAAATTTTCTCACCGATATGTAAAAGTTGCATTAACAGATCAATGCAACTTTTTTTATCAAAGTGGGTGTATAGTAGAAGTTGTTTCAGAATTGTTCCCTGTATTGTTTATTTTATTCAAGGTTGAGGGTAGCTTATGTTGTAGTCACATGACTGGCATAACTGCGGCACAGTCATTCTCTCACGCTGGTGCTGAACAAAACCCTGCTCTGTTCTCAAATCTGAGATTCCACATCATTGTGGAACTCAGAATATTTGTTTTCTTTCATGCTCATGCGTTTTCAAATACTTTGTCATTCACAATAGGTTATGAGCCCGCGTCCCTGTGCTTAACAACAAAGGCAAACCTGAATGCAAACGAGAAGGAGAGATTACGCTTCAAATCCTCAATCTCCACCTAGACGCAAACAAAGAATTTGAAAGAAGGAACCGGTAATTAAGACCAACGATAAGGAAATCACTGGCCCTGTTTTCCCTGTCTCATCTTTATTACTGCATTTACCCCCTTCCCCAGAACCTCAAATCTTATCTGATTCTCCACACTCCACATCATATCAATTCTCTCTACCTGAACCTACACAATCCTCTACAAACTCCAAAATCTCAGAAAAACAAACCTTTCTTGTCATCACAATACCATTTTGTCCCGAACCTAATTTTCCTGATACATCTACCCTTCCTACTTTACCTGTATCTCCTGAATCTGATACACCTACGCCAATACAATCACCAATACGTAATCCTACGCTCATACAATCCTCTATACGCACCTATCCTACGTATACATTTCCGGATTTATCCACATTACCACCGTTACCCCCATCCCCTGTATCCATCGCACCTACGCCTTTACCATCTCCTATACCTACGCAATCATCTGACTCACCCTCACGCATATCCTCCAAACCAATTCATGACCTTGCTCTTGAAGTATCCCGTCTAAACTTTCATATGAACACATCCCAACAATATACTGTAGAACGTTCACTCACATCCTACCCATCACCAATACCTCCAATTCCTTTCACTACTCCGCCGATCATTTTCAATCCACATCCAGTCCAATTTACTAGAATGAATACGCCAAATACGTCTAACACTGTTCCTCATGATGCTACTGTCACACCTCCTACGTTAACGACTACGCCAGAAATGCCATTATCAATTCAAGACCAATTTCAACTGCAAAAGCTAGATTGTGCAACCAGATCCCTTGCTGCCAACACAAACTCCGCACCATTAGCCAAGGATGGCTCAAACTTCATTGATTGGAAGAAGGAGACGACCAGAGCATTGAAATCACTTTTAAATATCAAGAACTACTGGGACACGCCCTTACCGACAATAACTTATGTTGAAGAATGCCCAGACGCACTAGCCAACTCAGTCATCAACAATACAATCCATCCTGATCTCAAGGACATAACCGACGATACCGACACAGCCTACACAGCCATGCAAGCTCTCCAACGTCATTTTTGAAGGGGGGACATACAAATCAATTTTCTTTATTTTCACGTCTCATTCAGCTTCAGTTAGATTTAAATGAAATGGACATGTTAGCGCATATGGCGGCAGTAGACTCATTATGTACTGCAATTGAATCAACCGGATTTACTTGGACAAAGAAATCGATTCAAGGTTTATTTTACCAATTTTGTATGCCTGCCAATATGACAAAGGAAATCAATAAAGATCTAGACAGCAAATTTGACAAAAACAATCCTAACTTTCAATTAGAAGACATCAAAGCTGCTATATTACTTCACCTTGCTCGTGAGAAAACGGCTTCGGACACCATCAGCATAAACAACTTAAGTACCTCAATCAAAGGCCTCGCTATGAATCAAAGAGCATCTCGACGTGATTTCAACAACAGCCCACTTCAATTTACGCCGCAACGTTCTACACCCTATATCAGTACCCCAGCAACTTTCAACAGGAAATCGCAACTAGATCCCACCACACTTGCTAGATGGAAGAAGGGACCAAAGGAACATACAACTAACAATAATGATAGAGTTGCAAGCGAGAATAAACATTTACCTATTCCACAATGTGCTCTCCCAAACGTTAAAGCTGGAATGATACAATGTTTCTTCTGTGGTAATTTTGGTCATACTTATCGTGATGGAGGGTGTAGTGTTTTCAACAATGGCTGTAATGGAACTGGACTGGCTTACAATGATTGGAAGCAATTAGAAAACAACAAAATCTATAGTTTAAATGTTATTTGGCCTCACTTATATCAATTCTCACCTGCCGGAATGACGAAACACCCTCAAGTCCACTCGATCAAAGTCGGTGAATTGAGAAAAATTGTCCATGCCTCAGCTATATCAATGCATTCCGAAGGTTTTGGCTTACCTGAGAGTGATGAGGATGTCCCAACGGAGTACTTGTTTGACGGGGGTGCAACCAATGGGAGCACCAGAAGGGTTGCAAAAAATTTTAGCGGATAGCACTTAGCCGCTAGGTTTTGTCCGCTGCTTTCCTGTTTGAGACATGACTGACAGGAATTCCACGCAGTCACTCAAAGGGGATGTCACCAGCTCAATCCGGCGTTGGCAGCACTGCTCCGCATTCTTCAATCCCAGACCCCTCTGCTTGCCAAGCCATTGGCTGATCCTCCAGCCGGGAATGATGTGCCCTTGTAAGATGGCTTGGCAAACTTCCATCTTCCAAAAAGACATTGGCTGATCCCCTTTCCAGGAACAGTGGACTCATGGAAGTTGGTTATATCCTCACCATAGCAATTAGGTGTAATAATACCTACCACTACATATAGGGACCGCGGTAAAAAGAAATGCAATGAAAATAACTTACATTAATAACCCAGTCTCAATCCGCTTGACCTCAAAGCTTATCATCTTGTGCCCTTCCTTAATGTCAAAACCCCTCTTAGGTGCCCTTGATCCGCTGAAGCCTCTACCACCCTTTAGTTTTAGACCAAAAAGACAATTGACGGGGGTAATTTGTCAATCACCCCTGTGTATCACTAAAAAACCACATTCTACGACCTACTTTGAACCAAAGAAACAACCGAACGGACCTTTGGTAGGAATCAGTGTACGTCTGAGTCTCATCTGAGTCCTGTTTCTTTGCTTATTCCTTGCTCCCATTTCAGTGCCCTTTTGGTGGCTACTTTTGAAAGTATCTATCAACAGTCCCTTACTTCACACAATCAACAGCTTTACGGAGACAAGAAGCGCAAACGTGATCAAATCAAGCAAGACCAACACCTAGCCATGGAATTGCATAATTTGTTGAATGAGGAAGATGCAGAAGCCGCTGCATTCCTGTCTCTCCGAACACACGAACACTCCCATCAATCACTGCTAACCCCTGTAAGCCAGCCAAAAGCACCCAAAGTGGGCACCCGTTTGACATTGGCTGGCCAATGCAATGGGCACCACGGTCGCACTGCCAAAGGACATTCTGAGCGAGAACTAGGCACTGTCTCAAACCAGAAACTTCAAATCTGGAGTCCTGAAGAGAAAACTTGGGTGAGCAAAAACAACTCACCCACATGTATTAGTACGGTATCACTGATTGGGATGGTTGTAGATCGGCCTCCGCTTGAATATAATCAAAATGTATTCTGAAGATTGTTCAAGAATCCTCATAAGATTCCCCAATATTGATTCCAGAAAATGCCAGGGACTCGATCAGCAGAAAGCCCTTTTGTCTTCCCAACATAACAAGCCAGACTTATGTTTTGATGCGCTAATTGACTTGATCAGCAGAAAGCCCTTTTGTCTTCCCAACATAACAAGCCGGACTTGTGTAACAATGCGCTAATTCAATCCGACGTAGGATGTCCTCCGCTTCCCCATGCCTTACATCCAAAGGGGGCACTGTCTAGTACTCAAACCCCACCTTCGTCGCCTTCGCAAACGTCATCGTCCTCCTCTCCTGAAATCCAAATCCTACAAGCTTGTAGGACTTCTCTTAGCAATACACCTTCAAGCGATTCACCCGGAATACAGATGATGGGTAATAAAACTATGAATAATAATCATTTTACAAAGGCAAAGTGGCCCACCAACGTCAGCATGGTATCGATGTTACAATTTTTAGACCTCTCAAATGGCCATGGGTCAGCGAAGATTAATATTCCTACTGCTTGGCATAAAGTTTTTGGCAACCAAGGTTGGACTTTTGTATTTGCAACAGTGTCACTTTACCGTCGCTGGCTCAATATATGCGACTCAAACAATGAAGTACACATGTTTGTCAAAGCTAATCCTCATAGTCTAATTCATGATGCTATTGAAAAGTTTGGTTCACCTGGGAAGTCGAGTAGTGCTAAGAAGGAACATCAGGTGAAGCAGGAGGATCAGCCACCTGCTCAATCAACTTCTAAATCCAAGCGATCACGCAAGTAATCTGTGTGGGTTGTTCTTTTCTTTTTTTCCTTCTCTTTTGTTTCCACGTTTTTATTTCTTCTCACATGTTTTTCCTCATCTCTCATAAGATTTATATGTCGCCTGTGTTTCCTCTTCTCTTATAAGCTTTATATTCTTGCCTGTGGTTCTTTCCCCTAATGTAGATACTTTTATAAATATGAATAAGTCTAATGAATAAGATTAAAATTTTGTTCTAATCCATTTATAATTGATTGCATCAAATTGAAGAAACATTCAAAAAATCTAATAAAAAAATTATTCTCATCAAATATCATTAAAAGAAGAGACAGAGAATAATAAGTATTATTCAAAGAGGCATCCAATAAATTAAGGTGCTACACTATTATTCAAGGGAGGATGCATGTTCAGTTTGATTAAAGGGTGACGTAGTGTACTCAATGTTACCTATGAATGTAACTTTGCTTCGTTGACTGAGATTTTCTTTGAGACGCATGTTATGAAGCAGTAACATCTCCTCAAGAAAAAACTCATACTTTACTTTGGTCATATTTTGGCACATTGGATAAAAGCGGCCCAACCATGTGTTGACCATCTGAGCTGCAGATGAGTTAAATCGCCATTAGCCATCTGCGCGCTTCAAATCAGGAAACAGCTTGGGGTCGTTGTTGAGACGACAGGTGATGTGTGATTCCTTATGCGACCTGATGTGGAAGGCATCCACAGGAAATAGTGTGTTGCGGAAGTGGTGGGCATCGGCAGCATTTGCACGTATATGGGAGTATCGATTGCATGCGTTGTCGTAAAAAATAACTTGAGGCAGCTCTTTCGGGAATACTTCCTTGATCCATTCCTACAAAATAAATTGAATTAATGATTGTAATTTAATAAAGAAGAGGGGTTGAAAGGCCTTCAAAGATCACACCTTTACTTTAGTAACTGACTCAGATTTATGGAATGTTTTTTGGGCCAAAACAATGCCACACGGAGCAACCATTGTTTGTTTGTTGTGCGAACAAGATTGCAAAATCAAAACCTTCTTGGGAGGTTTTGATGATCCACCATCACGTGCGCTTTCATGCTCACGTTCCTGCACTTCAGAATACAGCAGCTCTTCCTCACTGAGTGCTACCTCACCTGTTTCTTCCAAAAGCAAAACAGTGGGATCCATCTGCAGGTGAGTATTTGGTTGGTTGAAAACATCGAAGTGTTACACTCTTTGAATTTAGCGTACACTTCCTGGTGGTCGGGGTCGCAACATGTCTTCTGGCCAGGTTTGATCTTGCCATTGCACGGCTGGGCTGGGCACATACTGCGCAGAGCTAAGTGATGAGCCGGACAATATCAATGTGTTACTTTGTCTAAGGGGAGCTCGCAGTGAGTTTTGCTAGAGGTAGGATCAAGGGTTTTTAGCTGCAGTTCTGATGCACTGCAAGTCCAGAAACCCAGCGCGCATAACTTGATAAATAAAAATATATATTGGTGAGCTTTAATAGTTGTATATATATATATAATTAACAACACTGACCTGAGAGCTTTTCACTATTTGATATTGGTTCAACATCAGTGCAGAGCGTGCAGACTTGTCCAGCAAACTTACTGCCTTCCTGCTTGACCCACGTTGTGTGCTGCATCATGGCATTGTAGAAGCGCCTTTCATCCGTGCCACTGGCGTTACTCTTCAAGCGTACACCACGTTCATGGGTACGCTTCATCAAGTGGTGGATTTCTAGACCCAAAGAGACCACATTGCTGCTTAGCTTGCAAGTGTATCTGGGATTTCAAAAGTTGTTGGGCGGTGGTTGACATCGGGAACAAATGGGGAAAAGGGGGGCATGTGCTTGGTTATAGATGGCAACAAGGTTGTATATAGACACTCTGTTCTTCTCAAAATTGTGTATCAGTAAATATACAAACATTTTTGGTAAAAATATAGCACACATAGATTCCATACAATTGAAGGTGATTGAAGTGATCCGCTAATCGATGTGTCATAAAGTAATGTTGCGTGACTTGTACATGGCTTTGTGGTTGTCCCTCTTTGGGAGTGTAGTACTCGCGGATGTCGTTATGGCAAGTGAAGCATGGGGTGTAAGTTGTTTTACAATCTGTTAGTGTGATTGAGGCATTCACTGTCAGCAAAAGCATTTTGAATGCTGATAATTGTTTGTGCTTACTTTGGCAATACCCGTTAAAATACTGCATTGACTCAATGCCTCCTATGTCAAAGATGTAGCCCTTTACAGGTTGTTGAATCTGAAGCTTGATTGGAGTACGTTGCTTTGCGCTTTTGCGTTTGAGGCAGTGGGAAGTGGGAGGGCAAAAGTTTTGTTCGGGAATAACTATAGCGTTCTTGGGGTGTTTCGAATATAAAGCAGGAATACTGTGCTGCCTTATAAGACTGGTATCTTATGTGCACGTAGGTAGGTTGTTGTAAGTGAGGGTCCACAAGCAAGCCCATGTTGAATGGGGTTCTGCCAGCCCTAGGCATTGGGCAAGGAACTCGACCGGCGCTTTGTTCTCAGAGAAGCCGTAACCATATTTGTCGTGTGTACGGTCAAGAATGTCGGCAGAAAGTGTGGCAAAGGTCGTGAACTGGCCAATGGTAAGAGTGTCTAAAGTCTTGGGGTAGTGCATGGATAGTTGATCAACAAGATCTTTGAGTAGCATGTAGTTTTCAATAAATGGGTCAATAATGAATGGTGCAGAGAGAGATCAATGCAAGGTACAAAATATGCTCGAGTACGTACTCACATATTTAGGTAGGATCTTTCAATATTCATTGCAAGAACATGTTTAAATTTCCATGACGGAGGGTCCTGGTCCTGGGAAGGAGGCCGTGCCAAATCTCATGATGCTGGAATAGGCAATCTTTGGTTCCAGGTGTAGTTGCTAAGGGGCTGAGCGCGGGTACAAGATATCGCGCGCAACCACATTGGGATTCTAGATCAGGGTAACGTCCGGCTGCAGGTAGATGTTACTACGGACTGGTGGCTAACAATTAGTGGCTCAAAAGTTTCGCAACCTTGGGAGTATTCCGCAACCGATGCCGTAAGCAATAATTGATTGCTTTTGATTGATTATCAACCCCTCTGTAACCCTATTCCCATACAAACCGCAGCTAATGATTCTGACGCTGTGATAGTCAGAAAGGGTTGATTACGACTGAAGGATGAAAACGGTGAAGAGACAACCATTGATGACGTCTATTATTGTCCGAAGGGGACAACCACAATAATTTCCCCTGGAGCACTGATAGCAAGAGGAGCAAAGATGGTAATGGATGAAAAGAATAATTATAAAATCAAATTAAAGTCAGGGAAGATAATACATGCAGTTCATAAAAATAAAATATGGTTTATTCAAGCTCATAAGCATCTAAGTCATACTTTTAAAGATTTCACTTCCTCTATTTGTGCAATGAAAACCTCTCAGGAATTATCTCATTTATGGCATAATCGATTTGGTCACGTATCAATGAAACGTATAAGACAATTATTTAAAGATAGTGCAAGCTATGGATTACCTCCCGTGATTCCATTGAAAGACATTACATGTGAAGACTGTTTGAAGTGCAAAAGCATTCGACGTAGAGTACTAGGACAGACGAATCGTGAGCCATGATTACTTGATGTAATTGTCTCTGACGTTGCCGGACCTTTTACCCCATGTGTATCAGGTGAAAAACCAATGGTAACCTTCCGCAATGTAGCAACGACATACTCGGAAATTTCAATAATCAAACACAAGTCAGAGGTGGCACAGCACCTCATAAATACTATCTGGAATGGCAATGAGAAACGGGAGTGAAAATCAAAACTGTACAATTGGATAGAGGAGGTGAATATATAGGCAGTACCCCGGAAAAATGGCTCAAGGATGACGGGATCACACATGAATTCTCGAATCCGTATGAGCCTGAGCAGAATGGTAATGCTGAAAGATTGAATAGGACAATTGGTGAGATGGCAAGGACTCTCTTATCCTCTAGCCAATTACCTACTCATTTCTGGAACTATGCATACCTCACAGCAGCATATCTTCACAATCAAATTCCAAACTCAGCAACGGGCAAAAAAACGCCTTACAAACTGTTTCACGGCAAGAAACCTCAACTAGATATCATTCATAGCTTTGGTGCAACAGCTTACGTTCACGTTCACAATAACCAACGCGCACCCGTAAATTGGAGGATAGAGGAAGAAGATGAACAATGGTTAGTTATGTTGAGAATGGTGAAGGGTGGCTATTCTATGATCCAGCCTCAAAGACACTCATCGCGTCTGCAATAGCTGAATTTCCGTATGAAGAAAAACTGAAGACATTCCTGAACCCTCCAAAACCGACTGCAAAGACAAATTCAAAATCTTTACACAAGATATTAAATCCTGACTTACCAAACAAAGGCAGCCTAGATCATATTATCAACGCTCTTAAATTGAGTGAATTCAATGAAGAAATAAAGATAGACAGGCAAGACATGGCAGCAAAGCATGCTTTAGATGGAAATGACTACTTAAAGCTATTGAAACCCCCTAGGTCATATGCGGAAGCGATGAAATCAAGTGAAGCAGAGAAATGGAAGGATGCTTTTGATGCTGAGATGGAGATGATGGAGAAGATGAATGTTTGGAAAGTGGTAGACAAACCTGAAGGCTTAATACCAATTGATATTGAATGGGTATTCACGTACAAGAAAGTTGATGATGAAGGAAATCCAATCAAATTCAAGTCTAGACCCGTCGCAAAAGGATACAATCAGAAAGAAGGCATTGATTACACTGAAAATTTCACACCAACTGCAACATTCGCCGGACTCAGGATAATGTTAACTATAGCAGCTTATTGGAACTGGCCCGTGCATTCATTCGACATAACATCTGCATATTTGCATAGTGGAATTGACTCTCTTTTACATTTCTCATTGCCAACTGGATACATGTGTGAAGCTGGAAAGAAGAAGCAGGTATTGGAAGCAATCAAAGCTTTGTACAGAACAAAACAAGGCGCAAGATGTTGGTGGAAACACATTGATGGAATACTTACTGCATTGGGTTTCAAATCAAGTCAATACAATCAATTGTTGTATATCTACCGTCGAGGTGAGGATACATGTATCATCTGGCTGCATAGTGATGACAGGGGAGTAACGGGGAGCTCTGAAGAATTAATCAATGAAATCGCAAATGAACTCAAGAAGAAACTTCTCATCAAATGGGAACGAAACCTAGACCAAATTGTAGGAGTCAACGTCAAGAGAAATTCGAATGGAAGCTTTACCCTATCACAACCGGGTTTAACAAAAAAGATTCTGAAATCCTTTCTACCAGACAAGAAGTCAGTCAAAACACCACTGAATCTACAGAAAATCCCAACTTCACCAGAAGAGGACGAAGAAAGAGTAGACACTGAGAAATACTTGTCTGCTATTGGTAGCGACCAGGCCAGACATGACATACACCGTCAATTACTTAGCGAGGTTCTCATCAGATCCAAGGAAACAACACTGGAATGCTATAGAACACATAATGAGATACCTGAACACTACCGGAGCAAAGGACCTAAACTTAAAACCACTAGAAAAGAAAGTCAATACTCCACTGCATACATACATAGACGCAAATTGGGGAGGAGAAGGAGCCCGATCATCCCATGGTTTTATTACTTATTTCCTCGACTGCCCAATCTTGTGGACTTTGAAAGGCCAAACATGTGTAGCTTCATCCACATGTCACGCAGAATACATGGCCTTAGGGACGGCTTGCAGAGATGCTATTTGGATACAAAACTTAGTAGAAGATCTTACGGGAGAAGGGAATGTAGTGAACATGTATTGCGACAACACATCAGCAACACACGTAGCTAGCAACAATTCATCAAATAAACGAACTAGACACACAGATAGGGAATATTACTACATAAATGAACAAATCTACAAGGGAAGAGTATTCTTACATTGGATAGACACAAAAGCACAGAGAGCAGACATACTAACAAAACCACTTGGTCCAAACTTACATCACCATGGAGTAAAAAATTTGAGCATCACGTAGATAATATTTTATTCTTTGTTTTGATTTTTTCTCTCATTTTTCCTAATTATCAATTTTATGGTCAAATATTGTACAGGCACTGTTTGTGGGTGAACTTATACTGTAGACGAGGTAAACAATTCCAGCCTGGCCAGCTGGTTAAAGGATCCTCAGTCTCGGGCAAACAAATACCAGGTTAGGGTTAACCTTAGATATATCTGTTTGATCTTATTTTTATTTTACTTTTTTCTTTCCTTAGTTCTGCTTTTGTACAAATGCCTGTGACTTGTTGTGGGGGGGGTGTTGTAGTCACATGACTGGCACAACTGCGGCACAGCCATTCTCTCACGCTGTTGCTGAACAAACCTCTGCTCCGTTCTGGAATCTGAGATTCCACATCATTGTGGAACTCAGAATATTTGTTTTCTTTCATACTCATGCGTTTTCAAATACTTTGTCATTCACAATAGCTTCACCACACTTGAGATTACACACTTTCATAGTTTTATCTCATACCCTCTCCGGCTCAGCCTATGCTACACAGCATAGGAGTTCTACAATGTTTAGGCTCAATAGCCTAGCTTGTGAGAGTTACGCTCTTGGGTTATTAATTCAGACATGGGTTTCAGAAACCCTTTGAACCAAGGGAGGGTGAGGTTTCCCCAAGAAACTTGTGGGTTCAAAGAGGATAAATGAACTTCAGGATTTGAGAGCTGAAGATGTGTTGTAGAGTGAGAGGGTGGAGATGATGGTGGGTAAGAGGAGGTTCTCAAACCAGCTTCCAATCAGAGACTACCCAGGGTAGTTCTCTCACTGAGGGAAGAACTCTTTTGTTCCTGGATGACTCATCCAGGAACAACCTGCCAGGATGACTTGCTAGTCATACACATGAGTGGTCTTACATCTTGAATAAGCTGTGAGAACATGACAGTCTTGAAATCCTGGGACATGGACCAATGTAATTCCTTTTCCCAGCATTGCAACCTCTACAGTAACCAATATTCAACTCACCTTATTTTTTTCTAGTGCAGACAGGAAAACCAGGCAGGCTGGACCTGAAGGCTTTAGTTCTGATTCAGGCAGGGGTGGGACTCCATTGTATTTCAACACTTAAGTGCATTCACTTATTGATTCAAGCATTTTACAATCACTGATTACCTTCATACCCGGTTTTTAGATCTGGACACTACTGGGAAGATGTTAGATATGGTGGTAAATGTGCTTAACTCAAGAGAATAGAATTACTGATAGTATGAATGTGGCTGAATTGGAATAACCACAATTCTCCAAAAATCAAAAAGTCAAAATCTGTTTTGTTGAAGCCACTCTTTGCTCAACTGATTGAAGGCTGTATGACCTTTTGGGTTGTAGCTCTGAGTCCAACAACACACAGATAAATTGGCACATGCTCTATCAGGTTTGCATTTGAGTGTTGGCTAACCAGGGATGGTGAATGATTTTTGAGAACAATAACTTTTTGAGATCTGTTGATTTTTGAAATGAAATGGGTTTGAGATTGAGTGATTGATGAGAATGAAAAAATAACAACCTCTGAATCAACCAATTGTTTCTTCCCCTCCATTTTTTGTTTCTTTCCACATTCTTTCTCCCATACAAAACTACCATGAGCCCTCTGAAATTGTATCCTCACACATGTATTTCAACAAGCCCTCAACATCTTGGACCCAAATCACCTTCTAGAACCATCTTCTAAAGCCAAGTACAACTGTGATGCCTGCATGTTCATCTTTGTCTGTGAGGAATACCTAATTCCAGCAAAACCAACCAAAATGGACCTATGCCATTTCATCTCAGTTGTTGGCCAAGAAGTGAAACCCTTTAATGTGAAAATTTATCTCCCAGGAGTTCTCAGACACTTCAAATCCTCAAACCTCAGAGGTAGTGCAGGCAATATCCTCCAACATTGTCAGAGATTCCATAGTTGGAATCAAAAAACTCGTTCCAGAACCAACTCCGCCTACAACAACCTCCCGTTCAACACAATCCTGGGACTGGGGTTCTCAGCACTTCATCAGACGGGAGAATTGGGGGGCCCACACCAGACCCAGCTCAGGAATTCTAGGAAGTCAATTTGTAGACCTTCCTTTTCACTATCAATCTGTGGGAAAGCAGTGGTGTATGTCACACCATAACACATACAAAGACTTGACTACAGTTAACTCTGCTAAAACCAATAGTTGATCATTTAGGACCCTATCAGTTTTGACCAAGTATCTGTTTTGTCAAATCTCTGTCAAAACCAATAGAAATCAAATTGCACTAAAAGTATTGGTTATGACAAAGAAATAGCTTTATACTGAGCAATTACAAAGGAGCCTTAGAAAATAAATTTGTGAGGGTTTGCTGCTTGGCAGCTTTGGAATGGACTACACGGCAATGTCTCACAGATGCCCTGATGGCCCTTTGGTACCCTCTCACTACATCGCTATCATCATAGGCCAGGTATCCCATCATGATCTCAGAAGCTTTGAGAACCGCTCAATGAGTTGGTTGCGGTGGTGGTGGTGGGTTTTCAACCAAAACCTTCACCGCCAAGAAATTCACATCGGAATGCCCTTTCCGATGCCATATCGGGGACGCTGTTCCGAAGCAGAGTCGGGCCCCAGATGTGCGATACATTTGATATGCGATGTCAAATGGGATCTGAAACGTCCGACTGAATCCTCAGTCCGATTCAGAAATGGTTTGGCACATCCGATAAGACTGAGCCGCAATGTTGACATGCATTGATAGCAACCGACTGAGCCTCAGTCCCTTGAGGCCCGATGCCTACTCGCAAGGTGCTCATCCGACTCAAAGGTGGTTGAGTCGCAATCACCCAATCGCATTGACTTTCACCAACTAAACATCGGCCTTTTCGTCCCGATTCAATCCTGGTTGCGATTTCACTTCGGTCTTTCTACTACGATCCAATCCATTGTCCACCCGATATAATCTCACGTCCGAATCAACCTCGGTGTCATCTTTGCGATACAATCTAAACATAGAAGCCGATATAATCCCAGTAGAAGGGATTCATGTAATTTTCTGATTTTTCAAATTTAGACGGGAAATAATCCCATCCCCAAAATGCTTCTATGTCTCTTTGCCTTCTTGTTTTATTCTTTGATTACATGTCATCGAAGTTCGAACTTCAAGTTCGAACTTGAACTTGAAAGCTAGTACAATTCGAGCTTGAAGTGGAATGAATCCTCGTACACAAACTCCAAGTCTCGAATTTCAATGCTTGGGTAACATGAAGTAACCTTGTAGACCAAAACTTCAACCTTCGATTAAGAGTTCGAAGTTGGTTAAAACTTGGAAGTTTGAGGTAAGTTCTTGGTGTTAATCTTTTTTCTCGAAGCTTTTGTCTAAAATTGCTGTTCTCCTTTTTGTCCTTAACAAATATCAAAAAATCCAAAAAGTTGCTCGAGTCATGCAGTTTTGCCCACTTTGTGTTCAGCTACTTTGTTTTGAACTTTGGAAAATTAAACCAAATCACAAATAGAGGGAACACCCATGTTTCTTTTGACAACAAGTGAATAGGCTGAAGAATACAATCTGTAATCTCTGTCAAGGCTTACTTGTCTTAGACCGCACGTGATGTGCTCAGTAGCTGTATGGGAAAACAAGGGAGAGAAAACAGAGACACCCGATGGTCAAGAAATTAAAAAATAACATCATTGGGACAATTTGTATTTAGGGACTTGATTACAAACTTGGAAAAAGAAACAAAGACACAGATAGACGGATCGCCAACTTTTTTAAATAAACAAGTAGAATTGAATTACAATTTATAAATTTTCTAAAGGCTTGAGGGATTCTTTCACACCTTCCTTATATACTTTTAACATATCTTGTATCTCCGTACGTATAGAGATGAAAGTGTCAAATCTCTTACCCGCTGGTATCAAAGCAGCAATATCCATCATTTTTCCTGCCATGAACCTTGTCATATCTTTTACATTCCTCTTCATATCTTGCGCCACCATCTCACTATCAAATTGGTTAGGCTTGACTTCACCCCAGTCTACACTACTATCATCTGAGTCGTGATCATGACCCTGGTTGCTCCTGGGTTCTTCGAAACCCCGGGGTTCCGCTTGTAAAAAATCGGGGTCAACAGACAACTCATGCTCTGGCTTGTTTGTAGATACCACCTCACTCTTGTTTAATCTCATTTCATCATTTCCACCTTTTTCATGCTCTTCGGTGGGACTCTCGACGTTCTGTGGAGAATGTACTTGTTCCTCGGTTGGTCTCGCCTCTTCGATTGGTGAAGAATGTCGGAATAAAGGAGTTTGTGAAGTTCGACCCAAGACGGAGGGTGGAGCGGCCCGGGATGGAGTTGGACTTGGACTTGGACTTTTCTGCGGCCTCGTGCGCATAATCTGAGGAGACCTCAATTCGATTGATCCTGAGTTCGAGGGTTCAAGAGCAGCGGAAGCCTGTCGAGCGGTTCCGAGGTTCGAAAGGAGGGGGGCAGGGGCAGCAGAAGCGGGTCGGGCTGTACGTGGGTTCGAAAGGGAGGGGACGGGGGCAGCTGAAGCGCGTCGAGATGCTCCTGGGTTCGAAAGGGAGGGGACGGGGGCAGCTGAAGCGCGTCGAGATGCTCTTGGGTTCGAAAGGGAGGGGTTGGGAGCAGCTGAAGCACGTCGAGCTGTTCCTAGGTTCGAAAGGGAGGGGTTGGGAGCAGCGGAAGCGCGTCGAGCTGTTGCTAGGTTCGAAGGCGCTGAAGCCAGGGACAGGGAAGGAGGAAGATCCGATGATGATGGTTGAGGCGCTTGAGGATGCGAAGTATGTGATATCGGAGGAGTACCAGGGGGTAGGGGTTCGTCGTCCTCCACTACCAAGGGTTTGCGAAGCGTGATTTTGATCCTTCTTGAAGGTTGATGATCATCCTCTTCAGAGCTAGGGTCAACCTCAATAGGTCTCTTTCTTGATGAATTTGGGTTCGCGTCAAGTTCGGAGGGTGGAGGTTGGAAGGGTGGTGCCTCACGGCTTCGCCGCCATCCCATCACATCTCTAAGGTATGCGTCCGCCCTGATATCATCCTGTATAATCCTTGCCCCCGCGCTTCGACTCAAAGGTATTTCAACATCAAATTTTGGCGGTTGAGTGGAAGCAAGTGACTCGACATCTAAGAAGAAACACTGGTCAGCTCATCAGGTTTCTTCCCGAACACGCATCTCCAAGCAAACTCAAAGAAACCACGCCACATACCTTGTGTCATTATGGTCCAATCATCAACCCTAGCCTCGTCCTCCGGTGCCAACAGGGAGAGTTCCTCAGGAGCACAAGTGCTTGAAGCCACGGTTTTGCGATCTTTATCGAACTTAGAATCCCGATAGAGCTTTCCGCTTCGATTGCTAAGCCATCTGAATTCGATGGACTCCATTCCGTTGACGTCGCAGCATACCTTCGAGGTCTTGCAGTCCCGGCACTTGATGGATTTGCCGGGAACAGTCACACAGACACGAGAGGTCTTGGCGCATCTTGAACACGGCGTGGCATACAAATGCACCTTCGTGTAATCGTCTTTCCCGATCAAAGCCTCATTCAACACGGTCACGCATCGAACGGATTTAGGGGTTTTGGGCTTGATGTCTACGACAGTACCCGGTTCGAGCGTTATGTTTTCTGGTTCAGAATCACTTGGAGAAGACATTTGAAATGAAAAGGCGAGGAAAATAGTTGGATCAGGGATTTAGAAAACAAAAAGCACGTCGAATCTCGAAGTTTGAAAAAGGAATTTGAAAACGAAAAAGTGACTTTTAGATTTGGATGAGAAATTTTAAAAATCGAAACGAAGAGGGGAGAGGAAATTCGAGATCAAGCAATTATTGAGGGGAACAAAGACGACGAAGACTTGAGTGGTTGATGTGTGGGGCAAAGGTGAGGTAGACACATACTTGCTAAGCATCATACTCTAACGCAACCTTTCTAGCTCACTTGTATGTAATCAGATATTCCATAAGATTCCAAATTCACATCATAAACTTTGTGCATCATCCCTGAGTATGGTATCAACAACACACGCGATGATTATTCAAGTGTTTTGGGATGACTCAGTATGTACGCTTGAGCGAGATTTCTCATGTTAGATATTTGTGTAAAGCAGCATATCCAGAGTAATGAAACACGCATTTGGTCATAACTCAGAAGATCATTTGACGAACTTTCTTTGAAAGAACAAGCGTTGTAAGAGTACAAAGGGTTCTCAACAACATCATCAAATAACACAAAGAAGGGAACAATACCATGAACATTTCCACACACACCAAACACATCATCAACTCATCCATTCAATTTTGTTAAATCATGTTCATTGCACATATAGTAGGTTTAGTGCTTGCTGACTCCAGCTAACTCACGAAGATTGGGTTTAGCCAGAATCAGAGCGTAGAGCTCTAGATTACAAGAGCGTAGAGCTCTAGATTACAGGAGCGTGGAGCTCTAGATTACAGGAGCGTGGAGCTCTAGATCACAAGAGCGTAGAGCTCTAGATTACAAGAGCGTAGAGCTCTAGATTACACGGTACATGCTTAGGTCTATAGCAGAGTATAGTGGAATGAACAGTGTAACCGAAAGGTCCTTTATGAGGTGGATTACAAAAGGATGTTGTGCAGAAGAGAGAGGCGAGGTGGGACAAAAAATACGTAGATAAGAATGAGATTAAATTAGGATCTTATAAGGATATAGAAATAATTTTTCCAAGAAGAAAAGTTATATAGAAGTGCAGAGGGGGTCAAGTGTTCAAAACCATCCAAAGTTGATATAGTAACAACTCGAAGATAAAGAGACGCCTCTTCGAATTACCAAAAGCAAAGACAAGGTAATGAGCACAAATAGCGGAGTTCGAAGCTTTGCACTTATTGGTCTTTCAGGAGAACTTATTGGAAAAAACGTAGACCTTATGAAGATTGCTTAATAGTAAGTGTGGAGACCAAAAGCCTTTTCCATGTGATTTGTTTTTCACTCGTTTGTTTGATAGAGATTGAATTTCACTAATACAGTCTCCTTTCTGAAATAATTTCAATTCCTTCTGGTATACAAGCTTAAATTCTCAGTCAAGTTGATTCGGTTGTAGATCCTAATCCAGCTTCAGAATCCTCAAAATCGCAGGTGCGTTTGCTGGTTTAGATGAATAAAGAAGAGGGGAAACGTGTATTAAGTCAGAACCATCATTCTAGACTAAGTGTGTTGATTTTGTTAGTTAGCTACTGACCTCTCCTCCGAATGGATGGCTTTAAGATGTGCAATTTCCTTATAATAACGGTTTAGTGTACGCATAAATCGTTTATACTTTTTACGCGAAACTTTGAGCTGTCTTTTGTAAAGCTGGTGGTGAAGAATCACTTCTGGGTCATGTGAGCGCAACAACATTCGAGCATATGCAATTGCGTCTTGAGACTCGCTGAGGGTGACACCTATGTCGTGAACCTCGTCTTCTAAATTGTTGATTGTGTCCGATATCGCTTCAAGTTCGAGGGTGTTGAGGAATTTGTAGATTTCTAAATGATTACTGATCCCATCCTCAATATTGTGGTAGAATCCTTGTTCTAAGGCTGCTTGAACATAAATCCTAAAACGACCGGTACGCTCAGGCGTATTGACTTGTACCACTGGTGAAGTTGGTACTCGGTCATGAAACGCAAGGGCTCGTAGCTCGGGAATAAGGGTGTGATGTGAAAGATGGAATCATTATGCAAACTTGGTTCGTGAAAAAGCCACAGGAAAAAGCGTCAGCTGTTGGGAAAAAAGATAAACATGAAGATTAAATGATGCTGGATCACTGACCAATTTAAGATGTTGATTGTATCAAGATGTATAGCTGGTAAAATCGGGCCCAAGTGACGATGTCACGCTGTTCGAACCAGTTGGGATGATCATGTAGTTGCGTTCGGTCTTTTCAAGGGCTCTGTTTCTCATTTTTGGTCATTCTTTCAAAGGGCTCTGTATCTCAGTTTCATCAATTCTTTCAAAGGGCTCCAGACTTAATTTTCGTCAATTCTTTCAAAGGGCATCAGATTTTATTTTATAGTGAACAACCCTTTTAATTCCAAAAGTGTAGCACAGGTGAAGGGTAGACCACCGGCGGAGCAGACCGACGCATACATGCCAATCTTCCGAGATCATCATCGAAGCATGTTGGTTATCGGTGGGACTGGTTTGCTGGTACATCACTCGCAAAGGCCTTTCTAAAGGCGGCTCCACCACACACGGACTGCTCCACTGTGGCTCAGCTACGCGCTCCCGTATCTGGGTTTGGGGCTGCTATGCTACGCGCTCTACGCTACCCTGCGGTACCACCCATGGGTAGTAACTTCACAAAGGAGCGTAATGGTCATATGCCAGATTTGATCAAAGATAAGTTCGATCTCACTCTTGAAGCTGAATATCCTTGGACAAGATTACATATCACCAGTCTGATGCTCTTGACAACTTTTGCTTAAGCTCAAGATGCTCCATAAGCAGGTTTCAATTCACGTAAGTTTTTAAACTTGTCTTCTCGGTTTTAAAACGGCATCGATGCAATAATCAGTATATGTTTCTTTAGTCATCTGTGAACTTCGTAAAACTTATGTCGGAGATCACGCAACAATCAAAGGGCAGCATGCTGCTTTTTCCTCCCCCTCGAGCTCTATCCTTCAACCATTTGGTCCATTTAAATCAATTCGAAAACCTTCCAGCTGATCTATTTCTATTTACTCAACACATCACTCTACCTTCATACCTTCCTCTGATCCTGCTCATCGTCTCCACTCTTTGATATATTCTAACTGTCAGTCATGAGTGACTCGTTTTCCCATGAATCTCCCTTTCCATCCATCCCGGACTTCATAGGTACTGAAGAAGAGGAACCGCGTTCCGTTCGCGAACAATATCTGGAGAATGCGACTTTGTTAGGAATGGACGGAAACAAGAAACTGTATGTGTATTCCCAACCGTGTTCAAGGTGTAGAAATGCTAAGGATGTTCGGCTATGTGTGACTGGCAGTAGAAAATCCTCGAAATGTGAGAGACGGGGAGTGGCCAAAGTTAAATGTGACACACAAATATATACTTCAACACCTCGAAAAGTCAAGCGGACATTTCGAAGACCGTTGAGTCCTTCCCCGGAACGGCCAGCTGCTCAGGATTCTCGAAGAGCTGGTAAGTCATCTTTCCTTCGTTTTGGATTAGACTTGTTTGATTCAAATATATCTTCGATAAATATTCCAAAAATGGAAATTCCCTCTCTAGTTCAAAATGATCTTCAAGAGCATGGGGGGATGAGACCGAAGGTTCTACCGGAAGCTGGGAAAGCTCGGCAAGTTCTGACACAAGGTATGCTCTTTTTACATCATGTTTTTGTATGAATCCGCTAAGTTTTATAACCTGAATCTCACTTCCAGTGGCCGGACGAATTGAAAAATGGCATTCCAACATTAAACCCGCTGGGACGGATTGTAGTCTTGATGGGGAATCTCATGGCACCAGCGACTTACCAAGGAAAAGGGAAAGGGAAGATGAATTTATAATACAAGAAGGTAATCTGCATTCACCAGTAAAAAAAATGACAATTCAAGCACAGGTGTCGGTTGGTGAGCAAAGGAAAGATCAGGCTCGAACCAAGTTATTTATAGAAGGGAAATCTGCTCAAAGGATTCGGGAAGAGGCCAATCAGGACCTAGAAGAAGACAAGAACTCTGATGCAACATCTGATGTCTGGGGTGAAGCAATTCCAAGCCCCTCTGATGGAAAGTTCATGTTAGCGAATTTGAAAAAGCAAGCCAAAGAAGTTGAGAAATTTATAGCTAAAAAAACCAAGGATATTGCCGGGTTGATCCCCAAGGGGAATAATTTTACAAGCTTTGTGAGTATTCGGAAGGATATGCGGAACGAGTTCAAAGCTCACAAGGAAAAAGTCAGGCTTGTTGTCAAACCTCTTGAAAGCCAATGAACTATATATATTTTTGGTATCTTGCAATTGATCTTATGTTTACTTACCTGAACCTAGGTCAGAGATATTTCAGGCATGAAGCCATTTTTTATTGTCTTGAAACTAATTTTATTATGTTTGTAAAGCATAGTTTTAGGGTATGTTTCGTTTTGTTATATTCATAAATACAGCAATTACATTTTGTTGTACAGACCGCTACTCAGCTCGAACTTCAAATGTTCGAAGTTCGAAGTTGGACAAACTTCCACTCTGGGATGACCTTGGAGCTTGATGGTGGAATTTGAAGGAATTCCTTGAAGAGATTCCATACAAGGTTTGAACCCATGTCTCCGGATGTTAATACTTATTCCAAGAGTAGCGTCTCTATCCATCAAAACAATTTCAGCTTGTAGTTGCCACAGACTTGGAGTTCGCTCCTCGAATCTGGATGAAAAGCAGATATGGTTCACTTGTTAGGCTGGTTGACGGATTGGTCGACGTTCGGCCTCGTCTACCAGCGTTGACTTTTTGGGTGCTCTTTTTGGGTCAGTGCTACATGACTTGACACGCTTTTTAAGCTCCTTTCATAATTCGCCTCCCTGATTGAGATTCTCTAAAATCGAGATCAGCCTTGATAAAGGGTATTGGGATGATGAACATATTTGAAATTCGAAGTCTGGAAGCTCGAAGTTCGATTTTTTCGGGCCACAATTACCTTCCCTTGGCCTTGATTAAATGGGCATAAATTACCCCATTTCCAATTTCAGTCATTCTTTGAATCTTGGATTTGTTCAAAAGAGAATTAAATAATCCTTCTCAGATCTCGGATAGTAACATTACCCGATTTATCAGCATTGTGATTAGTCTGAAGGACTATATCAATTTGTTGCATGGACTGAAGAAAAGAAGAAGAGGCCCGGGAATTTGTTGCGTTTTACGGTGAGGTAGGGCAACACGGAGGGCCCGCCTCCCTAGGGCTGAAAAATATCCGCCCATAAGATTTCTTTCTTTCACCCTTGTTCCCGTAGTGTTTAAACCAGACTTATCCTATGCAAAATTCAAACCCGAATCCGGGAGCCAGAGCACACGCATGCAATAAAAGCCTTTGTGATTGATGTAGGAGACCGATAATCAACCTTCTGCTCTCCTTTGAAAAGCCTTAGCACCTGGACATGGATTTGGTAAGCAATGATCAACGTTCTGCTTCCTTTCGCATACCCTTAGCATTATGATACACACATGTTGAGCGATGCGTATCAGGACCTACACATGACCGCCGGACTGTTGAGAAGGTCCATCAGCCGAGTGACTTCCACTATTTCAGTGAAGGGAAAGAATCTGACTCTCACCTTTATCACCTCTTTGTCAAGCTTCACGAACGTAGCACACGCCCCGATATGGATGTGGACAGTGATCCACAGCGTTATACTCTGTTTAACAGACCCTTAGCACCACAACACAGGCGTCATGAGCGAAGCGTATTGGATTCTCCACATAATGTCCGGGATGTTGAAGAGTACCATCCACTTCACAGCGAAGTCAGGTGTTTACAGGACAAGGGGAAAAAACGTGATTTTAACATCAATCGCTTGTACCAGGAGGTTCGAGAACATGGGACATGGACATTAGAACAGATAGGAAACATCGCCACGGAACAAAAAGACATGGATTCACGCAATCGGGGGACTCAGAGACTGATCACAAGGCTAATAAACAACTTCGACAACCTGAAGAATGAACTTGAGGAAAAATATGAGCGCTTGGGGCAAGAAAACGCCCAGCTTGCAGAGGCGTTAGCAAGATCACAAGGCCAGTATCTTACAACAACACACCTGTGCCTATGTATGCTTATTTTCTCCCTATCTCTTTGACTCTCAGAGAAGCACCGAATTTGGACTAGTGCTTATCGCACCTCGGTAGAGGAGTCTAAGGATTTTGGGGAACAGTTACAGGAAGCGGTTCGACAGCAGTGTTGGTATACCAAACAGGCACTCACTAGACTGTCTGAGAAAACCAAAGGTATGTATAAATGACCTCACTTTACCAATTCATTTCACAAAAGCTGACATAAAAACTTCTGCTTAGATTTCCATGAATACCAAAATGAATTGGAAAAAGCGACTGACTCACGTATTCTGGAATTCAAAGTGAAAGTGGACGAAGTATTGCAAGCTGCAAGAGGTAAGTCTTTTAAGAATGGTATTAGCTAGACATATAAATGACCTATCTTTCGTATCATGGTATGTTCGGTAGAGGCGCAGAACCAAGTTTACATCAAGTATGAAGAGGTCTTGCAAGAGCAACATAAAACTGAAAAGATACTGTCAAATCTGACAATGGAATTTGAATTTCACGCTAAAAACACGAAAGGTGATTATTTTGACATTTGTCAATTGGTGATAGCCAGAGCTGAATGAATTGCCCTTTTTTCAGAGCATCTCTTATACAAGGAATTGAAAGATGAAAAACAGATGAGCTTGGCTGAAGGTGAGAATTTTTCAAATGGGTCTAAACCAATCATTTGAAACCGTATTTATACTGATGGAAGATGGCTATATCTGTCAGAAGAGCATACTTGTCCACCCCACCGAGTTTGTATATCAATGCGCATGGGTTTAATGTTGGCTTTTATGTCTATATTGGTGTACTTATTATTGGCAGAAGGTGATTATCACCAACCCAATGTGCTTTAATTTATGACTTGTAACTTATACATCTAGTCACTTTAGCTTGGGTCTTATTCTAATGCCTAGAGCTGTATATGTCATTGTTGGAAAAATCATCTTTCTCGCATGCTTCTCACACAACAAGGTTTCCTGAACCTACGAGAGTAAGTTTTGAAATATGCTGATGTTGATTTGACCGCATTACACGACTTCTGAAATTTTTGAGCCTTGCTAGTAGAGGGTTAAAATTGACCATAGAACGTGTAAGTCAGGTGGAAGTTATCGGTAAGGGTTACACGCACTGCAACGTATAGTATTACGAAGAAGCGTACAGCTTAAGCTGCGCAAGGACCAGCGTACAGCTGAATGGCCTGAATCATACGCTCCAATCTTGGTTTCATTTGCACATGGAAGCCAAAACTAGCACGATGTTAGCCAAAAAGCACGACTGGCACTTCGTGCTTACATTGACATAAGGGAATCAGGACGAGTGATTCGGGGGGTTATAAATCTCTCAAAGCAATGGTTCTATGTCTATGCTATCGAGTCATGTTTTTAGTATCACATTTCTTATATTTATGCTCTCTGCTGTTCATACTGTCTTTAGTATTTTTATTCATCATTAACTGGATCCAAAAGTCGACACTCATGATCAAGAACACATAGCAAAGTATCTTATTTACAAATTTTTATCTTCCTTTTCCCATCCTAGGAGAATGTTTGTACCAGGTCTTTCCTATATTTTGTTTCGGTATGTCTTTAACTGGAGCAGGCTAATCCTTGAAGGCTTGCCTGAAAGCTCGAGCTTCTGATAACAGCATTTTCGAAGTTGGAAGCAACCAGAAGCGTGTCAAAACTGCAAAACAGATCGCCAGGGTTATCGAGATTGTGATCGTGGAGAGTGTGTCACAGAAACCCTCCATGGCCGTCAAGCCATAATAATTCAGAAAATGATCTTTTGTTGTAACACATAGCTGATGTTTCGTGGTAGTTGGTAGTGGTGCCAAATGTTGTTGCCAGAACGTCCACGCTTGTGCATGTGAAGACCGAAGTGCTTGAGACATCTTTTGCCAAGTCTTCATGAGCACAACATCAAGTAAAATGATCATGCGAAGAGCGCAGAGTATCAAAAATCTGTTAAGCTTCGAATTCATCTTGGCTTTCCATTAGGATTTGTTCAAATCGAGAACATCTGGGGTCAGACTATGTACATCTAGCAAGCTTGATAGAGGTAGAGGATCATTTACCTGGTCGTCTGGTAGGATCTGGGAGTATACTTTGACTTCGATGTATTCGAATTGTTGATAGGATGGAGTATGTTTCGTCTCGATGTACGGGTATGGAATCGTATCCAAGGGTACGTAGATCTGCTATTCAATGTTTTTTAAAAGTTAAATGCCTCCTCTTGTTAGGGACTTCTCCTTTCTGCTAAGTCGTTGACTACGTAAAACCCCCTTTGTTACTTCCTTTGATGAAGAATTTCAGCATCAAGCAGTTTCCCTCAACTGTTCATTGATGAACTGATCAACTCAGAGCCCTCGGAATGAGTGGTACTACGTTTGCTGAGGTTAACAAACTGACTTGCTCAGTTTTTCTTTTCATGCTCTACTAAGTCGTATCTCTGTTTGGTCATAGATGTGTGATCTTGCAATGCTGAGAAGATCATCATTCAATCATGTATTCAAGTATCACAAGACATTCTCAGCATCTGCTTTCGGGAATGGATCTACAAGAGAATCAAGAGCACCGCGAGTCGGAGAAAATAGACCCACTGAATTTGAACTTCAAAGAAGCATTAGGCTTCATGATGTTTCTTACTGTCTCATTTTATCCTTTTGTGTATTGTACTCCATACAAGTACCAAGTCTCGAACTGGAGCTCTGAGCTTGAAGTTTCGAACTTCGAACCTCACATTCGAGCGTGAGGTCTGAGCTTCCAGTTTCAAACTTTCCACCTTAAGCGGGATTTCTCTGCTTCTTCTCAAAACAACTAGCACCCTGCGTTTGCACATTATGTCTTAGCCGTTTCTAAGCTACTCCCTAAGCAGTATGTGGAGTGATTTGAGAAATGTCAGTAAAAACATAAAGAAAGAGATAGCATGTACATAGTTTATACGCTTAACTCACCGGTGGCTTAACTATCAAAATCCTATAAATCGGAAGTAGCATGATTCTAATTACTTCAGACCTGTGATGTCTAGTACACAGACGATCTTACTTCGTTCATGCTGCCTAGAAAATTAAGTGCAAAGTAAGATGCAGTTAGAACCTCAGAAGATACGGTGTCTAGTCTAGTCTTGTCCAGTACGTAAGTTCGAAGTGAGATGTTCCTAGTTCGAACATCTAAACATGTGATATTCGATATGTAGGTTCGAAGTAAGATCATACTTCGAAACCGGAGGGCCTACTGGGCAAATTCATGTTAGGATGATCCTACATCCAATATGCGGTCTCTATGACGGTCGAATATCTGAGCATATGATACCATACGCTATGAGCTATTGCAAGAATCAAAAGCCTTGGAACCTTTACATGGTTATCATGTTCATCCGATGAATGTAAAAACAAAGTATCACTGAGATTAATCGTGGAAATAACAAAACACATTTTGAGGGACAAAATATCAGAAAAAGAATTCTATCGAGAGTGGAAAAGTTTTGAAATCAGAGAGTTTCCTCGCAGAAAAACTTGCTCAAATTTATAATCAGTGTGGTTGGCTGCTTAATTCCAAAGCATCCTTCTGGGGTATCCCAAGCTACCCCTTGAGCCATAAGCTTGTCAACTCGCACCAGGTCTTTTTTTTTGGAGGAGGTGTACAAAACAGTCATTCTAGCATCTGGCCAACTGTCGAGGCCATGCTTGGCTTTCTCAGAAGCTCTCAGCTCAGAGAACCGGAGGATTTCGAACCACAACTGTGCCTTTGGGTTACCTTGCAACCCCGGATTTGTGACAAATATCTCATTGATTCGGCCCCACCGATATGTCATTGGGCGGCGTAGATCTTTGGACTGATACATAACAATGCTGTTTCCCCGGTGATGATCCCAGGTTGAGTAGGTTATGTCGCCATTCTTGACCGTTCTTCTTTGGTTCACCATTCGTCCTAGCAATATGTGATGGGATGGAGGCAGAGGTGTTTTGTAAATTCGACTAGCCACAACAACCTCCCCGCATCCCAATTCTTTCATACGGCGTGCAAGATTTTCGTGGGTGTCGTAATCCAGGGTTTCCGCTTTCTTCTCGTCATAGTCATAGACGAGCTCCTTCTGGACAGGGATGCCTGTTTGAGCGTCGTATCCGGAGGTACTATCTCGTGGTGTGCCACCGGGCTCCAAGAACTTCAAGATACTTGTAGCTATGTCTCTCGGAAGAGCTTCACAAATAATTTTCACAACTGGCCGCAGGTTTTGTTCAAGGGTAAACTTCCTGAGTCTGGTAAATTCGCGTGAATCTATCATACTTTTGTCAGTTCAGCCAAAATCTTTCAGTTGATCGATCTTACGAACTTACTAGGATGATTATTATTAGGGATTTTAGCCAGTTTACCATTAAGTCTCTCGAACGACCATGCACTCCAGAAAGGTGTGGGTCCAAATCTTCGAATACATTCAGGAAGATGAAGCGCCATGTGATGATTGGGTAGGATGGGCAATGAAGTGTAAAGTTTCGAATACCCATTTCGGTAGCTTCGCAGGTGAGATCGAAGGGATCGAATATCGCGTTCAGTCACTTCTACGGAATGCGAGGTGGGTCAAAGTGACAACTTCAAATTTCAAAAATTGAAATTTCAAAATCCGCGGGTGCAAAACTGAAAAAACCTGACAAAACTTTGGATTAAACTCAAATACTGGACTTAAACCACCTGTATTTGGGCAAAAACATATGTTTTTGCCACTTTTGCCACATTTTCCAACCACAAGTCGAAATTTCACTCGTTCGTTGTCACTTTGACACAAATAATACCATAAAATTTTGAAAAAACAAGTTTCGCAAACACAATTTACAAAAACAACAACTCAAAACCTCAACCGATCCACAAAACACCATGTGTAAACCCACCAATCTCACCTACTCCGGAGGGACCTACCTTGACTCAGAATAACCATCCATCAACACCAAAGAGTTCATCACTACAGAGTTCTTCAACACCTTCATCTCCAGATTACCCTAAAGTCAGGGTCCCACTGAGAGCTTCAATTCACGCACCAAAACTCGCAGTTGAATCTCCGAATCCGTTTGAACGTTTACAAGCTCTAACATCCACACTCTCCCGACAATATGTTTCTTTTTGTGAACCTGATATGGTGGATTCTTCATCAGATCTTTTGATTCATAGATTCCTACGTCGCCAATCTACGGCCAATCAGCTACCGGAGGGCCTAGGTAGTCAACCTTAAAAGGAAGACCACCTAGGCTCTTAGGTGACCAACCTTAAAAGGGAGCCCACCTAGTCTCTTAGGTGGTCAACCTTAAAAGGAAGACCACCTAGGTTCCTAGGTGGTCGCCACGGTCGATCAGTGACTGATCGACTGTGGCAGGAGGTGTCACAAAGCTGCGACACCTCCTGCGGCCTTTCTACGGTCGATCAGTGAGTGATCGACCGTAGAAAGGTCGCCTAGGAGTCTAGGCAGCTACCTAGACTCCTAGGAGCTCACCACGGTCGATCAATGACTGATCGACCGTGGCAGGAGGTGTCACAAAGCTGCGACACCTCCTGCGGCCTTTCTACGGTCGATCAGTGAGTGATCGACCGTAGAAAGGTCGCCTAGGAGTCTAGGCAGCTACCTAGACTCCTAGGAGCTCACCACGGTCGATCAGTCACTGATCGACCGTGGCAGGAGGTGTCACAAAGCTGCGACACCTCCTGGGGCCTTTCTACGGTCGATCAGTGAGTGATCGACCGTAGAAAGGTCGCCTAGGAGTCTAGGCAGCTACCTAGACTCCTAGGAGCTCACCACGGTCGATCAGTCACTGATCGACCGTGGCAGGAGGTGTCACAAAGCTGCGACACCTCCTGCGGCCTTTCTACGGTCGATCAGTGAGTGATCGACCGTAGAAAGGTCGCCTAGGAGTCTAGGCAGCTACCTAGACTCCTAGGAGCTCACCACGGTCGATCAGTCACTGATCGACCGTGGTAGGAGGTGTCACATAGCTTCGACATCTCCTGGGACCTTTGTACGATCAATCGGTGAGTGATTGACCGCAGATAGGAGACCTAAGGTCCTAGGAGGTCTTCCTATTAAGGTTGACCACCTAGGACAACAGGTCTGGGTCATACGGAGGTATATCTTAATATGAATACCTCCTAGGACCTTTGGTGGTCCTTCCCTCAAGTTTTTGGCCTGTAGAAGGGATACCTAACTTCCTAGGTGGTCTTCCTTTTAAGGTTGACCACCTTATGTCTGTACTGAATCAGGCATAAAGTGGTCAACCTTAAAAGGAAGACCACCTAGGAAGTGAGGTCAACACCATAACCTCTCCGCTCAAAAGAGCGTGAGCAGAGCAGTTTTGGAATCTGCTCAATCCTCCGCTACCCAGAGCGGAGCCTGCGCTCCGTGCTCCAAGGGTAGAAAATTCCTGAGCAGAGCATGTTGCTCCTCTCAGAACCAGAGCCTGGGTGGCTTATATTGTTCATTGATCTAGTGCTGAGCAGCAATAGATCAATGTTTTTCAAGATATCTTTTTTTGTAAACTTTTCGGCGGAGTGTGTGATCTGTGCTGAACATGTAGGCCCATGAGAAACGCAACCTTCTACTAAGCTGAGCGTACCTGTACCCACCCGTCATTTAAAAACCACAAGTTGCACCTGGGGTGGTTCCATGTGCAAACCTATTATGTTCAACCACAAGTTGATCGTGTTTGGATCTCTATAAGTTCTTTGCTCATCATGCAGCAAATCCGTCAAATCAATTCCCAAGTTCCATTCATTTGTTTTTTTTCATCCATTCCTCAGTGCCTCTACTTCAGAAGATAGTGAACCCATAGTGAGAGGTTGGAAGGGAAGCTGCCAGTGACTGGAGGATGTTTGATGTTAGGGGTTGGAATAAGTGACTGAGGGTACCCCCGATTACCAGTCTAGCCTCTTGATTCACACATTGTCCAGTCCTGTCAACTCCCCTTGCACCCTCTTTCTATTCAGGTCATTATCCTCAAGTATTCAACCCAAACTGACTGATTTCTGTCACTGTCAGCTTTGCGTTGTGCAGGGTGAGATCCTCAATTTGATTTTGGGTAAGTGACATGACACAACACTGATGTGTTATTTGTCAAACAGATGGCAAAATGTAAATCTGAAGCAAGGAAGGAGAAACATGCTGTCAAGAGAGCCCAGTATCAGAAGGTCAGATCTTCCAAGTATAAAGAAGAGAAAAAAATGAGTTGCATGATGCTGAATGTGAAGCTGTGAGAAGTCAAACAAGGGATCTGATATATACAAGAATTGTTGCTGTAAAACAATCTTCAATCTGAACAGCTGACGGTCAGTACCAATATTAGACTTGAGGTCTAAGAAGGAATGGTCTGTACCTGAGATGGATGGATTGAAGAGATGAGGAACAATCCATCCATGAGCTGCTCAGGTTAATAAGTGAAATAAACATGTGAAATGTAGTGAATACATGAAATAAACGAATGATGTCATAGTAAGTTGTGACATGGCTAGTAGCACACATGATAACTCCAACACCCCCCCCTTTCAAAGAACCGGGACACAAAGAAAAAACAACATAACAGACATAAAAATTTAAAATAAGTATAAACAGAATAGAAAACAGAGAGGAAAGAAATAAAAGAAAACTCAAATAAACAATCAAACAATGCCTATCATTTGCCTTTGACATTGAAGCAAGATTGTATCAAGGGGCTTGGTAAGAAGATCAGCAAGCATATCTGAAGAACATACATGTTTTATTGATACACTTCCATTTTGAAGACACTCTCTCACAAAATGAAATTGAGTGTGTATATGTTTTGTTTGAGAGTGATGAGAAGGGTTCTTTGCCAAGGCTTCAGCGCCTTTGTTATCAACATGAATAGAAATAGTCAAACTTGGACGTAATTTAAGTTCTGATAAGAGATTGCGTAACCAAGTAGCTTCACGGCAGGCATCAGAAATTGCTTTGTACTCAGCCTCTGCGCTTGACAACAACACTGTTTTCTGTTTCCTCGATTTCCACAAAATAGGTCCACAGCCAACTAGATATGTGTAACAAGTCGTAGACCGTCTATCATGACGGTCTTCAGCCCAATCTGAATCACTAAAACCGGACACAGCAAAGTCCTTACCACCTAATGACAATTGGAGAGAAGAGGTTGAGCCCAGATACAACAAGGTTGACAGATTTTGTGGTTGCCTTTTTGGAGACTGGAGGAACATATCTCACACTTTGGTTGCTGAGTGTCCGTAGTTCTGAGTAGAGTGCAGTGAGAAAATGGGTATTGAGTGATGTGCTGTGAGGAAAGGCTGACGAGCAGTGTTTGTAATAAGGAATGAGAGATGTCAGAGTTAAGGAAGAGATAAGTGCTGTTTTCGATGGTTGACTTGTGGTAGTTACACATGGTATTTGTGGATTGGTTGAGGTTTTGAGTTGTTGTTTTTGTGAATTGTGTTTGCGAAACTGGTTTTTTTGAAATTTTATGGTATTATTTGTGTCAAAGTGACAAGGAATGAGTGAAATTTCGACTTGTGGTTGGAAAATGTGGCAAAAGTGGCAAAAACATATGTTTTTGCCCAAATACAGGTGGTTTAAGTCCAGTATTTGAGTTTAATCCAAAGTTTTGTCAGGTTTTTTCAGTTTTGCACCCGCGGATTTTGAAATTTCAATTTTTGAAATTTGAAGTTGTCACTTTGACCCACCTCGCATTCCGTACACTTCCAATCTCCGAACAATGTTCAATAGGCTTATAAGATGGAGCACATTGCGTACAAAGCTGCGGTCCGTAAATTTTGTAGCACTGCCTTCTTCGTGTAAGACAGAAATGATTGCAGGGATCATCATGACCTGGAAGAGAATCACCCACTCATCTGCCTTCAATTTTCCACCCTTCCGCATCCCAACAGTGCTAGGCACACGTCCAACCCAGGAAGGAAGGCTTATATTTTTGGCGATATGCTGTAACACAGCTAGGTTTTGAGCATCATCGAAGAAATTCCAACCAAGGTCATCTTCATAAGCATCTTCATAGTCAGAGAAGTCTTCGTCGTCTTCGTCATCTTCCGAAAAGCTTTCTGTCTGCTCTTGCATGGGTTGGGCATGCTTAAGTGATGTCGTAGGACAAGATTTGCTTTCTAAGTTCAAATCTTCAAATGCAGACAGCAATTTGTCATTGCTTTCTGCTGATAGATCTCCTGGAGTTGGCAATGGAGATGAGGATCTCAATTCTGGTTCCAGTATTTCTGCCGCTGCGTTATCGAAGCCATCCTTCGTGTCTGAGGTTACCGATGCCGTATCCGGATCTTCAACATCGTCAGTATCCTTGTTTCTTGAATCTTCGGTAGATTGCGGGTCCGACTTCATGCCAAAGGCCTTCGTGCCATGGTTCTTGAGAATACCAAGGAAGACGTTGTGCATCGGTTCTACAATGGTGTGTCTAAGAGGATCAAAATACGGAAGTTCCCATAGAACAGAGTACCGCACGCCGTATTCAGAAAAGATATCATTGCGCTCTTTTATTGTTGTTGCATCTCTCCACGCCAGAGCCTGTTCGCGAAGTGTATGCGTACACCTTCTTCGTTCTTTCGGGATTCGTAATAAATGTATGTCTTCTTTTCCAAGCAGACACAGCGAGCATAAATGTAGATTCGATGAATGACCTGCCATTCCCAAAACCTTTCGTATCGCAGGAAGGTCACAGATGATGGGACCTAGCATTGCACGGATGATTCTGCCATGAGTGGGATATTTGGCTGTAGAAGAAAACTTGACACCCTTCCATAGGGTCTTGAGCTCGTGGACTAGAGGTGCCAGAACATGGTTAATCTGTTCCACATCCGGTTCGGAGGGACCAGGTGTCAAGCCGACCAAAAACATGTTCTCTTGAGATGAACGAATTTCGGGTGGCAGATTCAAGCAAATCAAAGCAATAGTTCCCAAAGAGATTTGTTTCGATGCAGCCTTGTTTCCGTTTGGATTAAACCAATCCACATTTAAGGCGAAAACCAGATTTCCGGGGGAGCAGGTAAATCTCTGGCCATCTTCTCCACGGAGAGAGTGCCACATTGAAGCATCCCGCACATCCTTCATGATTGGATCTTGTGTTCCGCAATGTTCGTCTTTCCATTCCAGCAAATCCTCGATCCCAGGACGATTCAGAAAACGGGCTAACCAGTCAGTGAAAGATACCGTTGAAAAGAGCCGGCATGGCTTCGCGGTTGTCCCGTCTTGATCCCCTGTCTCATGTAAAAGTGGCTCTGAACATACACGGCTCCTCAGAGTAGCTTGAGATGTGCAAAGCTTGGGAATATCGACATCGTAGTATAGCCTGAAGCATTTGGGGCAGCAGACTGTGCGGCAAATCTTGGGTTCAATTCTTAGTCCATCGAGGAAGGTACTCATAGTCTTGGGTAAGGTGACATTCGAAGACTTTCTATCAGTGCTGAAGCTCGAGACTACACCGATGACATGCAAGCAAACCGTGGCCGCCTCAACACTAATGTTTTTGATTATGTGTAAACATGTGATCATAAGGAAGTAAGCCAGGTCAGAAGCCTTCCAACGGCAAAATGTGGCGTAGTATGTTGGACTGTAGATGCCTGCTTGTCAGAAAGTTGATACTTCAACAAAAATGGATACAAAACCCCAATACAAGACTAGTTAGAAGAGGAAACAAACTTGAATCTATGACTGGCCCATTCCACGATGGTTGGAAGTGGCTTTCTGTGACTGTACAATCAAAAGGTGTTCTTTCCAAGTTTGAAGAGGCAATAGGCAAACTTTCCACTGAGGCCTTTTGGGGATCTTGTGATGGTGATCGTGTATCTGTCGAAGCTCTGCTGTCAGACTCCTAAGTATACTAAAAGAAGTCAACAAGGGAAAAGGTCTATGTACACACCCAAAGTATCCGATGAGGAAGAGAGTTTTTTTCCTGTGTTGGTGATACGTGTTCCAAACCCCTTGACATGTTTTTTGTGATTTGCAGGTCTCCAGAGGGTTCCGTATACTTTGTCATTTGTCTGAGGATGTTGGTAGGTGTTTCTTTGGCAATCGGTACAGTGGCAGGGTATCAAAACCGGCGTTCGCATTTTGAGAGTATTTATTCTCTTGAGTGAAGGTGGCTCAATGAGTTGATGGATACTGTCAAAGTGAGATGAAGAGCAAAAGTGTTGGATATACAAAGATGTTGGTACGAGACGAACCACATCTTATTTGCATTGGGATGCTCATCCAAACCTTGATCCTCAGAAGAACACGTCTATTGTGAGGATGTATATTACATCTGACCATCAAAGGAGAGTATGTGTTTGGTACCGTATAGGCTGTCCAGGGTACTACAATACGAACGCACAAAGGCGCTATCATGAGCGTAACACTTTTGAGAAACATGCTGATTAATGTAAAATTTCGAAGATCTCAAATTGTCAAGGGTGGATGGGCTCAGTCTGAATACTCTTGAGCGGCGAGTCACTGCGTAGCCCTTAGTGCTGTCATAGGATAATCAGCAAGCCGACTGAAGACTACTCAGGAGGTAGATCTCAGTGTTTCTTGCGACTGACACGTATAAGTCGTTTAGATTACTTAAGCATCCTATTGCGTAGATTCTTCAAGCTCCAGTATCCTCCTTCGATTCAGCACCAGACAGTACTTCTCTCGTCATGTCCAACGCCAGGCAAGAAAAAGCCCACTCACAGGGTCCATCACAGTCACCACCAGCTGATTACGCTCAGAATGGTAAGACCCGGAAACATACACGTAGGGTGTCGGTAAAGCCGACCATGGACACAGTAACAGATGTCAAACAAGAAGGTTACACAAGACCGGCGAGAAATGCCACTGCGTTTCGGCCCATTGATAGAGCATATGTTCTGCTTCCTGCACCAGCTCTGAAGGAAACCTCTGATAAATGCCAAGTTCGTTTGGGCGTTGGTATGTACTATCTAGAAATCTTCCCAGACGGGACCGTAGACTGATTTCAATCATGAAAAATCACAGAATCCATCATCCATCTTATGGTTCTCGTATCTTTTTCTGTGTTGGTATCGTTGCAAGAGGCGAATCCAACCAATGGTGGTTGTATATTATTGGGCGTCCTTCTCCTCATACACTTGTATCTGCTCCTAAAAGATTTATAATATGTTCAATGTTTTGATAAAACGCTGGTGTTACATATCAGGAATAAACCTCTTCAACAAAATCAATAGGCTTCATTTGATTCTTTCTCCTATATTTGTTCGAAGGTCGTAGTGAAGTAAATGTACTACTTGAAAAAGGCAGCCGAAACATTTGAAATAGGTTCTCAACACACATAACAAATCAAAATCAAATGTAAATAAATGAAAAATATCCTAAATTCAATAGAGTTGGAGGAAATTTCTTTCTTGTTCAAAAGCCTCGTTGTTCGATATGCCTCAAGTGTCTCTTGGTGTGCCTTCGAGCATTACCAATTATATTGAACGTCTGTTCACAATTTTTAACTTCGCATCTATATGCTGTCAAAAAAAGTCATTCAGTATAAATCGTGCCTTTTGATTGTGGATATATCATGGTGGATTTTTTTTTGAAAAATTGAAGGTTGACTTACGTCTCTCCCCTGTATGGATGCCTGATATGGTCGTACCATGGTTGATATGAATGACAAAATGAGTGAATCAGGTACTGTGTTTGAGCTTTTCATCTGTACAGAGTTTACTTTCCAAGATCATTGAAAAACGTACGATTATGCTTACAGAGGTATAAAATCACGGATCATTTCAGTCAAAGGCTCACAAAGTATCTAAAAGATGAAATGGACACCTACTTGAATTAAAGTGGATGGTCGAGAGAAAAGCTTATCGCCTTTTGTTTTGTGGTGTGGGTGCGTAGAGAAACAAAGTAAAGAAGATATTCTATTTATCAGATCTCACTATTTATCTGCTGGTGTTCTCAATTTTTTTGCCTTCGTATTGTAGGTACCCCAGATGTATAGATGTCGAACTGAATGAGCTTACAATATTGACATCTCCATACCAAGACAGACTCAGTTTTACAATGCTTTGTATACTGATATCAAAGTTATACTCACGGATACTCCCGGAATTTTCGCCCATCAACAGTTCGGCTATGTCCGATGATCGCAGTGTGATTTCGGGCAAAGACTAAGGTGGTAGGTGTTCGAACATTGGATTCGACTTGTTCATGGTGGGCTATATTGACCTTTTCATTACTTTGAATTTTTTGCCATTGCATATTTTGATCCTCGCAGCCTCTAGACTGATATGCCAAGGTGAGAGGGTCCAAAGACTCTAGACTCTTTGGGATCTGTGGTCTTGATTGTTGAAAATTTTGATCAGAAAGGTCATCCTGATTGCTAGTTGCTTTGTAATCTGTCTGATAGAGGCTGTTCCAATTTGAGTCGGCCACATGAGGCAGGGAATGCTGTTTTGGTTCGCGGTTCATAGCCACGGGGGTGGATGATTGATGGGTGAGTTGAAAATAGGTTGGAGGGACAAGCGGCGACGGAATTTGAGAGCTGACTGTTCAAATTGAATCACAGATCAATGTTAGAATACTTCTTATGCTAACTCAAAGTTGCTTACAACTGGGATCAACTTACTGAGAGTGCCTTGATTTGAAGATAAATGAGATGACATGGTTGACAAACAGGCAACTGAATGACTTGAATCCAAAGATGAATTTGTTATGATTGGTAGTCTAGCGTGATGGCTCTTACAATGGTTTACATCTGACACAAGTGAATCTGGGGGGTAATTTTCATATAAACTGTGTAATTCGGTGACAAGAATTTCATTGAATGCCGACAGGCAGTGATTACCAAGAAGAGATGACGTAGTTGTACATTCGGTATAATTTTGGTTGAAAAACTGGGGGTGATTGGACACTTTGAGGGATATAGGATTAGTTTTACATTCAACCACAAACCCTTTCAAGTCTAGCATTCCATATACTCATTGGCCACTCACTCGTTTGCACCTGACGTTTACAAAAGCACCTTCAAAATTGCCACTGTCACCACCACTAATTATAACTGAGGCTTTTTCAATCCAAAGGATTGAGCTCGAATCAAACCACTTGAGGCGCGACAAAAAACCAATGCTTGCAAAGCAACTAAAGAATATGGAGATGGATAGGCCGTATTGTTTCTTCAGTGGACGAGTATAAGAGAAGGGTTATAGAGATAAGTTTAGTAGGAATCATTGATTGTTTTTCAGTGATTGGTATGATGCCCTTCCTTTATTGACTTGAGATGGAAAAAAATCTGAAGCCACCAAGCTCTCAATTGACCACTTCCCATCGCCACTGCTCGCTTCTACTTGCTCATACATAGATTACATTATAAGGTTCGAAGTGGGGCGTATCTGACGGTTATATGCATCTAACCCGGGTTAGATGCACACCCATATAACGACGCATATATGGGCGGGTCTGTGGGGGTATTACTTTCGGACAAGTGGACTCGAATCCAGCCACAGCTCATGATTGTTGGCGTCAGTTTATTTCTTTTTGCTTCTATCTCATTCTCAAATCAGAAGTCTTTCTGCCCTAGACCACAATAAATTCATCAAGTTGTATCTTCTCACCACCTGGCCAGCAATCAGTTGTTTGGATTGAATCTGAATGTATGCATGCTGGATCTTATTCCAACTCATTCCTTCCGTCCAAGCAAGATCCAAAACTGCAGAAATTCGCTTTTGAGAAGTTTCTCCGCATGGCACAAACTGGACGCTGTACACAAAGAAAACAAGTCTATGCAGAGCCATTTCGAAACTTTTACATCACAGTATCTATAGAACCTCTACAAAAAACATCTCTTTCGTATCTCGATCCACATATACAAAGAAAAAAAGTCAAGACTTGAAAAATAGCATACGTATAACCGCTTCTAAACTTCTATCTCATAATAAACCCTAAAACTTTATGTAATATAAACCTCAGCTAATATAAGAAACAACCTTTTCATATGTTTGACCCGCATATACACAAGGAAAAAGTTAAAAGTTGCAAAAAGCATAGGTATGACCGCTTCCAAACTTCTACCGCTTCCAAACTTCTACCTCGTAGTAACTTTCAGGACCTCGTCTGACATGAACAGAAACATTCACTACATACTTTGAACTAGCTATACAAGAAGAAAAAAGCATAGGTACGACCAAAACCTTTACACATTCAGAGTTGACCAAGACAGGCTATGCGTAACGAATGAATGTACAAGTATGACCAGGCGTAGGCGAAAACTCAGAGAATCGACATATACTATCTAAACTGATGAAGCACAGGGAAGTTTGAAGATAAGATATTTGGTCAGCTTTTTGGACATCATGTGATCACAGGCTGATCTGGAGTACTGACATTAAAGATCTCCTGACACTCTCAAAGACCGTGGAATGGGCCGTATTTACGTAGAACTTGTGTTCTGAAGACCCGGATCAAGTTGGCTTTCAGAATAACACGGGGTACACGGTGGCTCGGTGCGAAATGGTGGATCAATTCTCGAAGGGCACCCTTTGTAACCGATTTAGCTTGAAGTTTACAGCTGGGTGAGAGTATTTTGACCAAATCCACCGGTACACTGAATATCTTCTTCCAAAACAGAGGGTCTTGGTGAGGCGTTGATGTCCGTACTACTTGCCGGTTTGGATGTGCTTGAGCCGGTGCAGGTATTCTACACGCCTGGATAGGAGCTGAGCGTCTACGTATAGGTCTTGAAGGTGAAGCGAGATCCCCCGTGATTGATATGTTTCCAGAAATTCTCATTGTCAATAAGATAACGACGATACGGTTACTAGTATGAGGCTGAATATGTGAGATGAAAAATACTTTCGCTGAGAGGCGGGAATGTGGATGAGTGAAAATAAAAATACAACAAATAGTTTAGATGATATCTGATACGATACGTGAACTAGTATGAGGATGAATATGTGAGATGAAAAATCCTTTCACTGAAAGGCGGGAATTTGGATCAGTAAAAACAAAAATACGACAAATAGTTTTGATGATATCCGATACGATACGACAACTACTATGAGGATGAGTATAAATTTTTGAGTCTGATGAAAACACTTTCACTGAAAGTTGAGAGGTGGATGAGTGATAATAAAACTACGATAAATAGTACAGATGATATATGATATTTCAGATTGACTGTCGTAAATAAGTGAGTTCCAGCTCCTCGGGATTTTACAATTTATAAGCTATGATTGTAATACCCATTTGTTCTTCGATGCTCTTTGTCTTCAAAGGCAGGAAAAGAAGAGTCACCCATTGTCTCAGATAGTGTCCTCAGGATACGCTCGGCTTAAATCCGCATGCTAGTATTGGCATTGCTAACATACCCGAGAACACGTCATCGACGTGTCCATGCGTAAAGTGCCTCCCATTAGGGGGTTTCAAGTTGCCTTGTTTTACGCATCTTTACGCTACAACAAGTTGCCCGTTGTTGCAAAATATGCGTAAATTTTTTAAATCGGGACACCTTTTTAGGTGTTCCGAATTAAAAATCCGTTGGTTTTACAAAGAATTTTTTTACGGACAACTTGTCCGGATTTTCAAAAATTGTGTAGAAATTGTTACAACTTGAAACCCCCTATTCAAGCCGCGTGCTGATTTCGGCCTTGCTGACGCGTCAGGGAAAGCCCCGTTGATAACTAAACGCTACTCAGTCGAAGAACACAGGAGTCTTGAAGAGTATGGGTGGAAGCTTATTACCTTAGCCTCAGATCAAGTTCCTTTGAACTCTGAATACTCACTTTCTTGGGCACTCACTTCTGAGGTTTGGATCAAACCTTTCAACTGAGGCAATCATCAGATTAATCAGTATCACAATATTCATCTTCATAGAACATATCTCTACATAAACCTGACCTCTGAGACTGATTTATCTCGAATGACAGTTCATCTCTTCACTGGAATCTTAAGAGAACAAATTCCTACTCGAAATTGGTATTTTATAGCTTTGCTCCTTTCTCTATGTATACTCACCTCTGAACCATGAATCTTCCTTCTTGTTTTAGATAAAGCTACACGGTATGCCACGACTTATTCAAAAGATTCGCAAGCTTGGTGATAAATTTGTTAAGAAAATTCGTCGACCTGATTGTAAGCTCATTTCCACCTGGAATTGACATCCCTTCATGATCTAAATTTCGTCATCTCTCCAGTTGTCAAACATTCAAACCGCCTATCCAGCCCAATTGTTCCAATGGAAAGTGTTGGACCAATCTCAATGCACAAGAAACCTTCTGTTGAGCATTATAACGAAACCCCTCAAGTAAATTCTGATATTAGCAATGAAAACTTACTCATGGAGAATATCCTTGGAGATCACACCTCGAACTCTAGCAACAGTATTACTTCGAATGCTATTCCCGCTCTATCATTCTCTGGAACTCATATGGAGAGAGAGTCGCATGAATCTTCTCTATCATCAGTGAAACCATTCAAGCGCGCTTGTGACAAAGTAGATGGCTTTGAAGGTAAGGACCACTCTTCTTCATTGGAACTCTACTGACTACTGACGAAAAAAACTATTAATACCCTAGATCCGATCATTACCAAGCGAGCAAGGATTTCAGGTGATTCGTATAGATATAAGGAGGTCTTGAAGCTGATACGAGATCTACATATGAATGTGAGAGACATGTTGCATGGTGAGTTGTTTGGTACCTTGACTAACATTGAATGAGAAGATCGCTGATTGGAAAACACCAGGCAAAGTGCCTGGAATCGACGAAGATACACCATTGGGGATTAAATACAATTTTGTATGTAATAGGATGAAGAGAACGCTTGCATCCGTCGATTATGTCTTTCGGGAGCTAGCCTCCGAAGACCAGGATTCTATCATGTATGATGTAGCTGATGTTTTGGGTTTGTAGCAGTTCCCTCTTTGATATCATTGTCCCTCATATGGGATTGATCACCTCTTTTGTATATTCGAGCAAATACTCTAGAATTAGATATCATGAAACTCTTATAATAGAAGCTGCTAGTTGTAACATCCAAGTGGAAGTTCGAAGTTCGAGCTTCGAGCTCCCAGACTTTGAAGGTCAAATGTTTATCATCTCAGCACCCCTTACCAAGACTGATCTTCCCATTCAGCTGACTTGAAGATGAGTCAATCCCAATCAGGTATTCACTTTTTGAAAAGAGCTAAAGATACATGACAAGTCATTTGAAACTTACCCAAGAAGAGTGCCAAAAACATCCACAAAGTAATACTTTTAGTCATGACGTGACACAGCCAAGGCGATGATTATGAAGTCTAGGTAAAACCAAGACAGGACAGTCAAAGAGAATGTGTGCAGGTATTTAAGGGAGAAAAAGTTCTTTTGTTTAATGAAAGAAAGAAGGTGACTAGAATAAATATGATCATGAATTGTGTTGTAAGTCGAAGCTGAATGAACATTTGACCTTTGAAGTCCGTTGAAACTTCGAGCTTCAAGACTTCGAAGGTCAAATACTGTTCATCATCCCAGTACCCTTTACCAAGGCTGATGTCAAATGACCACTCAGCTCGAAGATACGAGACTCTCAATCAGGGAGGCCATTTATGAAAAGAGCTGAAAAGGCGTGACAAGTCGTGTAGAACTGACCACAAAAGAGAACGTAAAAAGCCAACGCTGGTAGACGAGGCCGAACGTCGACCAATCCGTCAACCAGCCTAACAAGTGAACCATATCAATGCTTTTCATCCAGATTCGAGGAGCGGACTCCAAGTCTGTGTCAACTACGAGCTGAGATTGTTTTGATGGACGGAGACGCTACTCTTGCAATAAGTATTAACATCCGGAGACCTGGGTTCAAGCCTCATGCATTCTAACCATTCCTTCTTTCAGTTTTGTCATCTACATAGAATTTTGACACACTGAGAAGATCATTATTCAATCGCATCTAAGTACCTCAAGACACTCTCATCATTTCCTTTCCTTTGAGGAATGGATCTGAGAAGGAATCAAGAGGAATGTGAGTTGGATAGCATATACCCACTAAATTCAAATTCCAAAAAGGCCTTCATGATATTTTTACACATTTTCATTTTATTCTTTTGTATCTTGTATTTTTCTATCCTTCTATCTTATATAATCCTTTAACTGAAGAGAGGAAAACAACCACATGGACTTTTCCATACAAGTACCAAGTCTCAAACTGGAGCTATGAGCTTGAAGTTTTGAACTTCGAATCACGGATTCGAATGTGAGGTTTGAGCTTTCAGTTTCAATTGTGAGTCTTAGCAAAACAGGTTTTTAATCATGTCCTTATGATCTTCACAGTTATGGTTCGAGAAGCTTCGATATTATTTATGACTCTTGGCAGAATGGATAAAAAGGAAAAACAAGTTTTATAGCAGAGACAAGAAATCAACTACTTAAATGATGCATCTAACTCAAGTTCATTAAGGGTTGGTAGGAACTGAGACTTTTAGGATGGCCGTCATGAAAGGGATAGAAACAAATTCTCCAGGACACATTCCTTCATTTCGAGACCATCCAAATCTTTCTTGTCAAGCGAGCGTAGCCACACTTCACTGTAACAATCTTTTGGTAGGCCTGCAGGCCATCGTGACTGTCCCCCTTCAGGTCGATGGTTTGAAAGAATACGCTTCGCCGGTTTCCTTCCAGATCGCTTTGGACATTTGTCTTGCCTGATCTTTTGGTACGCTCTATCAAGGTTTTCCACAAGGGATGTAGTCAGAGAGCTCCGCCATACAGGAGTATGCCTCACCCGATCTTCGTTCAAAACGTCCTCATCTGACTCATCTGACGAACACAGTCGCTCGTCTTCAAAGAGGCCACTGAACCTTGAGAATGGTGAGTTCTCAGCTGGCCCACAAACTTCCTTCCTTCGGATTGCAAGCTAAAAAAGGTTGTAGAATCAATAAGTCTCGAACTGTAACATATTCAAATTTCAATATGGGAACGCACTCGTAAACGTCTTTGTTGCTGACGGTCTCGTTTTTGGGTCATCTGAAGTGCATGTACTTGATTATTGTATTTTCTCATGGTCTTCAAGCGGTATTCAATATGTTCTTTCATCAGTTTCATTATACGATGTGGGTCATGGTTTTCAACGTGATACTCTTGACCGTAATACTCCCTGTTGAATGTGTCCGTGCAGAAAGCAAGAACCCGTCGATTCCAGTCCTCTGCTTTTGCGTCTCTCTGAGAAATGCTTAAGCCAATGTAAGGAAGTCCGTACTGCTGAAGTCTACGCCTACAGTATGGAAGCATACCCTTTGCCGTCAGTTCCATTTCGTCCTCTTTCCAAGTTGGTTCAAGTTGGTCAGGTCTGATAAGGTTTCGAACAGCTTCGCCGAGTGGTGCAGTCTCGTAATCCACCGTCAGCTCCGGTAGTTTTTCAAGATCTTCAGGTGTTGGACATCTTGGAAAGTCTGCTTTGCACCGATCCACCCCTGCCATAAGTCGAAAATGCTTCTGGACCTGGCTGGCCTGTGTCAAACAAACTGTCAGTTTCAGATTCTCAATATGAGCAATGAATTCTTTGAAGAACTTACTGTTTGTTCATCAGCCTCTTTTACTTGCGGAGACATCAAAAGTCTTTCCTGCCGAAGGCTTGGGACCTTTGGTTTCTTTGGTGTTGTGCTAGATCTCCTCCATTTATTTGACTTTCTTGAGACAGGTGTGAGCCGGGGTTGTGTGCTCGACGTTCGAACATTTGCATTCTCCAAACTAGTTCTAGTCGTGCCCTCGGAGCCTAAACGAGTTTGTGAAGTTGATGGACGATCCGCTGGGGTCTGCAAGGGTGTCGAGTCTTGCAAGGGAGATTGCCAATTTTGACCACTCCGGTGCTCCAAGCTATCTCTAGTATGATCCTCAAGTTCTGTTGGAGTTTGGGAATTCGATGAACGGTTTGCCGGGTTGTTGTTGTGGATAGGTTGCGAATCACTTTCAAGAAACCTCGTACTTTGACTGTTTCCAGCAGAATTGGGTATGTGGGTCTTTATTTGACAAAGCAGAGCTGTCAACATTGGTCCTTTTTCATTCGATCTCATGCATAAGGAGCTATGAAGGTACTTACACCCGGAACGAGTACACCTGCTGTTCGAACCTCTCCATGGTCATCTCTTCGTTCATCTGGTACTTCATCCAAGGACATTTGTAAGGAGCCACCCTGACCGTTTTCAACCCCTTTGCAATCCAAAGAGCTTACAGCAGTGACCTCAATATCCTAGAATTGATGAATATTATCATTTTCAGTTTATTCGGGGAAAGTATTTCGATAGGGGATATGTGATATATGAACAGATTCTGACTTACTTGAAGAATTGGCCCAACTCCACCTGGAATCGAAGAGTCTTCAAAGGCCGATTGTTGTTCTCGAGAGTCTGTCTCTGCAGATTGCTGAGGATCGACTGCGTGTCCTTGACTGGAAAACGCAAGATCAGTAGACATCTTGGTTATAGCTTTGGCTTGCTCAGAGATCTGCCTTCGATTCTCCTCATCGCGAGATTGAAGGTCCAAGATTTGAAGTTGCAAATTCTCAGAAACCTGTTAGAGGACGGTGACATCAGAAATACATCAAGAGTACAATGAATGAGGATGATGACCACTATACATCACATGATTCAGAAGCTCTCTCTTTTCCTGATGTTCTTGCAATGGTCATGGCTATCCGTCTCTCCACTTGATCATCTATCGTTTGCCTGAATGTTGAGAATCTGCTATTGAATTCTTGTTCAAGGTCCAATTTAGGTTCTTCAGACTCGGAGATTACATTCGAATGATTCCGTTCTTCTACCATTGCCTTAATCAAGTTTAGCATTTTTTCTTGAAACTTTGCAAACTTTTTGGTATCTGTGGCTTCACGCTGGGCTTCCACAGTGGAAAGAGATGATTCCACAGCAGAGACTCTTCGTTCCAGATGATCTTCAGCCTTAGGTAGTGATTGAACATGCAGACTCATCAGCTGGATAGCTCATAGAGAGTAGGTAGAGAGGGGTAAAACATGCAATATAGACAGGCCTCACTTCGTCGATCTCCATATCATCGCCTGTGCTCTTGGGGGGTGATATTTTTGGAATATCTTCCAATAGCTCCACCTTTTGAGAGCATTGTTCTATAGTATTTTGCTGTTGATGCATAGTACTTTCCAGTGCCTGCACTGTTGTTCTCAATGCTTGGATTTCCAAAGCCAGCGGGTCATCTTCATTGTCCATCATAGTCACATCATGTGATGCGTTTTGATTTGATAGCTCTTGGTGTAGAGTGATAATTTCTTTGTTCACAAGGCTAGCCATATATCTACGATCTTCATCTCTTGTACCGGCCATCATCTCTTGTTGAGCTTTCAATAAAGTTTCAACGTGGTTGAAAATTCTCGAGATCATCTGCTGTTCCTGAGCAATCAATTTCTGAAAAATACGTTACAGTCAGAAGTCCAGTGATTGAATGTTTAGGAATTATTGCAAGGAAAGAGGCAGCGAGTAGAAAAAATATGTAACCTCTTTGAACGTTTTCACTACTACATTTGTGTTCGTGTCTACGGTGGAAATTTCGTTGCATGCGGGCACTGGGACCAGACCCAAAAGATTTGACTTGACTTCTTCGTCCTCCAGACAATCCAGCTTCGCATCAACTTCTTGTAATCTTTCTTCTAACCCCTTTGTCCTGTTCTCCATCAGATATCTTCTACTAGGCGTGAACAGTTCGATGTCAAGGAGATTGGTCAGAGTCATTATCAACTAGACAACATCGCATGCAAATCACACCTGTCTTATGACCTCAATTCCCTCTTTACATCTTTCAAGATCTTCATGCCATAAATCATGCGTTCCAGGTATTATTCCAGTGTCCTCATTTGGCACCTGTTGAGACTTTCTCTTCAGTTATCTCAATACCGCTTTTATTTCATCGAATTGATATGAAATCAGGACTGACCATAGTACCCGAAGGATTTTTCAATTTCTTCGCTATGTGTTCCATTTGTGCGAGTACCATCCCCATCATTACCTGAAAAAGAAGAGCAAGTTAGCCAAACAATCCTAGTCATAAAATTGCTTTTTTAACTTGCCTCATTGTCGAGAACTTTTTGTCCCAGGGCTAAGATATGCGCGTTTTGATCCATGATTCCTCGAAGAGCGTCCTCTGGATAAAATGCTCTTAGTATTTGTGTAGATTATGAGAGGTGAATGTGGAAAATCTGGAGTGTGGGGTTATTTTCGCTTGAACACTTTAGGTATAGGTAAAATTTATGAGATGGTAGCTTGAAGAGTTGGAAGAGATGGCTAATCTATGATTTTAGGAGACAGAATCATTCCTCCGAGAAAGAATACAATCCTTATATAGAGCCACCGCCCTTTGCATTATCGTGTTGTTGCAAGGTTCGAACTTCGCTTGCTTAACCCGTAGCTGAGGCTTTGTTTGGCCAGCTCGCACAGGACAACGCACCTCCGTATCCTGAGTCATAGAGAATTTCCTGAGGTTGGGACGTGTCTTCATCATTGTTGAAGCGCTTGCATCAAAGGAAATTGTCTACTGACAAAGAATTTCAAAAAAGAAAGGAAAAATCGGAGTGGGAGTGGGACTGAGTGGAAGGTTCGACTTCATCGGATCGTAGTTGCTGACTGGTCCACTCTTAACACTGGCACCGATATGCCACCCGTGACGGGCAGGGCATCGTAGTAATAGGAAGCAGAAAGATGCCACGATACGCAGTTGGCAGTTTGGACATGGCCGATGATCCACTACACACAGGGCCTCACACGAGCCCACGAAGAGGGATTACCAACTTAACTTTATCCTACTTCGAATCGGGGAAGGCTGATATGTCACTTTGATAGGGATGGACCTACTTCGAACAGCCTCGAACCTCAGGTGTGGTACATGCAGAGCCTTGGGTCAGAAGAACGTATGTAGTCTTTACACAGAGCTTTTGGTTCCCACGCGGGTCAGATGAATCTCAAAATTCGTCTACGCGGTCCGACCGCGTAGGCAAAAAGACCCGTCGCGTAGACAAATCCTGCCATGGTAGTCAGCGCCCTTATCGGGTCACAAAAGGGTAGTTTCCTCTACGCGGAGCTTTTGGTTCTCACGCGGGTCTTCCAAATCCCCAAAATTGCCAGCATGGCGGAAAAAGACCCACCGTGTAGACAAAAGCTCCCACAGCGTTCAGCGTTCAGCGTAGCAGAGCGTAGGGCTCTTATCGGGTTTTGTTCATCGATACATACATAAAACCCAAAGGGCTTAGAGAGAAATTACAAGATAAAAGCAAGCTCAACCAATGCCTCAGGAAACTAACGTCACAAAGACCATAATCATCAAAGCTTAGCTGATTGATGGTGAGCACTGTGATCAGGTAAGGCTCTCCATGAAAGGATCAAATACTGAGGATTCATGGCATTACACCTTTTGAACGACTGAGTGTCCATAAGACAGTTCAAAATATGTTCAAAACAGGGTCAAACAGCCTTTCCTCATAAATACAAATCATTTGTGCGAGGAACACACTTGTCTACATTGCGTCATTCGAATTCATTTCCCCATAAACTTCCACGCATCACATCATATCTCAAACCCGACTATATCGCTTGATTCACAAAGAGATGGCCAGCTGGAAATCAAGTCCTTATCACTTGCCGTGCGAAGGCTGTATTTCCAAAGTTACAACTCGCAACGAACGTGTCTCAGTTTTGCCAGAAGAGGTCCAACAACCCAAGACTAATCGAAGCCCAATCCTCAGGTTATCTGAAACATCTGAAAGACCACCAGAAAACGGTACGGGTTGTCTAACTTTCACTAATGAAGCTAGTTCCTCTTACTTACGCACATATAGTTAATACAGTGCCGCTATGGCGAAGCGTATTTCTCTTCATTTCAACCTATCTCAACCTCGCAGCAATAGTCACTATATGGCTTGCTTCTCGATATACAACAGGACGTTTTGCCGAATGTTTGAAACACTGGACTCCCGACTTTCTACCGAGTGCATGGGGAAATGTGTGTTTTGCGTGTCAAGGAAGTCTGAAGACTTGGCTCCAAATTTCAGCCCCTGAGTCTTTTTGCCTGGAGGTATTGCACAAGGTTTTGATGATATTATTTGTGTTCCTCGAATGAATGGGGTAAATATGTATCAGCTAGTTTACATTTTTACATTTGCTCACCTAGGCTAGGCCCTAGGGTATTATATGTTTATTCCTTCTCATCAGATTATTCAATCTCGTAGTAACTGTTATATTTTTATTACCTGACCAGCTTGTTTGGGTGCAAGCTATTGCGTGTCGAGTACTGGTGAAATTGTACTCTCTGAGATGATAGGGTGCAGGAGTAGGCACGAAGCTCAAAAAAGCCTAGTTTGAACACTTCAAACAGAGTTCGAAATGTTCGAACAGTTGGCAAAGGCGAAAGATCTCAAGTTTTAGATCTCGAAGCTCGAAGCTGCAAGGAGAGATAAGTGGCATGTGGGATCATCTGTCCATGCCTCGCATGATCTAACCGCTTTGGATATATAGACAAGTGGAACACCTATCTATAAGAATGATCGGGCAGGATCATGCACAGCAACTGGGAATAAAATACTCATTCTGTTCTCAAACATGTGTAGACCTTGTTTGTTATCAATGCTCAGGTGATCAGTGTTCAGGTAGTGTTCGAAATGTGACAATGAATTTCTAAAAGATACACCAAGAAATGAGACGTTCAAAAACAACTGAGAGATGAAAAATTGGAACTCATGAAAGATACAAGAGAAAGTAAGAAGATGGCCTGATTGAATGATATACCTTAGAAAAGATGAAAGGAAAGAACGCCTGATTTTTTTGGATTGAAAGGCATTAGAAGAACTCATCTTCCCCAGTCCCACAGAGACACTCTTAAACTCTTGTCATACATAAGGCCGGGTATCCTTCAGATCTACTTCCAATACAAATGTTACAACCGTTTGTATCCAGACCAAGAAGAAGGATTATGAAGCGCAGATATTCATGGGTGAACACGATCACCCTTTATGATCAAAGTCTTCAAACCATGCCCTGATGAACCAGAAGAGATTGATGACAAATACTGCTAAAAGTGCACCAAATTTCCAGTCAAGACGAAAAGATTCTTCATAGCAGACGTTTGTGACCGGGACGGCAGGAGCTCGCTTTTGAGGTTTACATGTGAACGGCTCTGCTCCTTTCAAGTTTTGAGAGTCAAAGAAGATCTGGCGCTGGTTGACTGTGCCTGTGGTGTAAGCAGAGCAGGTGTCCAACTGGGGATGTTGCAAGCCAGGAATGGGACATGAGAAGTCTCCGGTCGAGTTTTTGGATGTAGACGTGTTTGGAACATTTTCGGGATCCTGACTTGTTTCGCGAGTGGAGGAGAAGGCGTTCGGCAAGGGATGATGTGATTGTGGGAGGTCGAACTTCTCCGGATTGATAGCCATGCTGGAGAAGTCATGTCGGACATGATTATTTGTAGATGTGCTTCGAACCGAGTTTCGTCGAACACTTGAACTGGCTCTGCTTTCCTTATCAGAAGATGATGCTACCTCGTATGAGCTTTCTCTTGGGTGGATGGGTGTGGCCTTTCTTGCACGTAAGGAGGGTGAAGAAGATCGCTCGGTTGAAGGGGTACGGCTTCGAGTGGCAGAAGATGCAACAGGTAAATGCGTCGGCGTTGGCGTTGAGCATTTCTTTCTTTCAAATTTGACAGCACTCAGATCGGTCACTACGGGAAATCCAGAGGATCAGTATTGATGATAACGACAACGTCATTCTTAGAGAAACTCACGGCCGTAGACTGGGCAAGCAGGGCCGCAATATCCGTGATGCCTGGTGTTGAGTGTGTGCTTACAAACTCCGGTCAGGTTCAACCCATTACAGTTTTGGCAGGGTTTTCCTTTGCTGGTAGGATCGAAACATTCAGGAAGATGAGGACACTCGTAAGCAACGTTGTTGCCTCCTTTGCGAGCCGACATGAGTTCCGTATGAGACCCCTTTGTACTGATCGTTTTCCGAGAGGAGGAAGCTTGTAAGCTTGGTGATAATTGGAGTGTAGTCGAATTGTTCAGATTTTGACTTTGAGCTTTGAGATCATTAGATCTCCGGAGTGTGGAGTTGGGTGAGCTATTCAAAGCGGCACTGCAGTGGGTTTGATCAAAGCCCAAAGAGACTCCCCCTTTTGGGTATTGTGCGGAGTATGGTCAATGGTTACCCTTTGTTGTTGATGACAGTTGATCAACGTGATTTGTTTGTATATGGTTTCGAATGGTCTAATTCAGGTGATACACAAACCAAACCTTAAATACCACTCCCCTTCTCAAACCTGAAGGAAAGGCACATATATGATCATATGTCAATATGATGACCTGGAATGTATGTAAGAGCAGACTACCAGTCTCGCCAAAGAATCTCAGATCGGACGAATCTCTCGTGGCACGCCTCACGCTGGGTGAAAGTATCTCCACAGGAAGATCATCGAACGGTTTAGTATCACAGAATTCCAAGAAGAGTTGAGTGGATTTCTTTATTGATTTGACTGGGCGCCTTTGTTTACTTCTGAGTCCTTTTGCTATCAGAAAGTAAGGACTTGCTTTTGTTTTTATGATGTTTCATATTCAAGTCTCTCCTATTAAACCCTTCGCTTAACGTGTTTAGGGTGTGGGTCTTCGCAAACGAGTTGGGCTAGTAGGCTTTAGTGTATATCTTTAGTCATGACTGACCTAGGGGTCCAAAGGGCCGATGGCTCCTAGGAAATTCCACTGGAGTTGAGATTATACGCGTACAACTCTGAATAGAAAAATGGAGAGAAAGAAAAGTACCGGTCTCGATACCGGTGCGAATACAAAATTCAAGTTTTGACTTTGAGACAGGGCAGCTTGTAACATCTGTCTACTTACTGCTGCAAGCTAGTTCTTGCGATGCAATTTTCGCAGTAGCTCTCCAGGTACACTCTCGAAGTCACCAGTCTTTATTACAGCAAATAACAAAACAATCAAGTATCAGGAGCTAAATTTGAAATGAAATTAGTAAGAGAAAAGACAAAAATGAGAAATTAAACTAGCAAATATCATAAACAAATGAGAAAATATGTGATATCGAGATTATGTCTTAATAAAGGTAGACGCACGCGCTGCGCGCTTTCAATCAATTGGCTGACCGTGTATCCTCACCCGATATATGCATGTAAATTGAGAGTTTCCGTAATTTGAGATAACTTTGAAAAGTACTTTTCTGTAAAGCAAAGGATGTGTTTTGTTGATTTCGAAAGTTTGTAAGGGTGAACTGGGAGTAGAGATGCTATATACTCCTTTGAACAAAAGAGTCTCACTCTCCAATTGACTCTGATCATCACTTAGTCCCCAAAGTTCGAATTCTCGAGGTGCAGCGGTGATGTCATTTTGTGCTAATTGCCTTCCGATGTGCTCAATCGACATGGCCGTGATGTCAATGGTGCGACTGAGACCTACCCCTAGCTGTCCTGACGATCCAACCAGAGGCCAACAGTTTCCAACTGAACCGTCTCCCTTCAGTGCGATTTCTGGTAAATTTGCGTGTTTATTGAACACGCGTAACACCGGGGACCAAGGTAGACGGCGTCTCCACGTGTTAGACCGAAGAAAGGAGCTCAAAGTCAAGGAATGAATCACATATCCTCCAGTGTGTAGAAACGCAAAGTCTCTGGGTCCATCACGGTCCTTGGTGCACTGCGTGAAAGCTTCGCGTGCCATGTAGCTTGTTTTTAATTCCGACCCTTCTGAGGAAGGGCAATCGTCCGTAATTCTTTCAAGCTGAGTACTTTCCCAGGGTTTTACCTGATTCTCGGCAGGTGTTGTTTCGATTCCTTTTTCATCATCACCTATGCTGTCTTTCGATGAAGGCTGAAGGTGATAAGTTTCCATGGGTACGTGAACTTCATTCGTCTCGTCGTGGAAGTCAGCGTCATCCTTTCCGGGTTGTAGGTCTTCAAACTTCTCATTCGTTGTTGCTTCATCTGGGTAGTGATGAAACTCTTGCATAGACTCTCCTCCTCCTCCATGATCAGCTATGTTTCCTTGCACGTATCGAATCCCTTCCATCGAGGCTGGGCTGCCGATGCAAGGTCGAGCTGTCAGTTGTACTTGCATGTACAGGAGGTCGCCCTCCACTTTCTTTATACGTCGATCAAGAAGATGTATGTGCCCACAAGTAGCTGCATGAGATGAGTTGGATTAGCCTTCAAGACGTATACAAAGACCGTTCAAAAACTTGTGCTGACTTAGCGAAAGGAATATCAACAAGAGAACATGCAAGGAGGGGGCATGTCGCGAAATTTCAATGACAGCTCTCCTAGCTCTTAACCCGGCGCTACGACCAAAACTGAGGGGTTCATCTTTGCTTGACCTCATTTCGTGGCACACGTCCGGGCTTGGCATCACGGGTGATGTCTTGAGTTGATTTTTTTGAGATACTGGCTTCGTCGAGCTTAAGGTTTGGTTAATGGAGGGAATAGAAGCCACAAGTTGGATTTGTTACGTTTGACCATTGGGGTTATACATACATATATATATACGTCACAGACGTGTTTAGTTCACGAGTTCCATTGCCTGGACTGAACCTGAATGATCCTATGGCTGATGATGGGATGTCTGTGGGTAGTCAAGACATAGGGGCCTTTGTGTGCAGATGCCTCAGCCAAAAAGTAAACTGGAAGGATGTCCTTCTTCAAGTCGTTCTCAACTCAGTACCTCAGCAACGCTTGTTACGCATCAACGTTCAGAGCTCTCAAGAGTGTCTATGAAGGGGAATGTTCAAGGAATGTGAATTTTGGTCAGTGATCAGCTTAAGGGAGGCCTGAATGATACTACTTAGAACCCCGAACGCAGAGTAACCTGCACTAAGCCCCTCACGAGCGCGTTCCTCTTGCATCCTAGATCTGACATATGAGTCGCATCACCCCATCAAACTCTCCCCCTCAAAATCGCATACACCGATGTCTCTCCTAGTACCATCATTGTGAAAATAGATACGTGACTAACTTACCCTAGGCATGTGCACCACTACGTTCAAAATGAGTGACTCACCCAATCCAGAGACACTGCATGTTGAATCAAGCGATGCGTCCACTTCATTACGCCCCAAGAGATCATACAACGGTATACTGGAAGCCGAAACCAGCGACACGCCAACAGAAGTCAATGAGTCAATCAAATCTCGCAAAGTGGGATTTATGGTGGGTTTATCATATATTTGATTGAAATGTTATTGCTAAAGACGACCAATTTTAGTGCTTCTTCAACATCCCTTCGACTATCAAGTCTCATCGAGCACCTCCTGATCCAACCTTACATGATCAGAAGCGTATGGATCAACTCATGGATCAAGCCGAAGTCGCCAACTTGAAAGGCCGTTATGCAGACTCCGTAAAAATATATCTGCAACTCCTGGATTTTTACTCCGCCGAAATGGCAAGATGTGAAAGCAAAAACGGCGCCACCAGTAGAGGACCACATACAGGTTGGATTCTGTCGTGTTTCAATCTGACACGATGTTACTTGAGTCTTAAGCAACCGCAAGCGGCCTCCGGCATCCTCCAACAAGCCTGGAATCCAGATTCTTCCCTCGTCATACCGCCCACGCATCCAAAGTATCTGGAACTATCTCATTTATACTTCGAAGTTGAGGAGAGCTGTAAAACCTATCCCAAGGATGTTGAACACGTCTGTATATACCTTCTTCAAAAACGCGATATTTGATCAGATTGAAGATTGATGACGCTGTTCTTTTTCAGTTTCAACAGGCATCAGACATACCTCAAGATGTATTCACCATCAAAGATGTCTTAGACCTGATGTATATGTATGCGCAAGATTTTATGTCCCAAGATCAATCACAAGACGCCATTTTGATTTTAAAAGGGGGGATCAGTCGCGCAAAAGAAGCATATAAGACATACGATAAAAATTTGAAAGGAAGTATTGTCAAAATTCATCTGTTTCTTGCCGAGGTGTATTTGCACGTTGGCCAACTAAAAGCGGGACAAGAAGTTCTGAAACAGATATGGAATTCCGAAAGCCAGTTCCACATCAACAGTCTCGATGATAATTATCTTTGGTTGTCACAGCTTTATAGGCGAGCGACCTACAAAGAGAAGTGTGACACCACATCCTGCAGGCATCAAGTCCAAAAACGAAGAGAACCAACTCATTATGAAGTGAGTGAATCCCAAATATCCCTACCTATGAAAAGAGCGGCTGATTTTAATATTTACTCCCTCAAAAAGCGGCTGGCTGTAGCCCCAACGGCTATTCCTGCCCAGATAAAAAGTCACTGGAGGACATGCATGTTGTATTTTCATCCAGACAAGGGTGGACACACTGGGGTAGCGCAGGAGGTAAGCCATGATAAAAGCTCACACCGCTACCACCCACCCTTAAACATTTCGGCTGCCGCCAAGGTGTTACTTGATCCAGAGAGTCGTCGCCAATACGATGCTAAGATTCATGCTATATGAGTTTCGAAATGTAAATAGATGACGGTTACACTAAGGAGTTGAAGTGAAAAGAAGTGTCATACATGTTTGAATTGGTTCAGAAACTCAAAGCTGCTGGTTTGATAGATATAGGGTAGATGACTTCGAGATGAAGTTCGAAGTCTATCACAAGCGAGTGATACACAGCAAAGAAAGAAGATATATCCCGACTGAGGTTGGCTCAGAGGCCTGAATCCTTCCCAGAACTCTTTTCTAAAGAAAGAGCCTGCTGGTTTAATTAAGCGTAGATGACTTCGAGACGAACTTCGAAGTCTATCCAACTTCCAAGAGAGTTATGTAGAATAAAAAAAAGATATATTTTGACTGGGGTTGGTTCGAACAGAGGTCCTGCCTGATTTGGATTCTTTTTTAAAGAGAGAGCCTGCTGCTTTAATAGAGCGTAGATCACTTCGAAACGAAGTTCGAAGTCTATCACAAGACAGTCATATAGAGTGAAGACAAACAAGATATATCTTGACAGGGGTTGGTTCAGAGGTACTGTCTGTGTCAAATTCTTTTCAAAGAAAGAGCCTGTTGGTTTAAGAGCGTAGATGCCTTGAAATGAACTTCGAGGTCTAGCAGATAACAAAAGTTGTCGAAGAACAATTGATTTATACAAATAGTATGTACGTTCTTCTATCAAAAGCGAGTATAACCAATCTCACCCCCTGACATTTGACTCATATCACATCTACTTGCAATAGTCTTTTGGAAAACATTTGATAATTGAAACGGAACACACTAGTATATAAAGAGAAGAAATTAAACGGGTATATACAACACAGTAACAATACAAGAGGTATAAGTTGGAGGTTATCAATGTGAAAGAGTGAATCGGTGTCCACCTTCAATTGTAGGCAGATTGATACGAGTTGGTTTAGACTTGTAAGCAGCTGTCTCGGCAAGCTGACTGAAGCGACCGATCACCTGGCTCATTGCCCGAAATTCGTCTTCGATTGCTAGCTCACGAGAAGCCATGTGATTTGCTATGATTTCAGCCTAACAAGTCAATGTGATAAGTCATTTATCCGCCTTTTAGTCAAGATATGACAGACTTACTTGGAAATGTTCCGCGTTGCCCTGAAAGGTTACAAGAGTCGCACGCAGGTCTTCAAGCTTTGTGGCAATAGACCTCAAAGTCAATGCACTTGCTGAAGTCAATGCAATGTTGATAGCAAGCGATTGGCTTCCCCAGCTTCCAAAGCTCACTAGACGTTTCCAGAATGGGATGCCCGCCTTGAACTTTTGCAGTCGCATGTTTTCTTCTGCGAACTGAGCACCCACACCAGCCGCGAGAGCCGAACCTTGTCTTGCCAGAGGAATGGTGGCATCTATCTGCGCTTGCAGGCCAGAAAACCCGTCCGAAATCGTTTGGACCAAATCTTCCAATCTGACTTGAGCTGATATAGTTGAGTATTTGGTTTCCCCATTGGCGATGGATGTCAGAATGAGTCGAATCACTTCAAGCTGGGGTTTTCCAGAATCACTATGTATCAGCTCTGACGTAGGCTGCCTTTGGATCATATCAATCATTTAAAAAATAGATTTCTCACCTTCTGAAAAACCTTTCGTAAAACTGAGATGCTCGCACCATTCAAGAGATTCACCTTGTCCCTCACATTTCTGTTCATCTCAGTAAGATTTTGAACGCACTCGCCAAGGTGGTCTTTCTTCTCCAGTATATAGGAAGCAGCAATGGCTTGGGACAGCTCCAGTATCTCATCTTGGTAAAGACGGACGTGAGTGGGATTTCCAAGGTCGAGGATTGACTCGAAGATGTCACCGGCAGAGCGTGCAGTAGATGTAACGCTGTTTGATAGCGAAGCCACCTTTTTCGAGCGACTATCACCTTTGGGTCCGCAAAAATAAGGGCCACCAATATAGCTACAGTACAAGTGTGAAACTGTCGGAACTTTGATACTGAAACTCCCGACGAGGTATTGGTGGATAGCTTTGGGGATAGCCGGAATCGTTGCCACTACTAAAGCGAATACAGCCCATCCGAGGAGGTGCCTTGACACAGCTGATTGAGTCATCATCCTGAAAGCGTGGGAGGTGATTTGAGTTATTTGGTTGGATGTGCCGATCTCTAGCTTTACTTCAGCACGGTGTGTAGGAATCACAATAAACTCACGAGTATATCAGATTGTGTGATTTCAAGTGATTTGAAAAACGGCAAGGATCTTAATCTGAGCGGGTAGTTGAACTTGCAGGAGTGAGGTGAAATCGAGCTCAATTCTGAGTCTCCAAGTGACTCTCTACGCGTTAAAACTCAGTCGCGTCTCAGCGTTGCAAGCTTAGTCCCCGGCAAAAAGGGAAATGTGTTTGTCATTTCAAATCCTGAATACAAAGGACTTATAAGATTTTCAGAAGTTTCGGGAAGTTAACCTGGACGATAAGCCGGCGCAGGAGACGCATCTCCAACAGGGCTCAACGCAACAACGCAACTGGGTTTAAGCTGAAGCGCGTGGTGCACGCTTCAGTTGTAATCAGTAAGTAAACAAAATACGTATCTCACAAGCTAAACGCAGTAAGACAGCTGGGTTTTGGTCAAGATTCAGGCGTGTCTCAGTGTATGTCCTTCGAAGTGAGAAATGTGTTTGTCATCTTAAATCATACAAAGGACTTATCATCACAAACTCCGTCAGCATGAGGTTCAGGGGCTGTTCCTCAGAGCCTGCGTAGAATTGTGGGACTCCTCGACCAAAGACATACCCACACTCGACGTATTTATTGGCAGGGCCCATACCTCTCTGATCATCGATACCCCAACTTACGAAAATTCGAAGCAAACAACGTAGAAATCACACATAGGAACAATTATCTGGTTCTTTAGAAAATTCCGCCTCCTTTGACCCAATTTATCATGGCTGAAATACCTACTTATGATACATCCTCATCAAATATGGACCCGAACTGGCTCACCTCTAGTCAGGAAATGTCCACCCACTCCAAAATCGACGTGTCTGATTCCACTTCGCCGACCAAACCCACCCCTGATCGCGACGTATTGTATCATCAGCGCCACACTTTCCAAATACGGTATATGTTACTATCTGCTATTGTGCTAATTGTTGCTTGGTATATATTTCAGGGGTAACTTGATACATATTCATTTGTTATTGGTAAATATTGCTGACTATCGAATGTTATAACATATATTTCACCATTTCTTAGGAGCTCATCAGCTACAAACGTTGACCAGCTGAAGGAGGCCACAGACCGAATGAAGTCAGGTCGAGAATTGAAAGAACTTCACAAGGTGCAATACACCCCGGTTACATTCATCGAATCGATGAAGTCTTTGAGTAATGATGTTGCTGCCAAACCAATAGAGTTGCTATCTCTACGAGAACTATTGGGTGTCTTGAACACTTTCACCGACTATTCAGAATCAACAGCTGCTGTAAGACTCTTGGTAAAAGTTTCCGATAACATCGATTTGGTCTCCAACATGATGCGTCAACTCAATGGTAAAGGACAAATGGAGCTTGATATCTTTATGCGTGAGGTGAGTAAGCTAACCAACCAATCATCCAAAAGATCTTCAATGACTGAAACAATTGTAAAGTTTGCCTTATGGTTTAATCGGCAGGAAGCTGCAAGGGACATGCACACCGCAAAAAGGATTCTCGACCGTCATCGTGATTCGTTGAAGATTCTAACGAGGTCAATTGAAAGCATTCTTGATACAATAAATATCGCAAACAAAGCCAATCAGGATTCAAGATACCAACTATATGTGTTGGAAAAGAAATTGACTCAGAGCTTTAGATTCAGCCGTATCACCGAAGCGTTTGGATTTGGATCCACCAGAAGTCGCACTACGAATCAAATTCTACAATCAATAACAGGGATCCTGAATCAAACGCATGAGATCTCAGTGTTTTTGGATGATAAAAGACCTCTTCTAAAGCTGTATCAGAACAATATAAATTCCTGGCTCGTGAGTATCCACTGATATCGAGTTTCACGTCCTATGCTGACCATAAGTCAACGCGGGCAACTATCCAGAGTTCGATAGTCGATCGCATGAAAAACTCCAAGAGCGCCCATGAAGTTGATATGCAGTGTCTGATACTGCTGGATGCCATACGTCGTCACGTTACCTACCTATCTCCAGGTCCGCCACCTGATCAAATTTCACGAGGTAGAGTTCTGGTTGAGCAGTAAGGTACATGATATGGGTCACTAGTTGACTGAGTAATGAAGTTGAAAGACAAATGGCAATAAAAGTACTCTGGGTCTTGTGGTTTAAATTCGTATATTCTTCTTTACTAGTATATCCCATGTGGGATGCATCGCCTCTTTCTGTATCCTTGAGTGAACATTCTATTACAAAATGACATCCAGTTGTTGATTAGATAGCATAGACTCAATATACATCAAAGCTTGATTTCAACCTGCAAAAGCTCTAAGCCCCAAGCTTCGAAGTTCGAACTTGACATTTGCAGTAACTTGAGGTTCAAACCTGAACTTTGAAGTTCTGAGTGGGATGGGATATTATTGGGACTTTGCTGACATAATCTGGTCTCCACATATCAGAGCCATATTTTTTTGGGAAAAGATCTCCCAAATGAGGTCTGAATCCTGGTCTGTAAGTGTTAGTATATAGTTAGGGAAGTAGTCACAATGCCCAATGTAATCCAAGTTCGAAGTTGCCCCAAACACGGACCATGAAGAACGTGGGTTTGTAATTTTTTGAGCCGTCAGCCGCACTGGTGAACGTCCAGGCTTGGGGCCCTCTCAGTTCGTCTTGCCTCGGTAGGCCGTTTTTTGAGTCAATCTGTATGACTATGAAGGTTCAAAGCCCCCACGTCTCAGCATGTCATGTAACTTATCCGAGTATGTATTCAAATTATCGGCGATTTTTTAGATCTCATCCTTGGTCTATCCTTGAGTTTTGAAGATCGACTCTTCTTTTCTAGTACTCAGTCTCTGGCCCACTCGATCATTTGAGAATCTCATAAGCAATCCCTTCATACTTATTTTCATTTCGATTCAAGAATGAAGAAACGTTCGTCTGCTAACCGACATCAACCACATCCAGGCCAACCTCCACATTCAAACTCTCACCTACTGAAGCAATTTCGCATAGATTTATTAAACAATATGGGGTTACCTCAAGACGCTTATATATTTTTCTTACAAAAGTACACGGACGAAACTTTTCCTACCGCTCCACGAAAACTTATCAGCCATGGGACCACTGTTATCGTTGACCGAGACACCTTGAAGGTCATTCAAGTCATTCGTTTTTTTCCAGACAACACCACTCCCTTTGCTCAGCGTGAAAAATTCGAATCAACAACTAAAACAGTGTACAAGCATACTCTTCGACGTTCAACTTGCGAGGTCAATCGCGCAATGAAAGGTTGCAAAGAAGGTGGTGAGATGAGGTTGGCTGGGTCTAGGCCAGGTAGTGATCTAGACAAAACATTTGGTTAGTTCTCTTATGTTTGTTCTTGTTGTTTTTCCTTATTCAAATGTTTTCTTTGCTAGGTGTTTTCGCTTTTAATCAAAAGGATGGGGCCAATGAATCCAGTATCTTGAAAGATAGACATGAAATGAAGGCTATGTCTAAATGTCATGATAATTATGCTGAATGGATGTCGAGCCTCTCAATGGGCGCATTCAAAGCAAACAAGTTCATTTCAGCTCAATGTTGTACTCCTTCTTTTGCAGATGAAGAATGGTCAGAAGAAAAATCAGGTGCTATCTTTTCTAGTATTGCAGTTACTAGAGATGGCTTCTGGAACAAGCCACACGAAGATAATGATGTCAGCCCTTATGCCTGTGGACTCTGGAATGTAATTGATCGTGCGACTGGAAAACCTCAACATAAGGAGAAACCAGGCCTAGGGAAGATTACAGGCACAAAGTTCGTATTATTATATTATCATGTCGAAACCGATCTTCGTGCTTGCGAGGGAAATATTCTCATGATATGGGCGTCAGACGAGACCCATTACACATCTAAATCCACAACGACAAATAAACTTGGCAAAACAATCAGGCCCCATAAATCACCAATCACCTTGTTTGGCTCATCCTGTCAGATAAATGCGGAGCTTGCTAGGCGAATTGCCAAGGTAGTACAATCAAAAGCGGGAAAAACTGAAGAAGAGTACAAGCGTTTCGTGAAAAGGGTAGTGAAATCTTATCATCAGGAAGTCGAGAATAAATTGAAGATTGTCCATAAAAAGGCTCATTTATGAAGGGTTTTTAATCATCAATTGTTACCAATTGATGCTTCTTATCATCATTTGTTTTCTCGTACCATCAGGTACTTTTTTATCTCTCCCTCGTGGCTCCCATTCAGCTACTGAGGATATCTCGCGCTTTAAGACAAGAAATCCTTTACAAACATCAAAAATGGTTGCATTGTTCGTCCTATTCACTTGTTTTCAAAAAATGTTGCCGATCCGGCGATATGTGTCTTCTTATCTTGTCAACTTTCGAAATCAAATCCCTGAACACAGAGTGTCTCAAGGATACTCTGTCATGCTTCTTGTCATTCGGTTTCTTGTATCATAGTACTTTTCTAATCTCGCCCTGGTCTTCCCATATAGCTACCGAGAACATCTCGTGTGCTCTAAGAGAAGTAAGCTTCAGAATTACTATCGAATTAATAAGTTTGTCTGTCCCCTTGTCAAACTTTGTCTGATCATAACTTGCTCCAAACTTCGACATCTGAACTTCAAGCTCAAAGTGTACTTACTAACTTTCAAGTTCAAGTTCGAACCTGAAGTTCGAACTTCGTGGTTATGTACTGTGATTTACGAGCATCGAAGTTGAAGACTTGCAGCCTGTATATGAGGATTCTTTCCAAATTTTTCTGTGCTGAGCTGAAGTGATAAACACAGTTGATAGAAATCAAGATGATGTAAATCAAAGAATAAGATGAGATGGCCAAGAAACATAGAAGCATTTTTGGGAATGGGATTATTTTCCATTCAATTTGAAAAAAACAAAGAATTACATGAATCTGTTCTATATATTGGGATTATATCGGCTTCTATGTTTAGATTGTATCGCACAGATGACACCGAAGTTGATTCGGACCTGAGATTAGATCGGGTATAAACGGGATTGGATCGCAGTAGAAAGACCGAAGTGAGATCGCAACCTGGATTGAATCAGGACGAAAAGGCCGATGTTTAGTTGGTGAAAGTCAATGCAATTGGGTGATTGCGACTCAACCACGGTTGAGTCGGATGAGCACCTTGCGAGTAGGCATCGGGCCTCAAGGGACTGAGGCTCAGTCGGTTGCTATCAATGCGTGTCAACATCGCGGCTCAGTCTTATCGGATGTGCCAAACCATTTCTGAATCGGACTGAGGATTCAGTCGGACGTTTCAGATCCCTTTTGACATCGCATGTCGAATGTATCGCACATCTGGGGCCCGACTCTGCTTCGGAACAGCGTCCCCGATATGGCATCGGAAAGGGCATTCCGATGTGAATTTCTTGGCGGTGCTTCTCTTTTGCCTCTTCTTTGATGCATTCAACAATCTCTTTGGGGCTCCATTACTCCAATCCACTCGAGTGTTCACCGATTGGATTTAGGAGTTTTAGAATTGACATGCGGTTTGGTGTATGGACAATCTTCAAGCTTTCAAGACTGTCCAAGTCAGCAATTAAAGCCTCTCTAGCTTTGTCCTTGATGATTGGGTCTGTATTCAAGTCTTCAGAAGGTAGGTTATCCATGTTGCTCTTGACTTGTCCGTCTAGATTTTGATCTGACAGAATGCCAGACTTTTTACAGCAATTTGCAATGGTTATATTGGAAACCCTATACCAGGCTTCAGAAGCAAGTTTCATAGCGTCCAATTGATGGATTTTGTAAATCTTGCCAATTGGGGTGTTCAGCTAGTAACAATCAATTGTGTAATTGATGAATTCAGAACAATGATAACACTTGAAGTTGGCAATAATTCCCGCATCAAGTGGTCGGATGTTGTAGAACTCCTACGCTGTGTAGCGGAAGTTGAGCTGGAGAGGGGATGAGATAAACCTGATGAGAAAGCATAAATCTCGAGTGCAGTAAAGCTGCCCTCAACCTTGAATATAAAAAAAGAGAGCACAGTTTTTAAACAACTTCTACTATCCGCGTAAAATCTGAACAGAACTTTGATTCAAAAGAAACCACTAAACTAATAAAACACACTAAAAATATCTCATAAAAAAATAACAGCTGAAAAACTTTGTTTATTCCTATAGGTGGATTCACAAAGACTGGAGAAATCCAGCAATACAACTTTTAACCCAATAGCTCTACTACACAAAAAGTTATTTGATTTTCCAAAACTACTTGATTTTGAACTTGTACATAAAACATAAAAATAAGACTAATAATAAAAAAATGATGATGTTGATGAGCAAGGTTAGAACCAGTAGTCCGAATTTACTAGCTCTGCACCCAAGTTATACATATAGAAGAAAACACCAATAAGAAAAAAAATATTTTAATTTTCGAATTCAATTGGTTCAAGTGTGGATTGAACCAGGCTCTGAGCTATTCTTGAGTGTGCAGTCCTTTCACCACTTGTGAAATGTGATGAAAAAATAAAAAAAGTAAAAAAAATTGATAGCACTTTGACTGGATGACCCAGCTCAGCAAATCAATCCACAAAACAACCTCAAGATCACTCAATAATAATCAAAATAAATCAAGAAAAACAATTCTCAGATCTTCAACACATGGACACACACACCTTTTTCTAAAAACTATCACCAGACTCCTCCTTAAGATGATCAAAAGATCCTTCCCCCTCTGATTCTCATTTTCATTTCGTCTCCTCCTTCTGATTCCAATTGGACTTTCTCCTTGATTCACAGTAAGTCTCCCTCTCCACTATCTCATGATTTTACTTTATTAACTTGATCTCTTCTTATCTTCTCCACTATCTCATTTCTAGTAATCTTGACTTAGATTTTGCTTTGAGGGTACTTGGTAGTTATGTAAGTAAGTTCTTCAATCTCTTTGACTGATTGTTTGTTCTTCTACTGATGAACTCGATTAACTGGTTGTGTAGATTGTGACTTTGAGGGTTCTGATGAAGAGAACAATGAGTTCCGTTTCAATTTTTGACTGTTATGTAAGTAAGTTTTCTCTTTGATTATTATATTTGTTTGTATTCTTTACTGATTTATTTTCATCTTCTTCCTTCCAGTTTGCTTCTAGGGATCTGTCAAATCAATTAGATTGAAATGACCTTCCATTGGTATTTTTTTTCTTTTTTTTGGTTCATTGTAGGTTGATCCCCCAAAATCAGACCCATCCCTTCTTCTCAAATTCAATTCTGGCCCTTTCCACCTCTACCCTTATCTTGATGCAAGGCAATTTTGATCTTGACTGTTGATCATGTCAAATAGGTAATCAAGTAGTTCTTGATCTCAATACAAAGCTTCCATTTCAAACAAGGACATTGTCAAATTTTTAAAAAATGCATACAACTTCTACAAAGAGATGGATGACATACTTCATTCTACCCCAAACCTACTGGGGCTTTATGTACATGTACGTGCCCAGCTGTACGTGTCAAGTTCACAGTCACACCTGAGGCAGAGAAGTAGTCTTGGGTCCAGGCCCTAGCCCTGGCCTCACCAGTCATGGCCTAGGCCTTGACCTCATACAGTTTTGTGGGGCCAAGGGCTAGGCCATGCGGCCACCAAGACTTACCATCAACATCTCACACTATGCCAGCTCTCTGTCAAAACCAAACACATAGTTCCTCTCAAGGTCCAACATGAGTCCATACCCCTCAGCTTGTACTCAATCATGCTCAGCTATATCCTCAAGCACACAGCAAAATTCAACATCCAGATCTTCAACTTCACCTAGTCCAACTTGATCTATGTCTTCATTCCATTCTGGAGAAATCATCCCTGCAGATGTCTGGTTTTGTACACACGCACATCCAGATCTAATAGCCACTCCCTCATCAAACCAAATCATTCCAACATTCTCTGGCACCACTTTTCACCTTACAGAAGACCAAATTACTGCACAGCTACAGTCTGAAAGAACCTCAGCAAAGAAATCTTGGGTGTGGAAGTACTTTGATCTTGTGGTCCTGAAAGTTACAAAGGAAGAACTCCAGCATACCAAAACATTTTTTGAGGTCAGATACCAGTTAATACTCACTTCAGCAAACTCAAAAGACATGTGTAGCTCTCTGATTACACCATGGGGAGGCACAAAATCATTCATCTGGCATCTAAAGTGTATCCACCATATGGTGCATCCTAATCCATGCCGGGTGCATCCTGCATCAACCATTGGTCAAGTAAGTCATGGCTCATGAATCCCCTCCATATGGCTATGATTCTTTGGTTGCTGAAAGGTCTTTATTCATCCTTCCATAGGGTGCAAAACTGACAGCAGAAACTGTCCAGAACTCTCAACTCCGTTTAATTGTGATGGAAGAGCTACCTTTTAATTTTTCCGACTTGGAAGCTTATCAATCTCATGTTAGTCTCCTCAATCCAGAAGCTGCCAGTATGCTTGTTGGTTCCACTGCAACTAGAGATGCGCTGAATGATATGGTGTCTTACTAGAGAGATCATCTCATTGACAAGTTTTCAAACACTCACTAAGTGAGCTCAACCTTTGATGGATGGACTTCAAAAAATCACTACCCAATCTTGGGTGTGACCACTCATTGGATTGATCATAAATTTTGCATTAAATCAGTTCTTCTGGATCTCATGCATATCCACGGTGATGACAGCAGTGAAAAACTTAACAGACCATCTCCTGAAAGTCATTGATCAATTTTGAATCAGAAGCAAAGTTTATTGTATGACAGCTGATAACGCACCAGTGAATGGGGCAATTGCTAGAAGACTTGAAGGCTACCTTGACCAATTCACCCAGAATGAAAGTCTGTTTGGATGCATTGCTCATGTAATAACCCTAGTGGTCAGAGAAGGCTTGAAGATTTTTACTGCAAAGATCAATATGGATCAAATCAACGTTCCAGATGACATGAATGAGGAAAGGCTCTTTCAGACTCTAACTGCAACTGGTACTGTAGTTTGGAAAGTAACTCAAGCAGGTCACTTGTATAAAACTTGACCTGAATTTGCTGCTGATATACGATCAAGTACAAAGGCCCTTTACGATAAAGAACTTGGACTCAAGACGGAATGTGAGACCAGATGGCACTTGTTCAAGCATGTATA